>ML685848.1:4434624-4460267 GCA_007922175.1 Pelusios castaneus | reverse complement strand
CTGTTCGTCTTTAAAAGTGCCACAGGACTCTGTTGTCTTTCTACAATAGACTAACAAGGCTACCCCTTTGGAATTTGACTACATTTATGTGCAGCACCTAGCACAGTGTGGTCATGATCTCATTGGATGTCTGTGGATGCTGCTGCTGTATAAATAATGATTATTACAATTATTACTTTACAGAACAAATGCATTTAGCCACTCTTCATCTTGTATGTTCTTTGCCCGGAACCAGAGCACTGAGCTTTTGGAGAGTCCCCATAAATCCCTGCTATTGCAAATAAAAGCATACTTTTCATTCCTTTGCCTCCCAGACAATGGCTCTGGTGTGTCCTCTTAGCATTAGCTCGGTTCTCAGTTTTATCAGATTTCATTCCTGAGGATACTGGCGCAGGAATTACATTGAAATCATTCACTCATTTAAAGAAACCCGCCTGGGACAGACCCTCAGCTGCTGCAAAACCAACATCATTTCATTGACCTCAGGGAAACACCATCATTTACATCCAGTGAGGAGCTGGGTCCCTAATTTCAAGTGATAAATAGGGCCGGATTATCGCAGGGGCATTAGGGGCTTAAGCCCTGGGCCCTGGCTGAAAGGGGGACCCCGAGCTCCAACCCCTAAAACCCCTGCAATAATTCAGCACCCCGCCCAGCTCAGCACTGGGAGTGGTGGGGGCAGGGCCCTAGAGCCAGAAGCCAGGCCAGGCTCTGTGCTTCACCCCACCCCTGGGCTGGCTGGCCCACCCCTAGGGGCGGGTCAGTTCAGGCCAACGCCTGTTTGCTCCACTTGGGAGGCAGGACCAGCTGCCTCATGGTGTGGCCTCCACTGCTCCGCCATGGCCTCCCAGGACCCACCACATGCCAGCCGCCCCCCTCCCCATCCCCACCCACTGGGCAGACTGACCAGAGTGGGGCCAGGGCAGGAGTGCCCTCTGGCCCCAGCACCTCCCACCCCAGCAACAGGAGTGGTGGGGGCCAGCCTGTGTGGTGGGGGGGACCAGGCAGGGGAGCATGGTCAGGGCAGCTGGGGCCCTTGAGGTCAGAGAAGGCCAGGGGAGGCACCATGGTTGGGGGCAGCTGGGGCCTCCAGACCAGTTAATCTGGACCTGGTAATAAGCTTCTGAAATATGAATGTGAATTGGCTATAATGGTAGGTGTAGAGAGGGTATCTCTTTTCCCAAGTAGATGGAAGCTCCATCTAGTATAGACCTGGGGAGTCCCTCAGTCAAGGATCTTCTCTCCAGTAGGCATTCCAGATTGATACTATTCCACAAGACTCTTTCAAAGTCTTTTTTAATCTATTATTCCAGATTTGGTGGCTGGCAGATTACACTGGCTTCTCAGAGGCCAGCTTTATTACATGATTAAGTAAGCTTTTATCACAGTTGCCAGGAAAAAAATATGCCTCTGGTGGACTGAAGTTTTGGAGGGATTGATGCTTATGAAAGTGAAAACCTGTCCAGGTGGGTACCAGCAAGTGCCATATAAATTTTCCCTACTGCTCTGCCAATGCACCTCAAACCCTGACATGCAACACCATTGCATGTCTGAACTGCTGTCCTCAACCCTAACAATGCATCTTAATCTTAACCCCCTGCTGCTCCAGTCCTAACTCTGAGATTACCAGCTCCTTTCACTTGAGATCTAGGCAGATTTTGAACTCAGGTCTGCAAAGGTAAAAGGCTAGACCATTGATCCTATCTACCACCTGTTTCCCATTCCCTCAGGCCTCAATTTGAAATTATCCAAAGGGGAGACATAAAAGAGTTGATTCCTTCAAAGGGAAGTTAGCTTTATCCATCTGTGCTCAAGGATTATTCAAATCCATTGGCTGATCGATAGTTTTATCCCCTATAAAGTAGTTGGTAAGGAGGAAATCATAAGACAGTTCTAAGCCATTTAGTATAGTTGGTATGGAAGGGTCGGGGTTTGCAGAAATTCCTGAATCCTGAAAAGCTAGGCTTGGAGCTGAAGTATGCAAACATGTCCTGAAATAATAAAGGGAAAGATGTTCAGAGGGAATCACTGTCAACAACCAAGATATGGATGGGGAACTAAAGTTAGCATAGGTACTCAACATTCCAAGGTGGGCAATCAGATTTCTATTGTGCCTGCCCCTGTGCACGATGTCCCTACATCCTGTGGAAGAAAGATCCAGGGGTTTCAGCAGCACTTTGATGAAGCAGGCCCAAAATTCAGCAGCAGCCTCTGGTACATGGACAAATTGAGGTTTCTTCTGCATTAATTCTGAAAATCAATAATACAAACGTTTATTGATTTTGAGTTGATGGGGAAATTTATGCGAGTGCGGCAAACACAGGCACTAGCATTTGTATACCATCTTCAGATTTCCAGCCCTATAATTTTAACTCACTGGCATGCATCACAGTAACAACAGAAGTCCTTGGGCCTCTAAAAGATGGAAGTTTAAAAGTGTGAGCGATTGCCAAGAAGGTTCTACCTGGCCATCCACTGAATGATGTGCTCTGAGCTCTGTCAAGCAAAGGGGTATTATTGTATTTGTACCACCGACATAGACATGAAATCCCTCTTCCGTGACTAAGCAAAGATGCAGAAAGCAGATGGCTCCTTAAGTTAAAAGTCAAATAAAACTATACTGAAACTCTGATAAGACTGCCAGTTGGAGCTGGCATGTTGTCTAGGCTTCATGGTATGTATTAATGATAAAAATAATTATTCTTTATCATTCATCTAAGGCTGCAGAGTGTGCTGGCGCTTTACCGTCAGTCTCCTGGTTAGCTGAAGAATGTAACAGCTGCCCTGTGGAGTTTCAGGCTCAGGGCACAATTGGCTATAATACACTGCAGTATCATTAGCTCCCTGCCAACCAGTGGACAATATAGTCAATCACAGAAGAGAGGTGTGTTGTGAGTGGTGGGGTTGTCCAGTACATACAGAAGGCTCACATTTGTATTCTGCGCAAGCAAAGGCAGGCATGACTCTATTCAAGGTGACTCCATTTTCACTGGAAAAGAAAAGCCAGATCTCCTCAGCCTCATTTTTATTTGAAGCCAGTGGAAGGGAATACATGGACAGGTGGCTCCAGCCAGGAATAGCATGCAGAGGGGAAGGCAGATATTTGATGAGCACTTTGTCGTTTTTTTCCAGAGGTTCCAGGCTTGGATTAAAAAAATGGAAGTGTCACTGTTGATTTGCTCAGGTGCCTCCTCCACTCCATGGCTCTGCCCACTGAACTTTCCCACCCAATAAAGAAGTCATACAGCTCCTGACATCTCTTTTCTTTTTCGGCAGGGATCTTGCAAGTTCCCATCCCCTTTACTTCTCATTATTCCCTTCATTGGCTCACATCATTGCAGCAACAAGGAGGGCAAAGCAGGGCTTCCTTTACAGATCACCAATGCCATCTTCCTTGCTCTGGATGGAGGAGTGATCACTAGGGAGAATACCAGCATCTCTCTCCCTCAGCAAGAGATCTGGACCTAGATGCTACACATGGTGACATAACCCTGTGTCACTAACCTTACTTCTTCAATATTCCTAGCCCCTCCAAATACGTCCCCACTAGTCAATTCCACCTTCACCTAAAGAGGGTGCTATGCACCACGTATGTCTGAGATATAAGCATATGTTGCCAGGACAATGTGATGCTTAGGCATTGTCTGGGGCAGAATGTTTGCTTTAAATAGATGCTCAGATAATAGAAAAATGTTACAGCAGACATGACTGTATTTTTTTTCTTTTGTTTTAAGGAAAGGAGAGAAAGAAAGAAAAGTAATTAGCTGGATCTTTGCCAGGTGCATAGCTTTGACTCAGGCTAATCTTAGTACATTTACAAAAAAAGAAGTCACGCTAAATCCCCATCTCAACCACTGGCCTTTTCACCCCAGCAGAGCAGGGCAGGCTGAGCTGGAATATGTATTGATTTGCTATATGATTAAATACTCCAGTGCTAAGAAAAACAGAAACAAAATAAAGCTGCTTTTTAATTGGTTGTAACTGTGGTATTTGTTGTGGGAGGAAGAAAGGAGAACAGACACATTTTAAGAATGCTAAGGAAAGGTTTGTTAAGCAGATATGTGAGGTATGAAGAGAGGAATACAAAGAGTTATTTTGGATTTAAAAACAACCCAACAAAATAGGACCTGCAGCATCTCAGGACAATAGACAACGAATGGATTAAAGCCAGCAGCATGGATCCCTGTGCAAATCCAATAAAAGCCATTTGTTTCCTTTCCAGAATACAGATTTTCTTTTATATGCACCACGTTCAAGCCAGTTCATTGTTTGCCAAGCCCTGGAATAACAAAGACTTGCATGTATATTACACCTTTTCTTTCAAGCCAGTTTAAAGTACTTAGCAGACAAAGTGCCTGATTGCAAGAAGCGGCTTCTCACTGACTCCAGGACACCAATATTTGCAGGGTCAGCTGGCATCATTTACACATCTAGGGACCTGACAGCACATAGGACCCAAACTAAAGGCATTAAAGTCAATGGAAAGGCTGCTTCTGACTTCACTGGGCTTTGGATAAGGGCTGCACAGCACATGCATCAAAACCTTCATCAGCTCCACTCCGAGTGTCTGTGCCCACATTCTGCAAGTGCAAGCAGGAGGCCAGTTTGAGGCCCCTTGGAAAAAGATGAGGCTTTCTCTGTGCAGAGATTGTGTCACTTGGCACTAATATGAGACAACTTTAACTGAAAATGTAAAACCTTCCTCATGTGTCTGCCTGGATGCCAAAGCATCTGTACAAGCTCTTTATTCTTCTACGGAAATGAGTTTGTCATGTGAACTCAACTGCCTCTCGGACACGCCTAGAGCTGCAGGGGCACAATGATTCAGCAAATAAACCCAAATCTATACATAGCCAATCTGGCTCTGTTCAAAAAGAAGCCAGGCAGCTAGCTAGCCACATAATGCAGTGTTCCTGCCAAAGCAAACACGAGTGCCTTCGTGAGATCCAGGAGGCACATACACTAAATCTGTACAAAATCAGATAATCCACCCAAAAGAGAAACATGAAAACTGACTGTGGTGGGATGGAGGTTGCTGAAACATAAATGTGACAAATAATTTACATAATTTTTGTAGCATTCTTATGAGCCCCTAGATGCCAGAGCTGAGAATTGCCTAATGGGTCAGCTGTGTCATCCACCACCTGCCCTGCGCTAGGTTGAGATTGCTTTTGACACTTATCTCCTCCAGGTTAAAGATAGTTTGGTCTGGGACACTCACCACGGTGAACTCACTGGCCCAGCTCACAGTATGTCACGATGGGCCTAGAGTACCTGAAATGATGAACACTGTCTCATGTAGATGGCCAGCAGCAACCAAGCCTCTTCTTGTATTCCAATGTGTCTTGATTGTCTCAGAGTTTATAAATTCTTCCTGCTTGGCTCATGGTAACGGCTTTTCTTTCAAAACCACTCCGGCGTGAGCGGTTGTTCCCCAAAGGCCATTGAAATGTGAAATGAAATCGGTGGATTTCATTTCATTTACAAATGAGTGTGTGTCCTCATTGCAAAGCCCTGGACACCATTGGCACATGCTGATGATGCCACCAGAGGGGCCAAGGATTTAATGGCCATGGAGACCACCTGCTTCTGGAAGAGATTCCTCCAGGTTAAAGCTTAGGCACGTTGACATGGCAATCTGGGGGATGTGCGCACTGTCACAGTCTGTGCTGTTCCTGGTCTGTTGATTAGACACTGGAATCTCCAGGGTTGTTGTTCTGGCGCCTTTCTCCAGTAGTAAATTGATTTGATCTTTTCTTCTCGCTTCCTACCTGCTGTGTAGGTAAAAGGGCAGGTTCAACCTTGTTTAGTTCCAAGAGCTTGTATTTATTAATGAAGTTTATCTCAAAACAATTACCCATATCTCTGCCAAGCACCTTCGACTCTCTGAACAAATGAACCATCTTGTAGCAGGAGAATAAAAGGAGCAACCTAAAGGGACACCAAGTATCAGGAAATATTTTGCGATATCTTCTTTAAGCACTAAGAATGTCTTGAAAATGGAAATATATGTGTGTGCTATCCAAGGCCAACCAGGGAGGGGCAAAAGGGGAAGTTTGCCTTAGTCCCATTCCCCCCCCACACACACACACAACTGTAGAAGGCCCCCAAAATGACAGAGGAGTGGCTGGGCCAAATATGAGAGAGAGGCATTGCAATCTGGCACACAGGAGTGCAGTATCATTCAGATTTACCATATGCCGCCAATAGTGCAGGGAGCTTTCATGCCCCACCCAGGCCCAGATCCCATCATTTGCCACTTCTGGTAAAATCGTGCTGGGCTGAGGCAACCTGCCAGGCTGAAAGCACAGAGGTAGGAGCAGGGCCAGCGGTCTAGGATACTTCTCCTGCTGACAGCAGGGCCTCAGCTCAGGGAGAGGCAGTACCAGAAGCGGCCCCACAACCATATGCAAAGCAGAATCTCTCATCCCCATGGGGAAGACAGTGACCCCACAGGCCTGTGCCCTTTCTGGCCCCCAATCTCCTCCCCTCTTCCTAAACTCTGTCATTTCCAGGATGGGTTTGGGGGTTTTTCTTGGAAAGGTGGTATGATTCTGTGCAAATAGTTGTGACCATAGAAGTGTGATTACATCTGAATAATGTATGGGGGAGGGGGTTGTGTGTAATTATGTGTGGCATGTGTGAACTTGCAAGTGCAGTCATGTGGTTGCATGTCCATGTCTAGTTCTTTGCATGTGCGCACCGTGCTAGCTGACGGCTCAAAAGCATTCCCCTAGTGGGGTGAGGGAAGATGCTGAAAACATGGATCCCCTTGAGATACAGCAGCCTGACCATTCCTATTTCCTTCCCCTGAAGCCAGGAAGCTGAACAGAGCACATGGGGAAAATTATATATGATACCTAGAGCTTTCCATCAGTAGATCCCAAAGCCCTATACAAAGGATGCGTTTCTGTGTATACATACATGCATACAGATGTGTTTCTGTGTATACATACATGCATTTGCAGATGACTGTGCGTGTAGTGCAGCTGTGTGTGAGACTGTTTTGGTTCTGTGTGTGTGTGTGTGTGCGCCTATTTGCACACATGCTCTACTTTGGATAATGAGTGGATACCTTGCAACTTCTAAATAAGGGGAAAAATTCAACTTCAGCTGAAGTATCCACACGACAGATGCATTCAATTAATTTCATTAGGCAAGGAATCACCCCCAGGCTAAAAGGCTTCAAAGTGGCTAACGAGATAAATTGTCCTTCCAATTCAGACTCATGGCCAACCGCCACTTGGAAACTGCTTCGATTATTATTAAATTTTTCCCCCTCAGTAACAGTGGAAGATTTCAGTAAATAGATTCAAGAAGAGGGGACATTTCCAGAATACAAATTTCAAGCTTTCCCTTGATTGCTTTCAAACTCGACTTTTGCAGCACCTTTGAAATTTTTTCTCCCTCACTTTATCAGGATTTTCTTGAAATGACTGGGGACTTGTTTAAAAGGAATGTCACACATAGCAATGCCTTATCATTTCCTTCACTAGAATGATTACTTTTAGGGGGCCAGAGAACAGCGATTTTCATTGACTTTACAAATGGACAGAGATAAATGACCTTGAAGGGGCAAAAGTTAGTCATAAGCTGACACCAAATGGCTCAGTAAAGTACAAATTGATTTGAAATTAGGAGGACAGCTTGGCTGTGGAAAGACAACCAATATTTGTGGGAAGGTACTGTTCCATTTTTCAAGAGCCAAAAAAAAAGAGAAAATCACCTGTGTTGTTGCATAAGCTGTTTCCAGCCATATTTCTCCTGCAGAGGACTCAGGGGGGCAGGGAAGGAAACTCAAAAGAAAGGGATCTCCTCAAAAGCATAATTAACTTCCATCTATCTCACACATTTTTATGATGAAACAGTTAATGTGAAATCTCTAGGGTGAGATCCTGACCCCAGTTGGACCCATTTGCAACAGGCAAAAGAGCTGCAGTGAAGTGGCCCTAACACTGTGTTCAGACCCAGGCACGTTCAAAGGAGCTTGTAAAGTTAAAGTGGGAAGATGGGACCAGAGGTAAATGACAACCTGTTTACTTCGGGGAAAAGGAACCTAGACAGCATGGAATGAAACTGGAAACATTCAGTGGCAAATAGATTGGACTGGAGAATTTCTTCCCCAGTCACATCAGTCAGTCCAATATTCACTATTTAAGTGTGAATGCTGCCTATGGCCCCATAGTTAATGTGTTAGCACAAAGCGCTCAGACCTGGAGTTGAGAAACTGGTGAAAATGGCTGGTAAGTTAGCAAAATTACAGTCAATCACTTGATCCTTGAGCAACAGAGAGGTGAACTTCTTTAGGCTTGTCCCCATTAAAAGATGCTAACATGTTTGAGCATCTGTGGTGAAGAGCTAAGTTAGCTGATGGTAAGCTGATCATGACTACATGGGCAGTGTAAGCTAGGACAACTTGAGTTCAGCATGGCGTAGGCTAATCGCAAGTCAACCCTCACGCAGGCAAGTTTCCACTGATGGCAAAGATTTGGCTCCAAACAGTACTGAAACTCTGATCTAGAAATTGGAGTGGGGTGAGGGAAGATGCTGAAAACATGGATCCCCTTGAGATACAGCAGCCTGACCATTCCTATTTCCTTCCCCTGAAGCCAGGAAGCTGAACAGAGTACATGGGGAAAATTATATATGATACCTAGAGCTTTCCATCAGTAGATCCCAAAGCCCTTTACAAAGGATGCCAACATCATTATTCCCATTTTACAGATGGAGAATTCAAGGCAGAGAGCAGTGAAATGACCTGCCCAAGATCACCCAGCAGGCCTGTGGCAGATCCGGGAATATGAGTTCTGTCCAACTTTTGATGAAAGATTCATGGTTGGTTCTTATTTCATCTGAACCAGCTGCCATATCCTCAGTTAGACCATAAAACCTCTTCACAGGAGAGCCAGCTGGTTGGCTGAGGCTCTCACCCCCTGTGAAGTGCTCCACCTTGCCCAGCCTAAGGCCCAAGCAACACATGTGGCCACTCGAGGGCCCTGTTGTGTGGCATGGTCTCGGCAACACGCATTATGATCCAGAAAAGAGAACAGATGAAGATAAAAACTCATGTCCAGTCTCCCTCCTCCAGCAGCCTTGGCTTTATCCTATTTTTGCTTAGGGCCCCCAATATCAGCTTTGGCTTTTCTATGATTGGATCCCCTTCTAATCTCATTCTTGTCTGAGAGCAGGAGGCAGCCAGCAGATGTAAAGGTGTGTGACAGCTGCTGAGTGGCCAAGCAGTGACGCGCCACACAGTGGAATTCAACTTTAGGACTGAGGATGGGGCAAATGCAGTCGACTAAAACAACTATACTACCACCGTCACTCTTCAGCAAGCACTCTGTTGAGCGTACAGCTCCAAATTAACCTTCCTGGAGAGCCTTTGCTTCTGGTTTCTTGATGGAAGTGGATACAAAAATCTCATAAAATCCTTTTCCTATGACATCCAGCTACATCCAGCAGACTCAGAAGCTTCAGATAGATTGGATGAGCTCAGAGGCTGCCTTTGGCTATTGGGGGCCCTAGGCAAAGGCCCATTGGGGGGCCCCTTATAGACCCATGAGGTCCCCTGTGGCCCCGCCCCTCCACTCCAGCTCTCCACCCCATGGCCCCAGCCTCCTGGGCCAGCTCTTCCTCCTCCTGCTGACAGAGGCAGATGTGGCTTTTGGGGTAGGCAAAGCAGGCGACGGGGCCCCTTACTGTTTGGGGCCCTAGGAATGTGCCTGCTTCACCTACCCCAAAAGCCACCTCTGGATGAGCTTCAGATAATCATCTGTACATTGGGATACCTTCACCTAAAACCAAGTCTTCTGGACGTCTTCCCTACTCAGAGCTTGTTCCGTGTTTTCTCATGCAGAGACAATATTAGCTTTCCTGTGGTGTCAATCACATACATTTAATAGGTTTAACAGCAATTAAAAACGTAAATCAAAAAATGAGGCCTGCTTATTTACTATTCCACAGTTTGATATCATAGTACTTTGCCTATCTGTATAACATTGTCATTCAGGAGGATCTCCAAGTGCCTTGCAAACACACAGCTTCACCATACCAAGCAGGTATACAGCAGTACAGCCATTGCACATGTGGGGAAACTGAGGCAGGGAGCAGGTTAGTGAGTAGCTAATGGTCACACAGCAACTCAGTAGCAGATTATTGTTGTTGTTTATTTCTGCTATAGAAGCTACTAGATGCCCCCATCAGGCCTGGAGTGCCATTATGTAAGGCACTATACCCACACATCATAGGAGGCAGTCTTTGCCCACAAGATCTTGCAATCTAAACAGACAAAGGAAGGAAGAGCAGTATATAAACAAAGGGATCAGGGTAATGACAAACTTAGTTCCAACTTTTCTCCCTTTTTCCAGATCCGTGAAGGTCACGGGAGAGGTTAATGGTATAAAATGTGTATAGTTTTACACACACACACAGTGGAGTCACATGTTACCTAGACATAATGTGCAGGATTTTCAAAAGTGCCCAGCATTGGCCTATCTAGGGGATTGTTGACTTCAATGAAGATCTTGAGAGAAGATCCTGAAGAATGGCCATGTCCTAATGAATCAATTCAGGAACTAGAACCCAGTCATCTTGGCTGTCAGTTCCTATAACCTGCTTGGTAGACAGCCCCACCTCCTTGCATCCACACTGCTTATGTGTATATATGATTTATGCAGTATCATGAAATGGGCCAGTCTTGCAGTTATCACATACATGTCTGACAGGCACCCATTATGGTCTGACAACTCTATGCAAATTCTTATTCTGTAAATGTGTTAAATCATTTCCAAGTACCTAGAAAAACAAATTCCCTAATTCCTCCACCTTATGTCACTGCTTTCAACTGGCTCCAGCAGGATATCAGGCTCCTCTGTACCCATGGACAGATTCCCGAATCTAATTCAATTAGATATGCGCTGTCCAAAAACCAGGATAGAAGAGAGGAGGACAGAAGACCGAGCTGAGTAGGAGACACCATGCATAAAACAGAAGGGGATATTGTAATCAGATTCCCCGAGTTTCTATCAGCTTTTGCTCAGGGTGACCTCTGTCACCCATAGAGTGCCTGAGAAGGAAGCCTCATGAATTATAAAGACCATCCTCTCTGTTCCCACTTTATTTCCTCTTTCCCCATCCACTGGATCTCTGGAAGAAACCAGTAGCTGAGAACCTGTTATGCAACCCAGGCACATTCCTTGTCAGCTCAATCTCTCCATCAGACAGTATGAGATATTGAAAGCAGGAGCTGCTGCATTCAGAAGACATAGATGTGTGTTCTATTTATACATTCTCCCCCAGCCCACATATGCACACGTGCACACATACAAACACATACTATAATGATACCAGGCATTAATAGCACTATTAGTAATACGTAATGGAATTGTCAAACCTGCCCGATGCTAACATAATAGGTAATTCTTCTTCATTAACAGAAACTGCCAGAGGAGCAGCTACCAACATCCAAATGTTTAATTTTCAAAGCAAAGGAATACAGAATTTCCCCCAGGCTGCTTGGAAGGGATGTGACCCTATGGCTGGTATTTGTCGGAGGCATTAAGCAAGTGTCACAGGTAGAGAGATAGGCAAACTGATATCAATCAAATAAGAACTAACTGCAGGACCCAAATGAGCCATTATTTACATTGGAAAAAAATCCACTTCATTTTTTTTTTTATTTTCATTGTTCCCTCTGCATGTCCTGGTTCCAGGCAGGACTGTGGTCTACACAGCTGGGATGTCCACAGTCCCTCCCTTGCTATCAGAAGTTTTTTGGGTTTTCCATGCACAGAGATTTCATCACTTTTATTGTGCAAGTTGCAGTAGCACCTAGAGCAGAGGTGTCAAACATGCGGTCCATGGGCTGTATCTCTTCCATCCTGCCTGTGACTGTGCTCCATGGGACCACACTCTCTCCCTAAGAGAAAGAGAGAGAGGTATCACAGAATGCAGTCTTGCATACACAGAGCCCGACGATGCTGTGAGAGTGCCCTACTATTTCGATTTATGGTATGTATAGCCCACTTGAAATACATTTGAGTCAAAACCGGCTCGCCATAGAAAATGTGTTTGACACCCCTGACCTAGAGCATCCAGTCAGGGATGAGGGCCCGGTTCAGTTAGTGTGATGGTCACCATTTTGGCCACCGCATCAGGAATTGAATCTCCAAAGATAAAAGCCCCAGATGCTACAAATTAAGGAAAATATCTGGGTCTGGGAGCTGTGACAGACTCATTTTGACTGCTGGATAGTACAGGATGGGACCTTTCACACACTCACCAGTGGGTTACACTAGACATTGTAAACACTTGGAGAAAAGACATTAGCATAAAAAGCCTTGGTTAATGATAACATTCAAAACTTGGGTGAAACAAATGAATAAGGTGGGAGTAAAAAATAATAGTGGGATGTTTTCACATAGATTAGCCCATCACCTGCCTGATGTCCCTTCAGATTCCGGCTTAAGATACCCTTCTGCTGGCATTGTTCTGTAGCATCACAGGGTGTCCGAAGGGTGAATCTGAAGGGAGAGAAAATGGCGGCATGTGAGAAAGTGCAGAGGAATTTAATGGAGGTGTAGACTAGCAGGCAGTGAAAGCTGGAGACACTAGCAGAGTGAAGGCAGTAGTTGATGATATGTCGAGATAACAGATACGATGGCCTCTTAAGCTAAACCGCCTATCATTAGGAAGGCTGCCCATCACCAGCATTCAAATCCAGTAGGGACTTTACTATCACTCATCCAATTGACATGGATGGTTCTCAATGCCATAGTGAGGGGTGCAGTCTCTCAGTTACCCAGGCACCAAAACATGCAGAGATCCACAGAACAAAATTGAATTGAACCAAGAAGCCAACAGGAAGTCAACACAACTGTTCAAAAATGCTGCTGCAATATGTTTCCTGAGGAAAATGCCTCCTAACAGGCAGACAGCTACATGCTATGCCTCTTACTATATTTTGCACGGAATAAGTTTGTCCGTACTACTTATAGAGCAGGCTGACATTTTTGTAGTGCTGTTGAAAACCCTATTGATAAAAAATGGTTTTAGACAGAATCTGAAATGTTCAACAAAAAATTACATTCAGTCAATATTTTTATATGTTGCCAAAAAGTGATATGAAAGATTTCATTTAGCTAAAATATATATTACAGGTTTCAAAATCAAAACAAAATAATCGTTTTCATTTTTGGGTTCCCCCACCCCCCACCACTCTTTCTTGCTTTTCTTCCCTTTTTTTCCACTAGAAAAAAAAAGTGTAAAAAAAAATTACAAAAGTGGCAAAAAGGGAGGGGGAGTAAAAAGGGAGAGAAGCATTAACCAAATAGAATGTTGAAACTCAAAAAGCAAAATGTGCAATGTTTTCAATTTTCTGAAACCAAAAACATTCATAGTGATCATTTTCTTTTTATTTCAAAATATTTTCATCAAAATGTCATGAAACATTTTGACTGAAACAAATGTTTTTCATTTTTCCCAAAATGTTTCTTGAAAGTATAATTGGATTGTTTTGACCAACTTGATACCTGACCTCCTCAACAAACTTTATATCCAGGGCAAGAGGTTGGCTCATCCAACAGACCTTCCTTACCATGTAAGGCATAAAGGGTGCATCTACACTTACAAATTAAATCAATTTAAGCCTGCTTAAATTGACTTCATTTAATCTGCGTCTACACTACACTTTCCTTAAGTCAACTTAAGCTGCTGCTTAAATCGATTTAAGGAAATTTAAAGTCGACTTTATTAAATCTAGTTTTAAGTCAACTTTACTGGCTAAGTCGACTTTATTAAGTCGACTTAGACAGTGTGGACGCAGATTAGCCCTAAATCGACTTTAAATCAACTTAAAGGGCCCCAGGGGTCCCCCACTGCCCTCCCTGCCAGGGTGACTGGCATAGCCAGAGCCTGGCCTGCCCCCCCACAGGGCAGGACAAAGCCCTGCCCACCCCGCTCCTGTACCCTGCCCGTGTCCCTGTCCTGCTCAGCCCCCACTGTACCCTGGTACAATGGGGCAAATGCTGAGCCCCCTGGCACTTGGCTAGGTGTGCCCCCCCCCGCCACCATGGACCAGTCCCAGGTCCACCTAGCCCCTACAAGTCAACTTAGGCATCCAGTGTGGATGCTCTAAGTCAATTTGGCAAGGTCCCCTGTAAGTCAACTTAATTTTATAGTGTAGACATGCTAAGTCGACTTAACAAAGTCAACTTATTTTGACAAGTGTAGACATAGCCAAAGGTACCATAGACCTATGTGCATGATATTCCTGCCTCAAAGCCACCCCATTCCTCAGAGGTACAGCATAGGATTGTATCAGTACAGTGTTTTTTTATTATTATACCAGTAGCCAGCCACCATCTTAGCAACACCCTGTTCCCTGTTCACAGCTAATACATTATCTCTGATCATCCTCCTAGTGTACAGTTCTCCTCCATATTCATGTCACTGTCCTCATTATTCAACATATTTCCAAACTTTCATCTCCCAATGCTAGAAAGAAAACCATGAGGGAGGGGGAATTTAACAAGGTTTGGCACCAAACTTTGATTTACTGACTAGCAAAAATAGTTCTGTAAGAATTTGCAAAGATGTTAAGTTCAAATGAAACCTGATTGCTAATGACCAGCTGCTTTCTGAAAAGCTAAGTGAATTCACTCCTTTGCCTCCTCCACTGTGTAGAGAACCAAACAAATATCGAAGGGATGGATACAAGGCAAAATCAGAAAAAACAATTCACTTAGGAGTCAGGTGGCCTGATGATTCTAACTGCACAGCCCAACCTGTAGCAGATTGGAAAAAGAGACAAATACTCTGTACTGGGGCCATAAAGTGGCCTGAAAATGGTAGAACTGAATCTTGCAGCTCTTACCTGGGCCAGATTCCTGATGCTTTCAATAGGTGCTTGACCTGAGTTGTGTCTTAGTGATGATGGCTTTGGATGCTTCCATGTACTTTCTAAAGTCGACTTAAGCCAGTGTAGATGTGGAGTAGCCCTAAGTCGACTCTAAGTCGACTTAGGGCTCTCCAGGACTCCACCACTGCCCTCTCTGCCAGCGGGATGGCACAGGGAGAGCCTGGCATGCCCCCACCCTGCCCCTATGCCCTGCCAGGGTCCCTGATCCCCTTTGCCCCATTGTACCCAGGTATAATGGGGCAAAGGCTGAGCCCCCTGGCACTTGGCAAGGGGTGCTTCGCCTGCCACCGTGGACCTGTACAAGGTCCCCTAGCCTCTACAAGTCGATTGAGGCTTCCAGTGTGGACGCTCTAGGTCGACTTTGTAGGGTCCCCCCAAAGTCAACTTAAAATTTAAGTGTGGACATGCTAAGGTCAACTTAAATTCACAAGTGTAGACATAGCCTTTGAAAGGGTTGGAGGATGAAAGGCGATCTATATGTGCAAGCTCATTTACCAAATGGAAAAATCTATCGAGAAGCAATAAGTAATAAAGCATATATAGAGACCATGCCTCCTGTCAGAGTCAATGGTGTCGCCTCCTTTTAGTTTTTATTTTATTGGATTAGGCAGATGGCCGCAGACCTGTACGGTTCTGTCAGAATGACGGCGGATCACTGGAGCATAATGCACACAAAAACAAGCATGTGTAGCTGCCCTTTCTGTCATTGGCTGTTAGGGGAAACATTGAAATGAGTCATCGACTCTTTATGTAGCCCAAGGCACTGGATGTACCTTACACAACGGCCTGTATAATGGGCAAACCCCAATCACCTGAGACAGTCCTTATGCTCTGGATGTCAGTCAAAGAGAAGCAAATGTGAGGATGCCACGGAAACCTCCAACACAGGCCTACTGGTAGGGTTCATTAGCCTAGAGCTAATGTGCACCTCTGGCTTCTGACAGCTCAGCGTGGCTTTAAATTAAAGATCCCAACTATGTGATCCACTCTGATATTGTCATCACCCTTGTCAGAGCTGTTATGACAAACCTGTGGACAGGTAGCAGCTTCACCTCTGTAAAGGCACCCATCATGACAGCAGGTGTCAAATTCAGATTCTCCTGCTGCAAAGACGCAACTTTCTGCCAATTAAAAATGATGAGAGCTCACACTTCGATAGCCCACTAGCCCTTAGCCTCTCTAGGTCTCAGAGAGCTCTATAAAGACATGTAGGCATTAGTAGCACAGTTTGGTGATGGTTAATCGAGGAAGAGGGCAAGCCTACACTACAAAATTAAGTCAATCTATGTTACGTCCACTGCCATAATTGAATCACTTTTGCATGCCCACGCAGCCTTCCTGCTCTCTCTGGTGCACATCCTCACCAGGAGCACTTGCACTGTCAGCGTGGGGCATTATGGGATCGCTTCTGAAAGGCAGCAACAGTTACTGTAACTACCACAGCGTCCACACTGCGCCGACCTCGGTACATTGACTTAAGCGCTATGCCTTTATTAAGGTGGCTTTATTAAGTCAATGTAGTAGGCAAGTCGCATTGGTGGGAGCTACATTTTGTCTTCTGTCAAAGTTAAGTTGATGTAAGGTGCCTTATATCACCCTAATCCTGTAGTGCAGGTCAGGGCAGAGAGACTAGAGGTGGCCTAATTAATCAATATCTAGAAAAAGCTTGAAGATCCTTAGATAAAACACGAAATCAGTGCAAAGTCATAAAGACAAACTCAGCATGATAATAGTTTGCATAAGCACTGCTTGTGTGTTGTTCCTCATCTGTGGGTAGACAAAGGATTGCCACTCTAGTATATTTTCCCCATGCCAGATTCACTAACCTGGCTTGTTGTGGCTTGTGGCATTGGAAGTGATAGGGATTTGTCACACTGGGGCTCCAGAGCACATTAAGACTCAATCCATGTGTTTTAAATAATTCATGTGCACCAACAGAACATGCAACAGCTGCCTTATTAAATTGAGATCGAAATCTAAATGTGTATTTGGGAAAGGCTTCATTTATTAAATTGCTGCCAACACCTTCCAGTCTCAAAGGAAACCTTCTGCACAAACATTGCTCTCCTGCCTTGCTCAGTCGCTTTCCGATCACAGAGAACCACAGTGAAGCGAGCCTAAGATGAAGAGTAATGTAGTCATCTGTTCACGTCACGTTTGGCGTGACCTGCAGTGTTAGCTCCCATGACAGTCCTTCTTAGTACAGGCAATGCTTGTTAGGCTAAACTACCTGGAAAGTGAGGAGCACCTGCGATGGAGAGTAAAAAATATAAAGCATGGGAGATGGTTAGCAGTTACAAAATCCAGCATGTGTACAGTATCTGTCAATACATAACTTGGTAGACTTGCTGTCTGTCATTTTTGCCTAAGCTCTTATATGTCTCCATCCATCAAGGTATCTATGATCCCCTCCCTGATCCAGAAAAACACTTAAGCACATATTGATCTTTATGAAGCTGGGCAGTCCCATTAGTCTCATGCTTTAAATTAACCACATTCTTAAGAGCTCTATTAGATCAAGGCCTGAGTTTGGATCTCCACCTAGACACTTACATACAGTGGCTTTTTTCACTTATATGAGTAAAAGTACCCCAAACATAGCTATCACTATAGTTATACGGGTAGAACTCCTTACATGGACACTCTTCTTCTGGAATAAGAGTGGCTTTTTCAGTTTACCACATCCATAGGGTGCATCTACACTTGTAAATTAAGTCGACTTAAGCTTGCTTAAGTCGACTTAATTTACTCTGCGTCTACACTACACTTTCCTTAAGTCGACTTAAGCAGCTGTTTAAGTCGACTTAAGGAAAAATTAAGTCGACTTAGTAAAACCCCATTGTCTCACACACATATATGTTCCAGTTTGACAACTGAGGGGTCAATCTGGTGCTCATGAAGAATGAGAGTCTAAGGGTGATGGCTACAGCCAGGCTTAGAACAAGCAGATGCTGTGCTAGTTTTGACACACAGCTCTAACACTACAGATTCTTCTCCTGGATAGCCACACAGCTCTGTTGCTGCACCTCAGTCCTGACCTACAGCCCCTCCTGTAGTCCTGTCCTAATGTCCCCATGCAGCTCTGCCAATACACCTCACTCCAGGCCTGCAGCAACCTCTGCTGATCCTCAGCCTGGATCAGTTCTTTTACTGGTACAGCTCAGGCTTGACCTGCCACAACCTCTGCTCTTCCAGCATTGAGTTTCTTTCAGCATGAGTGTCACATCAGTTCATATAATGGCTTTGTCATATGGACAAATTAGAATGGGGGCTCATAGGCTTAAAAGACAGAAGAGGCCATCATGATCTGACTTCCCATACAGTGTAGGCCACAGAACCTAACCCACCCATGCCTGTGATGAACCCATTACCTCTGGGTGAGTTACTAAAGTCCTCGAAGCTTGATTTAAAGACTTCAGGTTACCGAGAATCTACCATTTACTAACTGAGACCAGTTTGTTTGTGATTTGAAAGGACTGTGCAGAGGAAGATTTATGGTGATTTCCAATTCTTTTCCAGACTCTGTGCTCAGTGAGCTAGTAGAGCAGGAACAGATGTCCTGAAGGCAGCCACACAAACCACAATATTTTTTACAAATATCTGTTCTGCACCTAGTAAAATATTTGCAACAAACAGTCCCTTCCACTCATGGCTTGATCACCTCCCCCCCCCCCCCCCCAATGATTATTATGAGTGCTTTGGGCACCTTCCATCTAAGGAGCTCAAAGCACTTGACACAAAGCAATGGATTTAGCCTCACAAGGGCCTCGCAAAGAGTTATCTCCATTTTATCCCCACATGAGACACAAAAGTCACACAGGGAGTTGACAGAAGAGCTGAGACCAGAATCCCAGAGTGGCAGACCTGTGCTCTACCCACTAGACTTCACTGCCCTTTACAGAGTCTCATTATTGTGACACAGATCTCATTTAACCTACTTATCCATAGCAGATCTGATGACTTTTAATAGTGGGTGAAATCATTTCATGTCCACAAATAAAAAAGACAGAGAAAAAGAGAAACTCCTGACATGGCCTAATTTGAGGGCTAACACCAAACATGCCTGTGTTAGATTGGAAATTTTCTTCACACAGCAGAGATCAATGAATGTAATTATTTGGACTTAAATCTCATGAGTTCGGAAGAGAATCTAGGATTACTTGGAGAATAAATGCTGTTTTATATGATGTCAAAGCAGATCGGAATAACAGCCCTCACAGCAAGGGCTCACTGATGAGAGTGAAGTCTTTCAATGTTGTTACTACCCCACGGACTTCTTAAAGGGACACTGCCACAACAAATCACTTTTAAAAATGTATCATCTCCTCCCTTGGGTTATTAATAAAACATGTTAGAATCTTAAACCTGACTCTTTTCTAGCCTCCACCTCTGATTATAAACCATTCTTTAAATCTCATTTACTTTTCCCCCAGTGATGTTAGATATTGTATTTCACTCAGATTGGATGGTGAAATTAGGATGTTCTGCTTACCAGAGAAGGGACCAAAATACAGAGGATATCTCCTCACACCTCCCCACCAACACATCTACCCCACGTCCACAAGCCAATCATTCTCTGACTTACACTGGACTAAATGAGGGGCACTTCTGTTCAAGTCAGAGGAGTGGCCTTGGTGGAAAACTGGCATGAGTGAAAGGAGAATTGCCCCTTAATAGTTTGTTTTACTTCCTGGATCTCAGCCACTAGCACAACGCTGCTGCATTTGGGTTCACAATACTGTAGGAAAAAGCCTAAAACAAAGCATTCACAGCAGAGATTTAAAACCTGCATTTCAAAAATGACTTTTTTATTAATAACATTATTTAGCTGTATTATGATACTGCTTAGAAATCCCAAACAAGACCAGGGCCTCATGATGCTAGGCTTTGTACAAGCACAGAGTATGAGACAGATGCTACCTGCAAAAGGTTCATTTAACTAACTCTTTCTAGTCAGGAGGTACAAACCTGTGTGTACCTAGATGTTTCTAAGGCCCAGCTTGATAAAGCCCTGGCTCGGATGGATTAGTTGAAGTTGGTCCTGTTTTGAGCAGGGAGTTGGACTAGATAATCTCCTGAGGTCCCTTCCAACCCTAATCATCCCTAATGGCTATGTCTACACTTGTTAATTTAAGTCAACTTTGCATGTCTATACTCAAAAATTAAGTTGACTTAAAGGGGACCCTTCCAAATTGACTTAGAGCGTCCACACTGGATGCCTAGGTCGACTTGTAGGGGCTAGGTGGACCTGGGAGTGGTCTACGGTGGTAGGGGGGGCACCCCTTGCCATGTGCCAGGGGGCTCAGCATTTGCCCCATTGCACCTGGGTAGAATGAGGGCTGAACAGGACAGGGACACCGGCAGGGCATAGGAACAAGGTGGGCAGGGCTCTGTCCTGCCCTGTGGGGGGGCACGCCAGGCTCTGCCTGTGCCAGCCACCCTGGCAGGGAGGGCAGTGGGAGATCCCTGAAGCCCTTTAAGTCAACTTAAAGTCGACTTGGGGCTAATCTGCGTCCACACTAGCTAAGTCGACTTAATAAAGTCAACTTGGCCAGCAAAGTCGACTTAAAATGAGATTCTATAAAGTCGACTTTAATTTTCCTTAAGTCGACTTAAGCTGCTGCTTAAGTTGACTTAAGGAAAGTGTAGTGTAGACGCAGATTAAATTAACTTGACTTAAGCAAGATTAAGTCGATTTAATTTGTAAGTGTAGATGCACCCTATGATTCTAAGGGAAAAACAGATTAGAAGAAACTTCAAAGTGAAATCTTCCACCAGATCAAAAGACTATTCACTGAAAACAGGCATGAACTACAAGAGGCCACGCTGCCCTAAGGACTGGGTTCATGCTTTTGATTTCGGCCATTAAACCAAACTGCCCCAAAGACTGAAGGCAGAGATGGCTCCATTGACTTCAGTCACTAGGCTGCCCAGTCCTGAACCTAACGGATGCTGTTGACTCTGGCCCCATAAGCTGTGCCACCTAAAGGCTGGGGAAGCCTCTACAGCCCAGCCATTAGGCCATACTGCTCCAAAGACAGGAGAAGCTCTATTGACTTGGGCCACTAGCCAAACCTAGCATGGCTATTGATCCTGGCCCTTAGACCACACTTCCCCAAAGGCAGAGGCAGCTCTTCTGACTCCAGCCACTTGACCACCTTGGCCTGAACAGAAGGACAGCTATTGACTCTAGCCACTAGGTCTCTCTGCCCTCACGTTGAGGGCAGTCAGACAGACTTAACCACAGGGCCACGGAGCCCATATCTGCCTCCTACTGGAGATGAGGTGTACGTGCTCTGTGGCAAATGGTATTATAGATAAGGTGCAGGGTGATTTTAAGAAAGGAAGATGCACCATCAGTCATAAAATTGGAAACGGAAATAGAAGAAAGGATGGGAAACAAAGATTTCATGATAGCTGTCTTTCTAGATCTTGAAAAAGCATATGACATGCTATGACAAAGTAATCAAATTCCAAAGGGGTAGCCATGTTAGTCTATTGTAGAAAGACAACAGAGTCCTAACACCTATTTTGATTTGCTGTTACAGCCTGACCTGATGCTATGTCATACACTCCCCTGCATTTAATTTCCTCCCACTCTGTAACTTTCCCATCTTCAAAGCGTCTGACGAAGTGGGATTTTCTCCCACGAAAGCTCATGCGATAAATAAATCTGTTAGTCTTTAAAAGTGCCACAGAACTCTGTTGTCTTATGACAAAGTAAGTACAACAGAGGAAAAGAGAACACTGTATGGATGGATTAGAGGATTTTTTTTAATAAAAGGACCATGAAGGCCAGAGTTGGGAAAGCTATATTGAATATATAATATTGAAAAGGGGTACACTGCAGAGAACTGTTATCAGCCAACCTTATTTATTACAATAGATGATCTTCCAAAATGAATAAGTGTGGGGTAGATGTCACTTTATTTGCAGATTTTTGTGCTCCATGGGTCAGTGAGTTTTAAGAACAGAGAGTCAGCAAAGCATTCACACTGGGGAAAAGCATAGTGTTTCAAGTGTTCCATTGCTAAAACCAAAGAATTGATCTTTACAATAATGAAAGCTACAAAGGAATATAAATTGTATCTGTTTGGAGAACAAATACATTTAGTTAAAAGGTTTAAATTCCTAGGGGTAATATTTGATACCAAATTACTTTGGAAGGATCATATAGATTATGTTAAAGATACATGTAAAGGAAAGTTCAACTGCTTAAAAGTATTGCTGGGACTAACTGGGGATGGGGCAGCGAGGGCAAATATGAAAATACTGCTAATGGTGTATGGAACTTTAATCAGACCCGTTATTAGCTATGGATGCCCAGCTTTTGGGTCAGTATCAGAATCAGAACTTCAAAATTAGACATACTACAAGCCTAATTCCAAAGGAGTATCCATGTTAATCTAGTTCAGCAAAACAAACAAGGAGTCCTGCGGAACTTTAAAGACTAACAAATTTATTTATCACATGAGCTTTCATGGGAGAAAATCCCACTTCATCAGACAATTTTCTTGCACAAAAACGCATGCAATAAATAAATTTGTTAGTCTTTAAAAGTGCCACGGGACTCCTTGTTTGTAGTACAAGCCTAGGTACTCTGAGTTACATGCAGGTGCATTTATTATAACATCCATATGTGTGTTACAGATAGCTGCTTGTGAAATGCCAGTTACAGTACAGATGAAACTACTGAACCTAACTGTCTAGGCCAAAGTTAATGGGAATGATGAAATGAGCAGAGATGAATGTACCAAACAAATGTATGAAGATTGTTGGATATTCAGTAGACAACCTATGGCATGTATTGTTACAACCCTGCATGCCAGTTGAGTTAAAATGTGGATGAAGGAGCTGAAAAGACAAAGAAAAGCTAAGCAAAGTCAAAACATGTAAAGTCGTGAGAAAATTACTTATGGTAAATTTGAGGGTGAAATGTAAACAATAGATATAAAAAATGAAGGGTATCTGGACATAGATAAAAAGTGGAGTTGTTTATGTCAGATATACATGTATGGGTCCAAAAAAAGAAAATGGAACAAATAGAGACAGCATATTGTATACCAAAATTAGGAATTTGTACAACTAAGAGAATATTTAATTTGCAGCATGACAGCTGAACTAGAAGCAATAATGCAGGTGTTCAGCTGGATCTGGGATGAACATCCTGCAGCAGCAGTCATTTTTTCAGACTCAAGATCAAACTTACAGCAATAAAAAAGAATGTTTAGGATGAGTATACATGTGGCACTAGCCTGGATCCCAGTGCATATCAGGATCACAGGAAATGAAATGGCAAACAAAGCAGCTAAAAACCCTGTAAGAAATAGAAGGACTGACAAAGAAATATCCTTGAGTCAATAGGAATTCAAAAGCCCAGTCCAGATATATTTAAAGGAGGAATGGCAAAAAAGGATCAACAAAACAAGAGGAAGCAGATTTTTTTATATATTGTGCCCTAGAGTTAAGGTTAATGGATGGGGAAAATGAAATGATTTTGATTAGCGTACTAAATGGCCATTTTGTTTGGGAAAAACACTTTTTTAATAATTGGACTCTGTATGTTCTTAAAAGTGGAAGAAATAGTTGGACTCCTTTCATGGGTACATACAAGTCCGATAAAGAAAAGGAAAAGTTTTCTGAAAAATTTAAATGGCTTAAAGTAACAAAATTACATTATGTTATTTAATAAAAATATCAGGGAATTAAGGTAAACTTGTGATGGGATAGACTAGGCCCAGAAGCATCCTGCTCACGGTCCTACCACACTCATCTGAGGAAAGGAGCAGTGGAGAGGACCTCCAAGCCACCTAGAGTGGCTGCAGGGAGCAGCCAATCAGAGTCCAGGAGGATCCTATAAAAGGGAACTGCAGCAGTAGGCCCAGAGACTAGCAGTTCTTTGCTGAAGGTAGGGGGCTGCAGAGTATGCTTCTGGCTAGCAAAAGGGAACTGTAGCACAGTAGACAGCTCATTGCTAATAGTGACTGGGAAGTAAAGAAGAGCTCCTGGCTAGTTGCCAGAGCTCATAGAAAGATGAGGGCTGTGGGGCAGTGGCCCAGGAAAATGCAGCTATTAGAGGGACATGGCACATGGCTGCTACTTAGAAGGTCCCTGGACTGGAACTTGGGATGCTGGGCAGGCCACTTGGCCAAGTGGTTAAACCCTGAGAAAGAGCATTTAAACAGGCCTATAGAATGGCTGTATCTGGAACTGTTATATACACAGAAGGAAGCTGAACTGAAACTGATCCAGCTGGAAAGCCAGGGTCAGAGGACCAAAAGGCAGGTGACAAGCCTCTAGGGAGAAAGCCCTGCAGTGCTGCTCTACCCTAAAGCAGGATCTTTGCAAGGCAGCCAGACTCCAATTGAAGGTATAGTGAGGAGCTTGTTGTTCCACCCACAGACTGTGTGTGTGACTTGGCTGGAGGGCTAGTCACCGAAGACTGCCTGCAAGGAGCACCATGGGAGGAGGAAACAGAGAGAGTGCAGACACACACACACACTTGACCAAGGGATGTTCACGAGAGGGGGTGCCATGCCATTACAGACCTGAAAGGTACAGAGCAGAATAAGAGAATTTAAACTCTAGGTGTTTGTGGATTATAGTTAGTGGCAGCTACAGACTATCTAGTCAAGTCTGTTTTGCCAAAAGGAAAAAAAAAAAAGGAAATTGCAGGGAAAAAGGGGAGGAATTCTGCAGCCCCTCTTGGGAAGTGGAGACTATTCTTAATTTTGGTCCAGCCTGCATCTCTCATCTTCTGCTTTATCCTGTCCCCACCTTGCGAATTCCACTCCCCAAGTGATGCCAGCTTTTATATCCCAGTGCCCTTCTTCCACTTCAGTTTGTGACCTTTTCCACACTGCCCTCTTTGTACAGGATGCCTTTCATATCTGTCTATCAGCTCTCCACATTCAAGGATGCCCTAAAAACTCACCTCTGCTGCAATGCCCACAAGTTGAGAACTGAAATTAAATACATAATTTGAGTTATTCCTTCATCAGGGCTTTCCAGTGTATCCACTCCACTAACCCCAGACTGCACTTGGTCTGAATTCAGTGAACCTTGTGAACAGAGCTTTAACTGTAGTCTAGCAAAATGAAGGCTGAGAGGGAATATGGCTGCTCTCTATAAATACATTGCAAGTAAACACCAGAGAGAGAGAAAAGCTATTTAAGGTTAAGGACAATGTGAGCACAAGAACAAATGAGTACATTTAGTCTGGGAATGAGAAGAAGATTTCTAGCCATCAGCGGAGTGAGGCTCTGGAACACCCTCCCAGTAAGAATAGCGGCGACAAGAAACCTAATTAGTTTTTAGATACAACTTGATAAGTTTATGAAAGGAACTATTGCTTGTAAGAGCAGGGGTCAGGACCTGATGACCCAAGAGGTCCCTTCCAGTCCTATGTCCCTGTGTCCTTTCCTGTAATGTGAAACCTATTCAGTCTTTAGGTCAGGTTTGTTCATGTTTCAGCCTCCTTCTCAGAGCACAGTACATAGGGACTGAGAGGCCAGCCAGCTGTCTGTCATGGCAGAGAGCTGGCAAGAGCTCATCTCTAAAATTACCTACAAGGGAACCGACATGAGTCTTAACAGCTGTCAGTGCCTGTGGCATACAGCATATGGAACAGAAAACAAGGCTCTTCAGTGGGACATGGTGAGTAAGAAGTCTATGCTTCCAGGCTTTGCTCCATTGTCTCATGGAGACCCTTGTACATATTCAGCCG
>ML685848.1:4380412-4434224 GCA_007922175.1 Pelusios castaneus | reverse complement strand
CAGATGCTTTGAAGCGTTCTTCAAAGCGTCTGACGAAGTGGGATTTTCTCCCACGAAAGCTCATGCGATTAATAAATCTGTTGGTCTTTAAAAGTGCCACAAGACTCTTTTGTCAATGGAACTTAAGTCAACTTAACATGGTAGAGTAGCCGTAGCCTAAGATGGAAGGAATTCTCCAAACCAGTGCAGCATCTGTACACTGCTGCCATCCCCCCGCATGCAGACCAACTTGTAAGCCTGGCATGGATGGTGTGTCCCCGTAGCTTACAGCACTGTGGGATTCTTGGTTCCTGTATGCAGCAAAATAGCCCTTAAGCAGCCAGGGAGGTGGGAGTTGCTCTGCCATGGGCTGCACCAGCCTTTTCAACAGTCCAGAATAGGGAAGGAGAACAGGGAGGGTAGATGGAGTTGGTTCTGAGTTGTTACAGAGAATTCTTTCTTGGGTGACTGGCTGGTGAGACTTGCCCACATGCTCAGGGTTTAACTGAATGCCATATTTGGGGTCGGGAAGGAATTTTCCACCAGGGTAGATTGGCTAGGGATCTGGGGGGGGGTTCATCTTCCTCTGTAGCATGGGGAATGGCTCACTTTCTGGTGGATTCTCTGTGTCTTAAAGTCTTTATATCATGATTTGGGGACTTTAATAACTCAGTCATTGGTTAAAGGCTTATTGCAGGAGTGGGTGGGTGAGGGTCTGTGGCCTGCATTGTGCAGGAGGTCAGACTAGAAGATGATCATATTGGTCCCTTCTGACCTTAGAGTCTATGAGGTAGCCCTTAGCCCCCACTTCCCAATGGCAATGTAACTGTGTACTGTGCCTCATGGAGGTACAGAACACAGTATCGCCCAGTGATTTTAAAGCACTCTCTCTCTTGTAGCTCATCTTCAACAGTGCTATTTCTCAGCTTCCTTAGTAGTAAAATGGGACAAATAATTCCTGTCTTTCTCACAGAGGCATTGCAAGAGTTAACTTCTTCATGGCGACAGTGCTTGAGGGCCTTGGGGTGAGAGGCACTGGATAAGGACAGCGTGTTCTTACTGGACCGTGATTTCAGCACCATCGTGATGCAATGTCTCTGTTAATGCTGCTGGCAGTCT
This sequence comes from Pelusios castaneus, assembly GCA_007922175.1. NCBI lineage: Eukaryota > Metazoa > Chordata > Testudines > Pelomedusidae > Pelusios > Pelusios castaneus. The sequence goes on along the minus strand of ML685848.1, from coordinate 4,433,126 downwards.
CACTGGTTTTGTGTGGCTGCTAGTTATTCATTTATCTTTAAAGTCTTTTCAATTTCCTCTTTCAGGTGCATCTTGCTCACTGTGTTACAGCATTTTGTTTTAAAACATTCCTCTTGCCCTGTCATCTCTGGTGCACCAATGCAACCTTTGAACACTGCCAGTTGGAATCTTTCATCTTGTCAAGGGGGACAATTTTTAGCCCCCCCTCCAGCCTCCCACAGCTTTTCTTTCCAGTGGCTTCCTGCCAAGCTCACGTACAGAACTGATGCCCTCATTACGTACAGAAACAACCCTTCCATGTTAATGCACTGGGGTCAAATATTTTACAAACATTGAGGAGCATGTAGGAGGAATGTTAAAATTGGCTCCAGCAGCAGAAAAAATAGCGTCTAACCAGACGTCACTTCTTCATGAGCCTGTGTGACAAGCCTAGGGTGTAACTGTTAATGTGTGCTCTTTGTATTAACCTCTCTTACTCTGCAGCATCCAGAAATGCACCCAAGGAGACAAACATTTTAAGCGACTCATACAAGCCCTTTGGAGAAGGGAAAACAACAGCACTGGAAGTCAAAAGGATGTTTGATTGATTGATATGTTGGTTTGTTTTTTGAGGTTGGGGGGCAAACTCAGAATCAAGAAATATTACCAAAAGCCAAACAATGAATTTCATGGTCTGCCCAGCCAGAGAAGTATATCGATTAGATTCCCTTCAGATGCTGGGAAGCACTTCCCACTGAGAGTTCTGTTCTCTGAAATGGGAGCACCAGCACACAATCTCATCACCCCCCTGGGGTCAGATTCTGGCCTCAGTTACCTCCAACGTCAGTCCAGATCACTGGTTCTGAACCTATTTACCTTTGTGGACCACATACACAGCTGTCTGTGTGTTATGTGAGCTGCATCCACACAATATATATTCTACCTGTATGGCCTTGGGGATATCACATGGACCACAGCTGTGTGCTAATTGGCCTGCAAGTGGCACAGGTTGAGAACCACCAGTGCAGAGCAATACCACCAACTGTGCTGATGGTGAAGAGCAGAATCAGGCCCATTGAATCTAGCGAAGTCATTCTCATGAAAGCTTTTTTTTTAAAAATGAAGGCTGCTGACTGGTACATGGCATAAAGCATTCGCTGTCTGAGAGGGCTTCACTTCCTAGAAAGCGTGGAAGTGGTGTGTGAAGAGAGGAAGAATGTTCCCCTCTTTAGAAATTCTGTCCAGTTTTTAATTCTGGTTTTTCCCCCAAAAGTAAATTAAGGTTTTTGTCAAATAATGACAGAGGATCTTTGGGGGATAGGTGTCAGAAGCATCTGTGCATGTGTGTGTGTCATTCGCTCCTTTCTATTATTCCTCCTCTACATCTTCTATTTCAATCTGTCTGCATTACAGACAGATGTTGCTGTCTATTCTATGGAGACCATTACATTTGTAATTGGAAACCTTACAAAATTTTCCTTCCCTTCTTTCCCCTCCCCTCAACCCACTGACACAGCCAATAATAGAAACATTGGTGTCAGGCTCAAACTCAAACTGCAGAAAAGGAATTATACCTTTGGAGAAATGTGGAATTTTTTTTCCCCTTTCTTTTTTCAAGTAAATTTAAGTGCAGGTTAAAGGTCCTGAATAAAGGACCCTGGATAATGAAGCCTCTGGCATAAATAGCTGTGTAAGTGAAAGGAGCTATCCTTTGGCTTTCAGAGTACTGCATCTTTTAAATATAGATGAGTCCCCTTTCCAGTCTGTAAGGGGCATCTTGCCTTTTGCATTTCAGCTAAGATACAGTGATGTGTACTGAATAGTATTGTCTCAGTGTTTCTTGTACTTCCCCATCCGTCCCTCTGTACCCAGCTGTTGTCTAATTATCATGCTTAGATTGTAAAGTCTTTGGGGAAGGAACCACTCTTTGTTCTATGTTTGTACAGCACCTAGCACAATGGGGTCCTGGTCCATCACAAGGGCCCACAGACCCACATAGCTTTTTTAAAAATTTGGTATTATAGATTGGCGCTTTTTTTTTTTTTTTTTTGCTATTACATTCATAGCAACATACTTTTATTAGGGCAATTGCCGGAGGAGGTTATAGTAAGGGAATACTTAGGGAATTCTTATTTTTCTTAATTTTTTTTATTGTGCTGGTTTTAATTAAATTTTAAAGTAACGTCACCAATGTTGTTAGTCAGTCGTTATTAGATGGACAGTTGATGGGTTCTTAATTAGTGGCTGCATGCATGAGCACCACGTGTGTGGACTGTCCCAGATTGCACAATTACCCAAGACACCACTTCATGATTGAATGAATTGACACGACCACGGATTCATTGTCAAGGAAGGCACTTGGGCTAGATTTATTGCAAAGAAGCATGATGAAAAGTATGACGTACAAAGGTGTGAGTATACTTAATGTATGTATGCCATGATGCAATAGAAAGGCGTAATCTGACAGCAGGCCCACCACCATTCCCTAGGCCAGACAAAGCTATTCCTTCTGACCTCCATCTTTATATACTTTTATGGACAAGCTTTGTCTTGCCCCGTTATCTAGATAGTTGCCACCCTCTAGCGACATTTACTTCTACCCATCTCCATGTATAGGGGATTGGACCAAAACATTTCAAATCATTATATTGTTGACAAGTTCCAAAGGAGTAGCTGTGTTAGTCTAGGTCAGCCAAACAAACAGGGGCTATGTCTACACTGGCAAGTTAGATCGAATTAAGGAGGCTTAATTCGAACTAACTAAAGCCATGGCTACACTAGGCTTTAATTAGTTCGAATTAAGGGCTTCCTTAATTCGAACTAATAAATTCAAATAGGGTATTCGAAGTACGGGTTAATTTGAACTAATTAGTTCAAATTAACCAATTTGGCCATGTTAGTTCAAACTAATTGCTTACTTCAAACTAAGCGGCCCATTGAATTTAATGCAAATCGCTAATTCGAACTAAGCAAGTGCCATTCATGGCACTTGCTTAGTTCGAACTAAATTTTTCTAGTTCGAACTAAGTTAATTCGAATTAACTAAAATTAGTTTGAATTAGTTAGTTCGAATTAACTAAATCAAACTAATTTTAGTAAGTGTAGACATAGCCAAGGAGTCCTGTGGCACTTTTAAAGACTAACACATTTATTTATCTCATGAGCTTTCGTGGGAGAAAATCCCACTTCGGCAGATGCCTGAAGACATTTAACAAGGTCAAATAGTTTCTGTTATTTAGTGCTACTGCCTTGATGTTCTACTACTTTTTATTTATAACCTTTTGAAATAGCCAAATACCATGGGCATTTAAATTTTAGCCAATTACTGTTAATTTTCATGACTTTTTACAGACTACTGTCATTTTCCACATCCTTGACCATATTTAACTTTGTATTCTGGCCTAGTTTTCTAGGCCTTAGGCCTCATCTTTGGCCTATTATATTAGCCTCAAAGGCAAATCATGCCTTTTGGTTGGGCCAATCAGAAGCTACTATACAGCCCGTTGTAGAATGCATTTTTCCAAAACTAGGGGCTGGATTTTTAAAAAAAAAATCACAGAACAGGCTTTTTAAAATGTCTGTAAAAAAATTCTACGAATTTTAAAACAAAAGATTAGAAGGCTGTTCCCCCCCCCCCCCCCACACACACACACAGCCTAACTTTTTAAAGACTATTAAAGTTAAAGTTTTGCCTAAAGAAATTATACAAAACTGCTTATGTAAAAAAAAGTAGCACTTTATACCAGAGATAAGAATAACAGGCATGTAGATTATTTTATTTAGTTTTGTACCAAGAGTTAGATTTATGTGAAAGTTATATCAAGCTTCCTTATTCTGGGTGACAATAAGAAAGCTGCTTATACAAAAACTTTTTTAAATTTAAAAGGAAAAACATATATTTTATAACAAGAGCCATCCACCTCGCTTCTAATTATTTTGAAGATGTAAGATAAAGACTGACTCCGAAGAAACAATTCCATTTTTAAAATTCTTTTGCTAACATAACTGCACAACAAAAGTAAAGCTGTATGAGCAGGTTTTTATACTGAATGACACCAAGAAAACAGCTTATACAAAGAAAAAGAGGCCACATTTTCAAATTTAAAAGGAAAACCTTATATTTCAAAGAGCCATCTACCTGTCTTCTAACTGTTTTGAAGATGTAATATAAATACTGACCCTGAACAATCAAACTCTCTTTTAAATTCTTTTGCATACAGTGAAATAAAAGATGTTCTAATTCTCTCTCTCTCTCTTTCAAAAAAAAAAATACACCAGTTTGCTTTTTAAAGTTTTGCCTAAAGGAAAACTTCTTTGTAAAGAAATTATACAAAACACAGGCTAACTGAAAAGAAAATAACAGCTTATGTGAAAAAGTTAACACTTTTTGCCAGAGATAATGAAACTTATATCAGGTATCCTTATTCTGGGTGACATTAAGAAAACAGCTGATACAAACACTTTTAAAATTTTGCCTCAGTGAGCTACAAAATCTGGTCCTATATTTCTAGGCAAGTAAAAAAAAAAAAAACCTTCTCCAAGAAACATCTTTGATAAGAAGTTGCTGCTCATGAAATATAAAAACATATTTACAAAGAGAAACCATTTCATTTTGCAACAGAAGTTTAAAATCTTCAAAGGGTACATCTTCCAGTTAAAGAGATCTACAACATATCTTGCAAGCTCAGTTATGAAATTTATTCTTTTAGTGCCTATAAATTAAACAAAAAAGCACCCACATCCAAAAATAAATAAATCCTGGCCAACTCCGCCTCTCACTGCATGTGTTTTCAGGTTTGATAGTGCATCCTGCACAATAATTCCAAAGACAATCTGATTTTAAAATAAGTTTTAGATTTGTTTAATTTAACAGCTCCTTCTTTAGACATGGCTATGGAGGGATAAAATTTAAAAATGTACAAATGATTTACTGGACAATGAGCCCATGGGGGCGCAGTTTATAAAAGGGAAATGGTCAGGCATCTCTGGACTCCTCCCAAACAGGGTTGCAAAATGTCCAAACGTGCCTGTTCTGGTGTGTGTTTAAAATGCACATCAATAAAGTACACACAGTTTTTGGTTCAAGTCTTTTATTTTTCACATTTAACCACTTGGGCCTTGGTTTCTTAGCAAGTGCATTTCTAAAAGGAAAAATTAAAATGGTTACCTGTCTTCATTTTGTTGCTTCTCGATTATAAAATAAAAAGTACCTTTTTATCACATGATGTGTTTTTGATTTGGGTATTACTGATTCAGGCAAGTATAAGGTAGAAAAATAATACAAAACTTAAAATGCAACATCACCAGGGTTAAAGTAAGGGGGAACTCACTGGAACGCAGTTCTGGGGCCCAAAAATTTGAGGGGCCAGAGTTCCGGGGCCCCTAAAAATAGAAAAATCCGGCGGAACGCATGTTCCTCCCTGCCCTGGCTGCTGGCAGGTCCTACACCCCACCGTTGTTAATCGCAATACTTATTGTGTGATGCAGTGTTTGCTAGTTTGTGACAATAATTAATATAGACATAAACACCATATAAAATTATAAATATTTTTATGGAGCGATAACCGATGCATGGGGTACTGAGAAGTGGTTGCAAATGTCTACCTGGGCTGGGACCCACACATGCATGAAGGGGGCCCAGACAATAGGGGCAGGGGGCCCGGAGATTAGTAGGGTTCCAGGGCCTGTCAAATTATACTTTAACCACTGATTCACCCATCCTCCTATGCCTTTAAATTGAAGACACTCCTTACTCAGCTGGGAGACCAATGCCTTCTGAAATGTTAGCTCTAAACTACTGGCTAAGAGCAGCATACAGCTATTGTATGAATGAGGATGAGCCATTTAAACAGGGCTGTTGATTAAAAACAGCAGAACCTAGAAATCCCTGGCCAACACTAGAAGTCAAGCAGCTCCTGGGGTGGTATACAAGTGATGCTGTGAGGACTGAAGAAACAACCGTAACTTTGACACAAAGGGTATTTGAGATGAATTACGGGGATGGCTGGCAGTGATTGTGACCACAAGAACGATGCAGAGGAGAAAAATGAGGCCGGACTCCTGAGCCCAGTTTTGTTTGAAATTCCAGATCCCAACCAAGAAACCCAAACAGAGGGTTATACAGAGAGGAGGCAGAGGTACACTGTATGTAAGAACGGGAAGTAGGTTGCACCCACAATATACTTGTAGTGACATTACAGTTTCTCAACAAGAGCTACATGGATGCAGGGCCGGATTCAGGCAGGGGCTTTAGGGGGCTGAACCCCTAGGACCTGAGCTGTAGATGGGGAGCGGGGGGCCTGCTGCCCTGCTAAAATCTGGCCTCAGCCTGAGCACTAGAGCTGGGGGCCCCAGCATGGTGGTCCGACACCACTCCCTGGCTGGTCTGCCCCAGCAGGTCCCAGACCTAGTGGGGCAGACCAACCAGCCCGGGGTTTAGGGCGGGAGTGACTCAAGCAAGAAGGTACTCTGTGCTTGGCCCAGGGCTGATCACCAGCCTGTCCCATCCACATAGCTCGCCGGTCTCTGGGCCCAGGGCCAGCCAGGCCACAGTCCCCACACCCCACCCTCCAGCACCAGCCAACCCCCCAGCACCTAATATCACCCCACCTCCAAGGCGAGCTGATCTGTGTGTTCTGCCCCCCCAATGCCCTGCTGAATGCTGTACTTCATGGCGGGGGGAAGGGGGTCACAAAAATGTGCAGCCCCATGCCCTCAGAATCCTTAATCCGTCCATGCGTAGCTGCCCTATTCCTCTGATAAGGGGCCCTGGGTGCCTGTGTATGCATTATATAGGCTTTTAGGGAATCTGGGTCATTACAAAGTAGCCCCAGAACCTCTCTTAAATCATACCATCTTCCACTTCAGCTGTGCCTTTTAATTTTCCTCAGGTCCTCTACATTAGCACTTCAGAGATTATGACACCCATTTTCAGCGCTGTCTCAGGTCTCTTGTCTACGAGTTCTTATTATTTAATGCTATAAAACATCTAGGGTGACAGTTTGCATCGAAGTGTTATATAAAAACAAACAAAAAAATCTCTAGGGCCTCTCCCTAGACAAGGTAATAAGAAACAAAATGGTAATTGTTGATTTGTATTCCCTGCTGCAAAGCATCTCCAAGTATGTAATCCTGCAATGTTTTTGTTAATCTTATTTATTTCTGATCACCCCTTGGATGTGGGGAGATAATACCTGACAAAGTGGGAAAGTGTTTCTGAATGACAAATGCTTGCCAGCATAAACACTGACAAAGAATGGCTATCCATGCTAAAAAAAAAGATTTCAGACAGTTATCAATATTCCCCTGAAACACAGGACACCACTCTCATCCTCAATGTCTTGTTCTGTCTGTGGCTTTTGTCTGTCTTAATTTTTTACTTTGAAACCTATCACTTGTGGGTGTCCTAACTTTTAAAACTTCCTTTACAATTTACAGTCCTGTAAATAAGTTTTGATATGGCTAGGTAAGTTATTTAGACTAAAATCTTTGTGTAATTATTTAGCTATGAAAATTAAGTACATTTAGCATCTCCTTAGGTTTACATTTAATTTTAAGCCTGTGCTTTTCCTGCAAAGGTTAACAGCTTTTAAAAAAGCTTGTTGCTTCAAATAGATCTCACCATTTGTATAAGGGCATACATCAGGTTCAACAGGTAGTGAATAACAACTTGATGTGTAGTTGGAAGCTGGTAACAAGTGGCGTGTGCCAGGGGTCAGTGCTGGGGCCTGTTTTGCTCAATGTCTTCATTAATAATCTGGAGGATGGGGTGGATTGAAGTCTCAGCAAGCTTGCAGATGACATTAATCTGGGGTGGGGAGTAATAGGTACGCAGGAGGGTAGGGATAGGAGGACACAGAAGGACCTAGACAAATTGGAGGACTGGGCCAAAAGAAATCTGATGAGGTTCAACAAGGACAAATGCAGAATCCTGCACTTAGGACAAAAGAATACTATGAACAGCTACAGATTGGGGACCGACTGGCTAAGCAGCAGTTCTGTAGTAAAAGACCTGGGGGGTACATTGGACAAGAAGTTGGATATGAGTCAATAGCATGCCCTTATTGCCAAGAAAGCTAATGGCGTATTGGGCTGCATTAACAGGAGCATTGCCAGCAGATCCAGAGAAGTAATGATTCCCCTCTATTCAGTACAGGTGAGACCACATCTGGAGTATTCTGTCCAATTTTGGGCCCCCCCAATACAGAAAGGTTATGGACAAATTGGAGAGAGTGAAACAGAGGGCAATGAAAATGATTATGGAGTAGGAGTACATGATTTATGAGGGGAGACTGAGGGAACTAGGCTTGTTTAGTCTGCGGAAGAGAAGAATGAGGGGAGATTTGATAGCGTCCTTCAACTATCTGACGGGTGATTCCAGGGAGGATGGAGCTAGGCTGTTCTCAGTGGTAGCTGATGACAGAACAAGGAGCAGTCTCAAGTTGCAGTGAAAGTCTAGGTTGGATATTAGGAAAAGCTTTTCACTAGGAGAGTGGCGAAGCACTCGAATGGGTTACTTAGGGAGGTGGTAGAATTTCCATCCATCAAAGTTTTTAAGAAATATTTATTTTACTCCCCTGCAGTCACAAAGCCATGCTCTTTGTGTTTTAAAATATTTATAAAATATAGCTTCATTCATATTATTTAATCCTTTGCAAAATTTAAATTAAAAGTGACTTTCCAGTGAAACTCTAAGTAAATAAAATAAGGAAGCTTAATATAAACTTTTACGAACTCGCCTTGCTTTAAAATTCTTTTAAATATCCTTTTATGTTTCATTTTAAAAACTTGTTTCTTTGAATAATCAGGGTGAAGATCAGTTTTCATCCACCCTCTTCACACAGTTCCTCTGAGGAAAACTGCGGGGGCTATATGTGTGGAGACACACAGCTGGTTGCATAAGGCAAAATTATTAAAGGTTTAATGCAAAGATTTGCAAAATAACCCCAAGTGCATGATGCCAGGATTATGAATGGAAAGGTGAGCGGGTTCTTTACTAGGCACAGTCTAGGAGGTTATGTCTTAGGGCTTTAGTTTAAAGCCAATGAATGGAAGGGAGAACTTTTATAGTCATTAATTGTGGGCATGCAGAAATAGGGAGTTTTGAGGAGGGATTTGAAAACAGTGCCTGCTGCTGCACTAGGAAAACCCTACCAGAAGAAAAAGCCTGGACTAGTAAAGTGTGACAAAGAGAGAGGGAGGTGATAAAGGGGTATGTGCGTGCTGTTTAGTGCTTTACTTATGGGAATCACCAACAGCTGACAGATGTTTTGAAGCTCCCATGTGCCAGGAATAGGCCAGGAATCCAAGGGCCTTCACAAAACAAGGAAACAATCTGGCATGGTCATTGGTTCTCCGGCCCTGCTTTGGTATTATAAACTATGTAAGATAGATAATTGCAGTTATTTATTGTTTTAAAAAGGAACTTAATTTATTTTTCCTCTTTGTTGTCTCAGACTGAATATACACATCAGATGAACAAAAAAAAGCTCCCCTAATGGAGTGTGTCAGGAAATTATGTCCATCGCTCAACTGAAATGGGGCACATCCTTCTGTGTTTCTCAGCGTATTGCACACTGCTCAGCCAGGACAACACAATGGAGATAACAATGCTAACACCACCTTTGCTTGGAGATCTGTTAGTGCAAGTTGCTATTAGAAAAGCTGAATTTTGTCTTATTTTTCTTAGAAGCTATGGTGTGTTGGATGTTAAGGGGTGGATTCTTTTACCTGCCAAGTACACTTTGTGTCATACAGGGTGTGCAAAATGCTTATATTCTAACCAGAGGTGGTCAGCAGAGACTTCCCCTCGCACACAGGAAGTCTCTGCCTCACAATTCCTGTGTACAAGAGGGTACGGTTAGAGCTCTCTTGCCCTCCCTCTCCCAGTTCTCAGACACAGTTTGATGGAAAGCAGTAGTCCGCAGGCAATGGGATGGGTTTATTGGAGCTGAATAAGCAAGCATAAAAGCATAGCCCTTCACACTAGTCAGGTTTCCTTTTCCATAACCATATCTTAATATACCTATAGTTTCCTTCCCCCAAACCCTAGCTCTATAGGCTCATAGAACTGTCTCTTCCTCCTAACCATAGCGCCATATAAGCAACAGATCTCCCTCCTCCCACTCCTTCTTCTTGGTAGGCTTAATTCTACCTCTACCCCTCCCTGCTCCTGGTACCACACCTTCCAGTTTATGGTCGTGTTCCATTTTGGACGGTCTTGAGTTTGGGGGCTTTGGTATCACATCTTTTCTACCTCATGGGAGGGGAAAGGTATGAGGTTATTTTTACCGTAGTCACTTTACTGCCCTATTGCATTTCTTTCTCACGTCATCCTTTACCCCTTTTACTCCTCTCAACCAGTTGTTTGACCATACTCTACTGTCTTGTCTTAAAGAGGAATCGGAATTTTTCTTCATTTGTGCATTCATATATCAAACCCCTTCTATACCTTGAAACATTTTAACTATATCCCTTATCTTTTCTCACAGCAATAAAGAAAACCCATCTGGTTGTGGGTAGGAAAGAAGAACATATATCTCTGTTCTTTGCCTCCATATGTATCTTAAAAACCTTAGCTTTCAGACAGACAAGCAGACCCAAAATATCATGTCAGGCAGACCTAAATATTTACACAAACCTAAATTATATACGAATATCCTAACAGGTACCTGAGGTATGCTAGGGGCAGGAAGGAGATGGATTAGATACTAGTGGAACTTTGCTACACCTAACCTTCATTGGTAAATAACTGGAAGTTTGGCTTAGTGGGTCTAGGACGTCACTCAGTTTTTCTTAAAATGTTCTGTAGATGGTCTTGGATGTAAATAACAACAGAAGTGCTCTATCAAGGACTTCTCTTCTGGCCTCTGCAAGACAGCTTTTGATAAGCAGCGATAAGCAATAAAAAAAACCCCAGGCTTATTTGTCATATTGCTGAATCCCAAACAGCAGCTTGAAATATGATACATCTTTATTCTGCACAGCATCTCTCATCCCAGCTATGGGCCAGATTCAGGTTCACGCATACGTGTGTAAATTACACATACACAGACCAGCGGGGACCAGCTGGACATTGATGGGGAGGGGTTTACCCAGGCTTGAGAGCAGGTACAAAGGACGATGGAATCACTTCATCTACTTATACAGCAAAGTAAATATTTTTTCATGCGTGGGGGCTTCTTTAGATCCGCCAACTTCATTGGGAGGATAGAATATTTGGCCTAAAAGCAACCATCCGGGCTGGCAAGATCAGGCTATTTCCAACTCATCTTAAATAGCTTAATTGCAATCAGGCCCCAATGAAGCATTCTCTGCTTCCACCAACAGCCCCACTGAATACACTGAAATCTTAGCACTATTAGCATCAATAAGGCCATGTCTAGAAGGTTTAGGTAGTGGAACTATCCCAGAGAACTGCTTCTAGTGGGGATACGGGCACAACCATGCTTTCTGACAGTGCAACTGCTTCTGTGATGGGGTTTTTTTGCCAACACGGTTATATTAGCAAAGTCACACTCCAGTGCATCCCAACAGAGACAGCTACACCAGCACAAGCTGTATAGTGTAGATATAGCTTAGGGCAAGCAAGATTTGGTCCCAAATTTATTAACTAGGAAGTGCTGCTCAGCATTGGAAAAAGATTGAGACTTTGCCAGGTATGCCAAGGTCTGGAACCTTCCTTCTGTGTCTTAACCCCCTGTCTACATCAGAGAAATTTGCACTGGTATAACCACATTGATTTACTAGATTGAGTTGCACAGACCTTAGCCTTGATTTATATTGGTGCAGTGGATTTTCCTTAGGTGTTTGAACAGCTGGAACTTACACTGCTGAACAAACAAAGAGTCCTGTGGCACTTTTAAAGACTGACAATTTTTTTTATCGTATGAGCTTTCGTGGGTGAATCCCACTTTGTCAGATGCTAAAATGGAAAACATTCAATGTGGAGGGGAGCCCTGCCCTTCACTGCATTTATTTCCAACACCACCATGCCCACACATATACACTGTATGTTTTCCATTTCAGTGTCTGACGAAGTGGGATTCACCCACCAAAGCTCATGTGATAAATAAATGTGTTAGTCTTTAAAAGTGCCACAGGGCTCCTTGTTTGTTTTGCTGAACTAGACTAACATGGCTACCCCTCTGGAACTTTACACTGTGGAGAGTGTCTCTAATGCAAACAGGCCTTAGAATGTCTGTGTGACTCCAAAGCTGCTCTGAGAGCAATTCTCAAGTTATGGCGAGTAGTCCCCTCACACTAATTCATAAAGACTTCTGGGAGAGTCACACAGTACTGGGGTGTGGGGATTTATTCAGCATACGCAAATATGCTGACACTGTAATAAAATTTTCCAGCATACACAGATATGAGGACACTGTAATTGGAAGTTCACAGCCAGGTCGGACAAGAATACTTTATCTCAAATGGCGTACTGCCATATTAGCCTAGGTGCCTTAGTGTTCAAAATTTTATCAAACTCTCCTGAAAATCAAGAACAAGAAAAGTAGTAAACAGAAAAATAAATCCAGGAGTTGTGTAATTTGTTATAGACCAATAGTTTAAAAGTTTGCTTTGCGCAATAATATATGTACCAATCATTTGCCCTGTCAAAATTGGTGGTGGGATTAAGGAAAAGTATATAAATCTTTACTTATGTATCAATAAACGATGCTTGCTTGCAATCATATTGGTTGTTACGCTTGATCCAAACCCACACGGAACTCGACACTGGGGTGCCACCGTCTTTTTGTAAAAAAAGACATTCGCAGATACCCAAAGATACTCAGTAGGCTGAGCTGCTTGAAAAATCTCATAAAAACTTCTCATGTACTTCAAAAATTTCCAACTTTTTCTTCTGTGCATGTAGTACAGTGAAGTCCAGAACCATGACAGGGACTCCTAGGAGCTGTGGTAGTAATAATACTAACAATAATAATAAATAAAAGATTCCTTTTGATTCTATTAGTATCAAACTGAAACTACTTTTTTCCAGTTTTGGGGTAGTTCCCCCCTTCTTTCTCTTTTCCAGTGGGAGACAGATGGCAAAAGGGTTAAAAAATGCCAGAGGAAACCATTTTTTCTTCCATGCATTTAATCAAAAATAGGGAAAATTCCACCCAAAAAAATAAATAAAACCAAAATGTTTCATTTCATTCAATGTTTTTCACAGAGAAGAGTTCCTCCCTTTTGACCAGCCCAATAACAACTCTTCTGTGCCCAAGCACTATACCCCATGTTAACTGGAAAGATAGAATTTAAAAACCAAGGCTTGAGTCAGATCCCACTGAAATTGATGGGAGTCTTTCCATGGGCTTTGGACCCATCCCCAAATAAATAAAACTCAGTGTTGTATTCAAAATGCCCCAAGTCCTAATACACACAAAGAGGCAACTTCCTGTTGGGAAGCCAGAGAAAAATGGAAGCTGTTGAAACCATGGAGTCAGAGAAAGAGGGGTGGGTATTTCTAGAAAGGGTTTTAAAAGTTTGACTTCCACTATAGCTGCCTTTGTAAACATTCATGTCAGTAAATAATCACTGCTGTCTTCCTCCAGTGCTTACCGGTATTGCCTTTATTAATAATCCACTGCATTTGACGGCTAAAAGCCTAACATTTCCTCCACAAACCTATTTGCGTACAGCATTGAAATGGGGTTACTTTTATGCTCTGGCAGATCCCTAAGATTGCACTGTGTATATTTACATTTTTTTTAAAAAGACACGGCTAATGCATTTCAATAATAATAAAAAAAAATCATAGTCATTAGTGTCATGGCACTGTGCTAATTGCTTGCATTTGTACTCCTATATGGTACTTCCCTCTCTGACTCATTGCCCTTTGTATGCAAATGTGCTCTAATTAGCTTGTTTGCCAGACTTTTAATTCCCAACTATTTAGGACCTGATTCTGCTCAGCTTACTCACACTCAGTAATATCTTACTCTATTGATGTCCCAAAGGTACTACTCAGCTTGGTACGATACAGCCCATAAAGCATATAGTCTACAGTGTAAGATAACACATATATTCAGTGGCTCAAAAAATACACAATCAACAAGGCACCGTGGCCCCACTGTTCTCCCCAGGGTATATATAGCTCTCTGAGCCACCAGGTAGATCCATTAGAATTCTGAAGTGGAATTTGTCATGACACCATGACTTCATCAGCTGAGTGCTTAAGAGTTAATTAATTTCAGTTCTATATTATAGGCCAGATTCTCCAGTGAGGCTCAGGCTACAGTCAACGCAAATCAAAAGGGGGAGTTTTAAACTACCTGTGCACTCCCTCAGTCCTGAGCCTACTGCATCCCCAGGGCAAGTGAAAGCAGTGTAAAGACTGGTGCGTCTTTCACTGGCCCACTTACAGCTAAAACCCTGTTCCCTAAGTGGCTGAGTCGTCTCCATCCTGATGAGGTTTGTGGTAACTAGCAATCCCACAACAACTGAGGGGTGGAATTATTTCGTAAGCACTGAAAGCTTGTCTGAGAACCGTCTTGGAGCCAATGTGCAGCTCGCTGAGAAACTCAGCCTCTGTTTCTGATCATAGATGGTTGCACACTCACAAGAAATGTGAGGGTTGGAAGAAGGTATTTATGGACTAAATACTGCAAAGCTAACTCTGTTAGGAGCATAGCTACACAGGCATGAGAACCTGAGAATCAAAAGCAGTGACTACTGAACACCTGCCATGAAACCTGTGTGGGGAGCTGCCCTGTCAGAAGGCAGCGTGCCCCTTAAAGAGATCTCTCCCCTTATGCCATGGCTACTCCCCCTTTTCCACATGCATTTTGGCCATGTAGTGTTTGAGGACTGGAAAGTGGTGGCTACCTAGAGGAAGGGAACATTCTGTGCAACCTCATCATTTCTATACTGGGTGCACACACCAGCAGGCCCATTTCAATGGAATTTCTCTGAATTCAGGAGCAATGGAACTAGGGGTGCTATGAATGCAGTAGCACACACTGCCTTACAGTAGTAATAGTAACTGAATGCTTTACAGTTTTGTTCAATGGTTTACTGGTCAACTCTATGTCAGTTGGAATGTGTCCACACCAGGGATAAACCAGGAGTGAACACAAGGACCAAAATCTCTACCCACTTCATGCAACTCAAAGTCCAAGTAGCCAAGTTCTATGGTGGCAAGATCCATATATAATCCACTCAGTGTGGTGCTCTGTCCCCCTCTAGTTATGGCTGGGGCACCTAGAACAGTTGCTGTGCCTTCTACAGCCTTGGCTGACAAGATAGCGGGTCTTGCTTTAAGATCCAATGGTCCCAGTTTCAAACCCCACAGGTGCTGACCTACTCAAGGACATGGTGTTATGCACAGGTTTTTTGGTGGAGGGGACCCACAGCCATGATGTAGCTAACTCTCATATTGCCCTTAGGGATAGCTCTGCCATATCACAGAGTGACATGATTTTAAGGCCACAAGGGACCATTATGATCATATTGGCGGGCCATAGAATTTCATTCAGCAATTCATGAATCAAGCCCACAATTTGAGATTGAACTAGACAGAATATCTCTTTTAAACAGTCATCCTGAGAGTGGCTTTCTGAGCTGGGAATATTTGGAGATGCAGCTAGGTAGACCCAGAGCCTTAAAAAGGAGCTAAGTTCCTTTCAAGGAGATGGAACAGATCAGGGATAAGACACAAGGGCATTGTTCTAGGAATATGAGTAGATCCAGTGACATGCTTTTGTCCTGTGTTTAAGGACTGTGAATCTGCTTTAGTTTACTTCTTGTTCTGCATCATCTAAGAGCCCCATATACACAAAAAGAAAGAAAATTAGGGCACCGTTGTGCTAGGGCACTGTGCAGATGAACACAAAGAAACGATGTATCTAATTTAAAGCCAGAAAGGCTCTGTTCCTGCATACCACAGGCCATAGACACTCACCCAATAATATCTCCACTGAGTCTATCACACCCCTTTAAGCTATATGGCATCTTTTAGAAAAGTTATCCCATCTTGATTTAAAGACTTCAAGTTGAGGAGAATTCATCCTGTGTCTAGGCAAGTAGTTCCAGTGGTTAGTTACCTTCACTGTTGTAGAATCATAGAAGATTAAGGGTGGAAGGGACCTCAGGAGGTCATCAAGTCCAAATGCCCTGATCAAAGCAGGACCAATGCCAACTAAACCATCTCAGACAGGGCCTTCTCAAGCTGCACCTTAAAAACCTCTAAGGATGGAGATTCTACCACTTCTCTAGGTATCCCATTCCAGTGCTTCACCATCATCATAGTGAGAAAGATTTTCCTAATATCCAACCTAGACCTCCACCACTGCAACTTGAGACCATTGCTTCTTGTTCTGTCATCTGCCACCACTGAAAACAGCCAAGCTCTATCCTCCTTGGAACCCCCCTTCAGATAGTTGAAAGCTACTATCAAATCTCCCCCTCATTCTTCTCTTCTGCAGACTAAAACAGCCTTGTTCTCTCTGTGATGCTGGCTGGATTAGAGAGACCATTTATGATATGAATTTAGTTTCAATATTTCCAAATTTAAATATATCAAATGAGATAGGCCATGTCAGGTACCATTAGAAAGGTTATAATTTGCTGAATATGTTGATACAATCTCTGTGTGTGTCATAATTGTATTGGAAGTTATGGATATATTTGATGTATCTGTATGTCAAATTGTGCCATGTTTCTGTGCAGCACCCCAGGAAGGAGGGCTGCAGCACTAGCTTGCTTAATGGGGTCCTTTAAGGAAATCACAGGGACATTGGGCCCAGGGAGAGGAGCTGGGGCTATACTTCATGAGTCACCAGGACATGTAAGAACATGCCCTATGGATAGAGCACTCTCTCCAAGTCTGAGACTTTTCCATGCCATGTGCTGAGGGCTTTTGTTTGAAACAAGCCACATCGCAATCCACTATAAAAGGCACCTGCAACATATTTATATTGTCTTTAGTCTTCAACCTTCACCTACCTCTGGATCAACTCCTCTGCAACTGAAGCCATGAATCAAAGGACTGAGACCCACCCAAGTACCGGATGTACACCAGACGGACTATACAAGCCTGCAAACTCCACAATTCCACTGGAAACCTGATACATATGGACTTTCAAATCATTTGTATTTATCTGATTGCTTTGACCATTTAACATTTCTCTTATAGTTTGTTTCTTTCCTTTTATAATAAACCCTTAGTTTTAGTTACTAAAGGACTGACTGGCAGCATGGTATTTTGGGTAAGATCCAAACTTACATTGATCTGGTAATGTGGCTACTCCTTTGGGGTCAGGAGACAATTTTGGTAAAGAGCATAGAGTATTAAATAACTTATCTCTTTACTGGACCTAATGGCTGATTGGGGGCTAGACACTGAAATGCAGTAAAGGGGGCTCTGTGTATCCTTTTAGCTTCTTGATGACCAGTGTGGGGAATCAGGAACACTGTTATGTGACTGATTAGGAAGTCTGACTTCAGTGTTACTCACCAGTGCAGGAAGAATCTGTTCTACTTTTGCAGCCTGCCCTGACCTTGGAATTTTCAGGTCATCTACTCTAGGCATGGATGGTTTACACCCTCAGCCACTCCTCATAAGTCATGTGCTGATTCTCATAATCATTTGTTGCCCTCTGCAGGACCCTTTCTAATTTGTCCACATCCTTTCTGTGGTGTGGGCCCCAAATCTGGATACAGTACTCCAAATGTGACCTCACCAGTGCCAAATAGAGGGAAACAATCACTTCTCTCGATCTGCTGGCAATGCTCCTTCTAATGCAGCCCAATTTGCTGTTAGCCTTCTTATCAACAAGGACACACTGTTGACTCATATCCAGCTTCTTGTCCACTGTAACCCCCAGGTCCTTTTCTGTCAAACTGCTGCTGAATCAGTCAGTCTGTAGCCATGCATGGGATTCTTCTGTCCTAAGTGAAGGACTCTGCATTTGTCCTAGTTTCTTTTGGCCCAATCTAATTTGTTTAAGTCACTCTGTATCCTATCCCTGTTCTCTAGGGTATCTACCACTCCCCCCAGCTCACTCTCATCTGCAAACTTGCTGAGGGAGGGTTTGCACTGTGAAAATTTTTTGCCTTATTTCTAGTTGGAATTTCTCTAGCTTCTGCTCCCAACCACAGGATCTCAGTGCAAATCCTTTTTTGACCTTCTTTGGGATAAACTAAAGAGATCTTGCTACACAGCAGGTTTTCCAGATTTCAGATCTTTCTTGTAGCTCTTTTCTGAATGCTTTCTAATCTTTCAACATCCTTTTTGAAGTGTGGACCTCACTGTTGGACACGTGTTTCAATAATGGTCTCACTAATGTCATACACAGAGGTAGCAACACCTCTGAAAAGACTGGACAGAGACCCTGCTCTTTTTTCCTCAACTCGAGACCTCTGTTGAGGTTCTGCACCTGCATGAACTCTGGCTCTGTCACAGCTGTGCATCTGAGATGGAGGTAGTGCTCATGTCTTTCAAAGGTCCACGTGAGAATCAGGTATCAAGAACGTTGTGAGACTAAAGAGCTGCCTTTCATCTAGTTGGTTTCCCTTGCTCTTGTTTTGTTTACATTCACAGTGCTTGGAACACACAAAGTCATTCAAGTGGCTTTGGTAATAAGTGTGTTTCTTCCTGGAAGGGATTTTGTCAGCTCAGTTGATTTTAACTTAAACCATTTTTTAATGGGTGGGAAGAGACACTTTTTTGACTGGGAGTCAGAAAGTTTATTGTGTAGAAACCTGCTCACAAAAATGCACGTTTTGCTGGAGAAAGAGACCTATAATTAGAACATTTTGCATTCCTCTGAGATCTGCTTAGATTTGGCTATCAAATCCCATCTCTTGCAATTAAATCATCACTGCATTTCTTCCACCTAAGGCAGTGCATTCTGAGTTTGTTGGTGCCTAGAAACCATGATGATGGGTGCACTAGAAATGCATATTTTGTAACTTACAACTTGGTTTGGAAGCCGGGTTTAAACCCAAATCCTTCAGATCTGCAGGATAGATGTCTACTATTTGAACTCATGAATTAACTCCAGCAAGTGATAGCAGTAGTCAACTTTATCCTCTATCGATCAATCACAACCACACCCTTGGCAGTAGGTTCCACATAGGTAGGTTAGATCAGATGTCAGATATTTTCTCCTTATTTATTCTCAAACTTATAAGAGAGTATGCTCTGCTTCTACTTACAATAGAGGAGCTGCTGATTTCCAGACACTTGCCTTACATTTACATAGCTAGTATGCAGTACCCCTCCTGAATATTCTCCTTCTGTAGGAAACCCTTAATACAAGAGCTCTTTCCAATACCAAATAAGCCATGACATACCCAGGGAAGCAGGTGGCAAGTTTTGCATTTGCCCAAGGGCAAGGGTAACCAGCAGTCACAGACATGATGATATGGCTGCTACTCTGCATTGGCTTCCCCAGCACACACTCTGTTGTATGCATTTGTCACATATTTGTCAACATCTCAATTCGCAGAAACAATAGATACAAGCAAGTGACTTTTTTGCATGAAACATGAGCTGAGGGAGATGAAGACTTACTCACGCAGGAGAAAGTAATTCTGTTACTGAAGATGGTGTTGGGCATAAGAATCTACATGATGTTCTATCACTTTAATGAAAGATCACCTTTTATCAACACTAATAGTGTTTGGAATAATAGTATATAAATTCCTAGGCACACTAGAAATTTGTGTTGTGGAGAATTGGTGTTTGTGCCTTGAGTCACTGATTTAAGGAACTGAGACTCATCAGCAAGGTACATAGGTGAGATTTTCTGTGGGCTACATTCTCTCCTTTGGTTGTTCTAAAGTCTCACTCAGTAGGCTATAGATAGGGGAATATTCTCAAGACACTCTGTGGGTTATAGGTAGTCTCCTAACAGGGTTAAAAGACTTTCTCTTCTTTCCCTTTTGCCAGTGTTTTAATTGGCCTTTCAGGCAGCTTGGAACTAGTGAAACTAGACTGGTCAGTTTCACTTTTTCTTTCTCACCAATGTAACTTTTTAGTGACAAATAACAAATAAAATCAGTTGTCACTTTCCACAGCAGCACAATGGTGGGCTGTGACCCTCATCCCATTCTTCTCAATCTGTAGTGATATGTCTCCCTTTCTTCGTGTTAGGTTTGTACAAAGCCTGCTCATCCCTCCCTCTCCATTTTATTTATTTATTTGTCAAAACAGAACAAACCCTACAGTCTTTACTTGGGCAACAAAGTACCCTTTGACATTCCAGGGGGAGTCTTCAGCAGGCTGCAGGGTCTGGCCTCTTAAATGCTAGGTGGAAACTCCTTCACTGTGTCCCTTTAAAATTAACTTATGGGTAGTTATCCGTATTATTATATTATATTATATTGCTATTCAGGGATGAATGAGCTGTGACTTTTTTTCTTTTTTCACTGGTGTGCCAGCTGGGGGCAAAATTAAATGAACATCTCCAGATCTGTATTCCCAGCATGGAGTTCACCACTCCACATCACTTAAATCTATCTGTCAGTTTCCATCATAAGCCAAGGCCCTTGCTGGCCCCAACATTTCTAAATTAGCTTCTCTTTTTGGTGTTTAAATGAAAAGAGACATCTAATTTGTGAGTGAAAGCGTTTGTCATTTCTTTGGGGGATCCAGACATGCAGAATACAATTAACATCTCCGAAGAATGCCATACAGAGGTTCAGCAGCAGCTGACGGGGAAAATTAAATGAAAACAAATAAAATCAGTTGTTCTAATACCTTAACTCAAGTGGCAAGTGTAATCTGCTCCTTTTATCTGAGGTTGGAATTGCTTTCCTACAACAGCTTTCATTATGAAAATGTGGCACTTCTCAGCCCCAGAATATTAAGGCGACACATGCCCATAGGGGCCCAGATCATTTTAGCGAGGAACAACAATACAGAATGCAGCACTTATGTTTTTTTCAAGCTAACACCTGCTTTGCAGCAAATGAACAATTGTAATGCTAAGCATTACAACTCGCACATATCTGGGCTGCAATGCATTGCACTGGCATTCTTTCCTCTTTCCAGCCAGAGAAGAAGTGAAACTCCCTGCCAGCTCTGGCTTTGAGAAGCCACAAAGCCCATGGGCCTGATTTGCATGGGTATGTCTAGCTCAGAGCATGTGAGGGCCTAAGCAAGCTGAGTTGATTCACTGGTACTTTACATAGGCAGAGCCAACAGAGTGAAAATATATGAACGCTCCACTGGGCCACTTGTATTAAGGGGCCAATCACCTCATGCAGGGACAAAGAGAAGGAGGAAAAGTAGAAAATGAGATTTATTGGTGGGGGGAAAGAAGAATGATAGAAATGAGCAATGGGAAGGTTCTGTTAATTATACTTAACCCTTTTCATCTGTATTTTCAAAGAAAAAAGGAAGAAGAGGGAAAAAAAAGGAAGTATCGTTAGCCCCATTTTGCAGCCAAGGACACTAAATCATAGAACATAAGTGACTTGCCCAAGATCACACAGTAAGTTCATGGCAGAGCTGAAAAAAAAACTGAAAGCTACTAACGCCCAGATGTATGCCTAACCCCCTAGAGCACACTAGCTGCCTGTTAGCCTCTCTCCAGAAACAAGCTAGCTAGTTTCTTGCAATATTCTCTCTGTTTGGCCAGTTTAATTTTTACACAACAACAGGCTGAATGAATGGAGTCACTGCCCCAGAAAAATTACTTAACTGGGAGCTCAACCAAGTTCTAAATCCACTCTTATCCTTAACCCCTTTCCTGGTGGGAAAGCATATGAGATAGTCACTGAGGCTCTATATGAAAATCTAAGGCTATGTCTACACTTACTAAAATTAGTTTGAATTAGTTAGTTCCAACTAACTAACTCAAATTAATTTTAGTTAGTTCGAATTAGCTTAATTCAAACTAGCATGGCCACACTGGAATGTTAGTTTGAACTAAGCAAGCAAGTTCGAATTAGTCAATTGCATTGAGCTCAATGTGCCGCTTAGTTTGAACTAAGCACTTAGTTCGAACTAAGCGCTTAGTTCGAACTAACATGGCCACATTGGGTTAATTCGAACTAACTTGTTCGAATTAACCCTTACTTCGAAAAGTATAAGTGAATTTATTAGTTCGAATTAAGGAAGCCCTTAATTTGAACTAATGAAAGCCTAGTGTAGCCATGGCTGAAGTTAGTTCGAACTAAGCTTCCTTAATTCGAATTAACTTGCCAGTGTAGACATAGCCATTTGTGCTTTAAGAAGGCTGTCTGGTCACTGAGGTAACCATTGTCATTGCTCCCAGGTGGGAAAGAATCGCAGGGTTAGGTAGGATCCTGCTGAAGTCATCACAGTAGCTACACAGGGGACTGCCGCCGTGTCCCAGTCTGAAGTTGAAATATAGTATGTTCCACCCCCAGCTAGAATCAGAAATACAGTTAGCTCGCTGACTTGAACAGCATCAACACCACAAAAACACAACTCTCCCAGTGGACCCCTCTTCAACATGGGCTGCAGAGAAGCCAAGGACTAAATGTGCCTGAAACTTACCTCCCCTCTAAGTTATAACTGGTGTGTTGGCCAAGATAGTAGCCATCATTTAAGTGGGGGCTCATCTGAGATTTCAATGGTCTGGACACCAGATTCTAGCCTCTTTTGTCTAGGGAAAGTAGGATACCCATGGGTCATTTTATGGTATGTCCCCACTTCTGTGCCTCGTTAACAGAGAATAGGGACCTGTTACAGAAGATGACGTTTAACTCAACTTGTAGAGCCTTTCAATGCTTTGAGCTCTGGAGATTCCCAGTTCAAGCCCCACTACTGGCAAAGATGGAATCCATCCTTCTGCTCTCTGTACATTATTGCCTCTGGCTGTGAACAGAGGATTTCAATTGTCAGAGCTCCCAATCCAGCATCTTGCTGAAGCATTACATTCACTTATAAAAACATAAAACTGGAAAGAGACTGCAGGATCAGTATGAGGAATATTGACTCTGCTTTGTGTATTATAGTAAATCTCTATGCACCTTCCACGGAAGAACTTGGGGGAGGGAAGGAACCATTCAACAGAAGCTTATCCATCTAATACTAAGCTATAGGTTCAAAGGCTATTTGCACTAGAGGAAAAGCTTGCCAGCACAAGAAAAGGCAAGAGGTTCCAACGACTGTCACAGACAGTAAGAAGGAACTGAAGAGGTGGCAGGTCAGCACAGCCCTATATACAGTGCCATACATAAAAATCACAGTCCCTTTTAAATGTGAAGTGTTTTCTTTAATAAACAGCTACTATATGAAGACAAACAGTCTTCCATTCAACTCAGCCTTCATCTCTGTCTTTCTTGTTTATCAGGAATCACAGTGTGCCTGGAATGTTATACAGGGCACAGAGACATGTAGTGGCTGAATAATATCACTACAAGGAAATATTACAAATGCCTAACACTTTTTCTTTCCGTGTTCATGTTTGCAGACCTTGTGCTGGTGGATTCTAGTCAGACTGATAGCCCTGATTATTGAACCCCCATCTCCGTTTCCAAAAGAGAACAGGTGTGGTATGAACAGCGTATCTACCGCACACACACTGATTGTCTCAACAGTTTGCCTCGATGCTACACTAGGGAGAGAGGGGCATTCCTTGGCTACTCTACTGAGGAGGCCTGCAAGAGAGCCAATTAGTGTTAATGATGGCAGTGGTGCTTCAGAGATGCGGACGTTTGTGTGTGAGGAAATGATGGGTGACGTATAAAATCGTTCACATAGCAGTGAAATCCTGCCAGCTACTTAAAGGCATTCCAGTGTCCAGAGACAAGTATGGAAAATTCTGTTATTTAAAACAATCACATGCTTAACTCAAAGAATGTGCATAATCTCATGGAAGTAAACAAGACTGCTCACGTGGTTAAAGATAAGCATGTACTTCACTGCTGGCTGGATCAAATCCTAGGAGCGCTCAGTGCTAACCTTAGCACAGTGGTAGCTCCTGAAACACCACTTCCTGAAAACCCGCCTGGCCAGGCACCCCATGCAGCAGATATTTTGTCAATCACGGGAAATACAAGAAAAGGCCTGAGCTTCTCTAGCTGCTGTAAATGATATCTGCATCGATATTTGGCACCTGGATATTATGATAGATTGAGAGAGTGGATTCTAATTCTAGCACCTTCCTCAGTCACTTTGAATCTCTAAAAACCCTTTCAAAGAAGCATCAGGATCTGTGGGGAGAGGGGAAAGCTGTATTTTGTTTTTCCAGTTCCTAGAAGAAACTATATCAATTATTTCCCCTTCTTGCTTGCTTTCTCTTTTTACTCCCTTCCCCACTTTAATAGGAGCTGAGGGTGCAAACACTTCCCAAATAAAGTCAATATATATCAAAGATTAACATCTTCCTGGGTAGGATGGGGAACACCAGGAAGATGCATAGTTGTTCCTTTAACCATGGCACCACATAAAACTCTTGGCCTGGAGAGTTACACGCTCAGCTACTGGGGCAGACACAAGAATAAAAGGTTGCAAACTAACAATTTACTTTTTTCAAACAATAACAGACTCTGGTGATAAGTGGGTTGCGATGGACATTGTACAATGTACATAGGATGTGGCATGGTTCCATGCAAGACCGAAATACCAGAAAACATCTGCAATATATGCCTGTGTCAATGGGGTCTTCTTTTCCCATTGACTTGAGCTGAGTTAATTGTATCTTTTGGGGAGAAGATTAAGTCCCCTGTGCTGATATTCCTTGTGGTGATAGATAGAGTCTGAATGAGTCATTGAAGTCGACTGGTCAAGGACAACCCCATATCAGTGGAGAAGCTGAGAAAACAAGCGAAAAATACCCTACGTCTCTTAGCCTGCCCGGAGAGCATATGGTCCTTTCCCCCATGACCCCCTGCCTTAGGTAGCCATGTGAAATATAAGGCAGGGAAACTGAGGTACACATAGGGATGAAAAAATTCCCACTTCATCATGCTGGGTCAGCTGACTTGGGCTCACATTTTGGGGCTAATAGCAGCTATGTAGATGCTCGGACTTGGGCTGGAGACTTCAGCAGACTTCAGAGCCCAGAGTCCAGCACAAGTGGGAATATCTACACTGGTATTTCTAGCCCCATAGCACAAGCCCAAGTTAGTTGACCCAGGTTCTGAGACTCTTTGCTGCAGAGGTTTTTTTCCTATGTAATGCCTCATTTGTCTACCATACCCCTAAAACTATAACAACTTAATGGCTTTTGGGGAATGCAGGTACTGTTATAAGAGTCACACCCTAATATGCACAACAGAAGCACAAGACATTCCCTTACAGGGTTCTGAAGACATGCGCTTAGGGCTGATTTACACTTGCTGCTCTGCTGCAGCTGCACCACTGTAGTGCTTAGTGAAAACACTACCTACAGCTGTTAGCTGGTACTCCAGCTTCCCAAGAGGCAGTAGCTATGTCAACAGACATTCTCCCATCGACAAGGCGCTGTCTACACCCTGGGTTAGATCGGTATAACTCATTCATGACATAGTTATACCAACAGAGGCTCCCAGTGTAGACCGAGCCTAAATTCGCCAGTAACCTTTATGAAAACCCCCAAACACCTTGATGGAATTAGAGACTTGCTGTTGGACTTGCTGATGCTGATTCAGTTACTCCAGAGGGGGAATGGCACGTCACCCCAGCTCTTGAAGTATCTTTTCTTCTGCCCTGGCAATGAAGGTATCATGCACTCTTAGGTTCTCAAACCACCACTTCTGCAACTGCCTGCGTCCCTGCCTTACTTTGTGATAGCCATCTGCAGAGCTGGCAGCAAGTTTCTATTGGCAAAGCATGCCGGTCTGAGATGAAAAACCAGAGCCCTCACCTGGACTTCTCCATTCCCCTCAGGGCTAGTAGCTGCTCAATAGCTCATCACAGACAATCTTTGCCCCCAGGATTATTCCTGGAGTTTGTAGCTGAACTCACTACTTGGCACAGCGAAATGGGGTAAGAGGAGTTAGAATAGGTGTCGTGCTGGCAGCACTATGTACATTTTCTTATACCGCAATCCTGACTTGTACCATCCCTTGTTAGTCCAGCCTAGGACATGCTCACACTGGTCAGTATCATTCGATCCTGTCCTGCCACAACCTTTCCTATCTCATCCTTGGGCTACTCCAATTGCTCTCCTAGTGCCCCTCAATCCTGACACACAGCACCCCCAAACTATTCCAGTGCTGCCGCTCTGCCAATGGCCCTGAATCCTCACATCTTAAGCATGCTGGGAGGAATATTGGCAGTAAGGGTTTTATTATGCCAGTATTCACATCCGGCTTAGTGGACTAGCTCTGTGACTTCATCTGCTTCTGTCACCCACGTCTCTGATATTTATATGCCTTAATCACTGAGTTATCCCCATTTCTTTGGATTGCTGCTACGTAAAACATTCACTGACTTCAAAAGAGTAGGCCTGGCCTTCATGTTACTCTGAACAACTAGAGTTACCACTCTGCTCCAAACAGAGTACACAACCATTTCATAAAGTTCAGATTTACCCTCTTCCTGGGGTTTGGCCTTATGGGTAACTGAACTAACGTAACTCACAGGGTTACTTTTCTTCTCAAGTGTTACTCTTTGAGAACCTCCCTACAGGCCCTCACTCTCTTTCCGTCTCATGCCTTCTGCCTCTAAGAGAGGGAGGGCTTCAACCCTTCTAAATTCTTAGTTTGGAGCTAATTGGACATCTCTCATCCGACCTCAGCATGATTCAGCAAAAATTTCTTTGCATCCCCATGCATGGCCCTAGGACTCATCACCCTTTTCTAGAAGTGTGTGAGTTTGTGTGTCTAGGCGGCAGACTTGCCATGGAGCATAGATACCGTCAAGATAGTGATGGATTCATGAATCCAGACAGATGGTGGATCCATGCCTATGGGCTAAGTGACAAGAGACAAAACAAATATCCTTAGGACCCTGAACCTAAAAGGCAATGAGCATCCTCGCCTCCCACCCATTTCAGGCTAGCTCAGGCCCTCAGGCAGCATCCTTCACTCTAGGAATTCTGTACGAGTGGAACCCTCAAGGACAGTTTGTTTGGGAAACACATGTTGCCTCCACACAAAAGAAATATAGCTCACCAGCCCTGCAAAATTAAAATGAATGGCAAGGTACTGAAGGGAGAGGCAAAGGAATTATGCTGGAATGAACTGTAGTTACAGCACTGAAGGAGCTAAAGAGCCCCCACTGATCAGGTTCATAAAGCTCATTTTTTAAAAAGACACATGGAACCAGTGCAGAAAAGTCTCTTAGGCTAAAGCTAGAGGAGCAATTTTGTTCTAAATATTTAAAGCAGGTCATCTTTTTTATGCAGGGTTTTAATTCCTTCTCCAGTTTCTTATCCTTTATTGGAGGTGAGGGTTTGTTTTGGGGAACTGGTTCTGTCCATCTTTTCCATAGGAAAAGTCAGACAACAGCTAGACAGCCACAACTGTATTGTCTTGAGTGACTGTCTGAAATGACACCGTATGTGATAGTAGCTAGCTGGTCACAAGTAGGGCCAGAACTCCTGGGTTCTTCTCCTGATTGCCACTAATGTACTGTGTAAGCTTAGATATACCAACCTTTAGGCCAACATTTTCAACCTTGGTACCTGAAAGTGAAGCACCTAAATCTATAGTTAGGGACCTAAGCTGCATACCTATGGTTGGAGGGAGTTGTAGATACGCAGCCCTTCTGAAAAATCAGGCCACTTTTATTCAGACACCTAAATATAGTTTGAGGTGCCTTACTTTCAAGGAGCTCTCAACAGGATGTGGGGAGAGGAAAGAGATGTGTATCCTTGTATGGTTCTTTACGGTGCATAAGAAAGTCCTAAAAGTTATTTTTTGTTTTGTTTTAAGTCAGTAACATTTTATGAAAGATGAACAAAATTGACATAGGTAATACGTTTTACAAAAAGTGTTCAAAGAGTTACAAGTTAATAGATTTTTTTTTTTTTTTTTTTTTACTTCAGAACTACAGGTCTTATCCACACTGGAAGATCCTATAGTTACTAGAGAATTAGTGAAATGATGATATCAAAATAGTCAAGAGACTGAAGACTGACCACCAAGAGAGAAAATGGGCCATTTTAAACCCTGCTATCTGTTTTAACACTCATTGGACTCCTCTCACTAGCAATCATTTAAGAGACAAGATGTTTCTGTTAAAGGTCCTTGTGCACCGATCACCTCAAGATTTTATCCCGCAAGGCCAGAGAAAACCAAACTTGACATTCCTGCTGTTTCCAAGGTTAAAAAAATAAGACCAAAACTAAAACAAAGAAGCAGGATTTTTAAATTGTTTTTTAAAAGAACTCCTTTACGGCCTTTCTTATCCATCATTTAATAAAAGCGGAAAAAAGACAAACCCATCTTTTTAAGGAATCCTTTGCTGGTCACCTCTAATAAGTACTCACCTTTGCAAGTTTTGGCTAATAGACACACAAATTCACTCTCCACCCGCACAAAGCATGCTCCTGCTCCCATGGAGTGGCAAAATTTCCTTTGATTACAGTAAGAAATGGACCAGGTACAAGTAGTGGAACATCCCTAAAGCATTTAAATGGATACTTCCTTGCATAGCATTTGGAAAGAACATGGGATGGAAGTGGACTCTCAGGTCCTGCCCTCCCTGCTAAAAGAGCAGTGGGTTTTTTTTAGCTAAGACTAACACACAGGTGAGCTATGCTGGAGTAAAAAGAAGACACTTTCATTTTATTATGAGACAAACTCATCGAAATCAGCCTCATACCCCTGCCTGAGGTTGATTCATGGTAAAAGTAAAGTGCCTTGTCTTCACTGTGTTTTACCTCAGGATAGCTCGTGCATATTAGATTCCATGAGGTAAAACACACACCTTTTCTAGCAGTGAAGATCAGACTTCATTCATTAGATCCATAATTAGTCAAGTTGTTTGGCAAACTTTAACCCTTCCCTCCCATGCTCCCAGGACCAGACAACAGAGGCGGGGCCAAGGGAGCTGAAAGAGTACTGGGTCCCAGTACTCCTTCTCTTTGAGGGTAGTGTGAATGCCAGGTGTGAATTCTGCATGGTGCTTGCATGCAGGTCTTGCTAAAGGAAAGAATTTTCTCACACCTGCTCCAAGCTTGAGTCCTCATTAAAACAGCAATAGGCAGAACAGACCTGAAAAGATTTGTAATGCTACATTTCCTCCACAATGGGATTTGCCTCAAATAGATTTTCAGTCAGAAGAGCAAAGAAAAGGTGAGTGTCCCCAGATTCTGCTCCCTCTGGGATTCCAATTGTCCTCCAATTCGCATACACTGCACAATATCCTGCGTATCCAACTGAGTGGAGAATTGTTTATTTTCATTCATTATAGCAAAACCAAAGTCCTTAGGCCAAGCCCAAGGGCTACAGTGATGACCTCCATTTTCCTCACAAATCTAGCAACAGGCTCCATGCTTTGCACACATAGAGACACAGAATCCTGCACGGTGTTCAATCTCTGACAAGCAAGGTGTACCCCAGGCCTTTCTTCAGCTCGGTCCTCCTCTGGGGGCTGCATCACAGATGAAGAAATCTTATATAAGCCAAGATTTCATTTTCTATTTCTCTTGGAGCATGAAGCTATATGCCTGGTGGAATATGAGCTGCAGACCAGAGAAAGAAGTGTCGTTCCCTACAAACTGACCAACGAGACTGAAGGGGAGGAAAGAGCTCTTTATTGACCACGGCCATGGGGCTGCGCTACCCTGGTTGTTAAGGGTCAGGCTTGCAGCAAAGGTTACATGACAAAATGGAGTTAGTTTAGCTAACACTATAAAATTCTGTCTTTAGGCCCCACAGAAGGAAGCCAGCAATTATATCAGATGAATGGTAGAAGATCATAACTCACTTGAGATGCAATCTCCATAGCCTCTCAGCTGAACTGAAAAGTCATCAGCATTCGACCTACACCGAGCAGTAAGTTAAAGGGAACAGCAAAAGCATCCCTTGGGAGGAAGGAACCCACACTGGGGACTGGAACCTTCATGAGTTCCCCCACCAGCCAATGCTCTGCCCCAAACCCTCTTATAAGAGGAGTCCAATGTGCAGAAGGGACAAATTGATTCAATGGTATTGAGAAAATTCACCTGAAAAAAGTGGGGTGGAACCATCATCACCTTCCTCTATATCAGCAGTTCTCAATCACTATGTCGGGACACAGCGGTAAGTGTGTCGCGGACAGCTGGGGAGTTGGCTGGATTTAGCCTGGGGGGAGTGGGCTGGAGTGTCCCGTTGGGTCATGACATGTTGCCAAGTGTGTCACGAAAAGTTGAGAACCGCTGCTCTATATGGCATCTTTCATTCAAGAGTTTCAAAGTCCCTCAAAACTGCAGTTTTTTCAAATAACATTTAAGAAAAGTTTTGAAACAATATATTTTTTAAATTTGTCAATTTCTTTTCACTAGAAAAAAGAATTGCTTCCTAACCAGGTCTATTTTATTGATCTGACAGAAAAAAGCCAAGATGATTTAGTGAGTGACTGCATATGGGATGGGGAGAAAAAAGTCAAAGAGGATCCCAAAGCTGAGGTGGAGGGGAGAATGGACTTCTGGATAGTGATAAAAAGAAAAGGAAGTAGAGAAGGATTGTAGGAAAGGATGAATAGTTCAGGACTGAAGATGTTGAACTGAACGAGATAGGTCATTCAGGAGGAGAAGTAAAAAATGTAACGGTGTCAACATTCCCTCGATTTGAGAATGATATTGGCCATAGGTTTAAATATAGGTCCTGAGATGACTCAGGAGATTCTCTTGCAATAGAAACAGACATTTCCTAGCAGGTCAGCTGCCTGCTGGAAGAAAGATAGTTGGGGATCTAAGACAGAGGTCAAGGGTGGAAAGGCAGATCTGAAAATCATTGGCACGGAGTTAGGAACAAATGAAACAAAAGTTGAGGAAGAAATGGACAGGCTGGAACTATGAAGGACACCAAGGAAAGGGAAGACATTTTAAAAGACCAAATCCTTTCCCCCACCAGGTGGGTGAGCAGGGTCTAGCCCCCGATAGCAGCCATCTTCCTTATTTCACCAACATTGAACCTCTGCAAAAATAATCATGTCTTGACACGGATGTGAGCGTGACTGAGTCAAAGCTTTAGATGATTTTGCCTCAGAAGGGCTGCTCCATGAGCAGCATCTGTCTATGGTCCAGTGAATCTCTATGTCCTCTAAAAAGGAAAGGATTGAGACAAATGAGAACAAAGTGCTTGCATCAAGGATCCTATCACACTTCATACCACACACCCATCTGGGCCCAGAGACCATTCATGCTAACATTCTCAAAGGAATAGCCAATCCGGGAGAGTCATTCCTCACTCCCATCCTCATAGCAGCAAAGGGAACACAGCATAGAGCAGACCCCAGAGGAGCTTTCATCAATGTGAATAATAATAATGTAGTGTTCTTTCTTTTGCACGTTTCCATAGCAACAAATGGAGGCAATTCTGATCTCCATTTTAAAACCCCCTCTGAAAATGACAAAGTTTTGTTTTTTTTTAAAACAAATTCCTGTACTGAAATTTGCCTCTTGTTTATAGGCTTGCCTATTCACATGTGGATAGCCAGTGCCACCGTGTGACCAAAGGGGAAAATTTCATACCAGCTCCAAAAATGTAAAACTTAACTGCCTCTAACATCAGGTTTTAGGGCAGGATGTAGGATCACAGTAAAGAGATGGAGAAGACTTAGAAGAGCATCGAGTCCACACCCTGGAATGCTGGAGTATAGTCCCACCACCGAGTTCCTGTCAGATATTGAATGCTCTAATTTCTAGCCAGTTAAATAGTTGAGGCCACCGTAAATTCTAAAGTGCAGTGGGATCATCAAGGACTCCAGCCAGGCCTGATGCCCGTGTTAGGATGAAAAGACTTGCCTCTAAGATTCTGATCTAAAACTGCATGTCAATTTACCTTGCGGTTAGTCAGAAATTTCATTTACCTTTGGCTGCCTCCTATAATCCAAGGCTGGCCCCAACTCAGATACTGATATTCCAGATGGCAGAGTTGGGGGGAACTTTCAGGAGGGAAAACCAGATGTCAGCATATATATAATGGGAATCTCTCCTTAATCCCACTCCGCCATTCCCACTCAAACTTCCCATAGACATAATGCTTCAAGCCAAAAGCAGAACTCCCATTGACTTCAAAGTGAGCAGAACTGCGCCATGGGTGTCCATTTTTCCCCCATTAAGTGAGAGGGTATTAGGTTCAACCTGAGAGTAAATTATTATAAATATTCCAACATTCAGGACTAAGGTAAGGATTCACAAGGTCCTTAGATACTGTAGTAGAAGGGAAGTAAATCAGGATGTGAGTTAGCTCCTGCTTTGGTGCTACTAGTCAAGATGGGGCCTTGATCTGGTTTGGTCAGTATTTTCCTCTTGTCCTGTTCCCTCTTCAGGAACAAGGAAAGGAGACTGCAAAGCTGGCCTCTGGGTTGCTGAATCAATACAGTGCTCCAAGCCCAAACTGAGGCTGGATGCTGGTTTTGCAGTGACTGACTTGCTTAATTTGTTTGTGCATCATTACCCCCCCTTGCGGTTGGTCCACAGAGGGGCTATGCCGCTATGGGATCTATTATTACTATTCGCTAAAGGAGATCTCCTTTAGGCCAAGTGACAGAGCCCTGAGCTTTTGTAACCTCCCTCATTTGCCCCACATTCTATTTTTAACTGTCTGAGAGGGTCACCAAGTGTAAGCAACAACCCTTCCACCCCACCATTACTGGGGATTACCCTCCACTCCATTCACTGCAATCCAAGCACCACATACTCCATGATGGGAATGGAACATGCTCTCTTCTTTCTCACAGCCTGTAACACCAGCAGGCTAGCATGTGAGAGAGGTGTTAGCCATGACTGCCTAGGGCTCCTTGGTGCTACAGTAATACAACAAAGAAAAATAATGCTTCCGAGGCAGTGAATTGCTTACACTACATAAGCACCAGGGCCCAAGTTCAGTATCTTAAAGTCTTTAAATCATGGTTTGAGGACATGAATAACTCAGTCATAGGGTAGAGGTTTATTGCAGGAGTGGGTGGGTGAGGTTTTGAGGCCTGCATTGTGCAGGTCAGACTAGATGATCATACTAGTCCCTTCTGACCTTTGAATCTATGTGTCTACCTTGGGCTCATTCTTCTAGCCTAATGTAAATCAGGTGGCACTCCATGGAAATATACTGGAGTAATATTCCCAACCCTCACTCCCTTTTTCTATAGTGTTTCTAATGCCCACGTCTCTCAGGTAATCTGCTCAGCTCTAAAACAGGCAAATTCTATGAACCACTAGGGCTCGCTCTGTGCTACAGCACTAGTATTAGTTCAAAAGCTGGAGGGATGTTTACTAGAGAGCATAACCAAACCCTCATCCCCCCCTCTCCTCCCCCCCCCCCCCCCCGCCCCCGTTGCACACAAACCATTCTGAAAACTGGGACACCTTTGGGACTAATTTCCAGAGACTGAACTTTTATTGTCTTGGAAACTCCCTCCAATAGAGGGAAAAGACAAGAATTTGCAACACTTCAAGCCACCTTTGCCTCACTTGCAATACTGACCGAGTTGCATATTTCACTAATACATTTTAAATGAACATTTTAATTAAAATACCCTTCCTCACACACTAGGCACATGCAAACTCAGCAATGAGTCCCTAATCAGACTGGCATCATCTACCTCTCCCAGTCTTGACACTCACTTTCTTTTAAACTTTTAAGTTCTTCTGGGTGCAAAATCTCTGTCTTTCTTTAAAGAACCATGTACATCTAAGGCACCAAGGCTGGTCTTGAAGTTATGGCTCTAGGCTAAAGAGGAATGCTGAGCAGCATGCAGACTCCTGTTTAGGTGTTTGCAGGGAACCTTATATGGCCATAGGCAAGTCCCAGCTGTTATTGGTATCCAGATTGGAAGACCTTTCAAGAGAGGAAAGATTTGAGAGCTCAACATATACATAGCCTGTCTGAACATACCATCTGAACTTCCCTTCCTCCATCTCTAATCAAAACACCCTACAATGAGACAATGGTTTTTAACAGAGATAACCACAAAAATCTGTGGTCACTGAGTCTGATTAGACACACAGGAAAATTTTATTTGTTTGGCTTCTATTTCTGTGTAATGACAATAAAATACAATCAAGAAAAAGAATTAGAGCCAAGCCTGTTATATGAAAAAAATAAATACCGTGCCTGGAGTTTGTTCTTTCAGAAGATTAACATGTGATTTCAAGGACAAATATGAGGTTCAGTAAACCACTCTTGAACCTCCCAAGGGATTATGGGTACAGAGCTGGTTTAAGCCAGTGTTCCTACTTGACTCGTCATGATCATTCTGGCTTTTGTTAAGAGAGACACTTAATGAATCAAATTAAAGGCTCTGAGTTGAACATCAGCTCTGTATCCACAGAACTAAAATAATTATTGTCATCAGTCACCTGCGCCATTAAAAAAAACCAGGCACCAGAACAGAAGCTATTTCAGATTAAGTTGTCAAGACAGCAGCTTCAAACAGGACAACTCAGTTGAATTGAAATTGCCACATACAATTCAATACAATAAAGAAAACATTTTATGACCAGGGCCACCTCTAGGTAAGGAAAATTGCTCCTGGCTCCACTTTGAAAAGTCCACTGTCAAAATGCAACCTTGAATCCCCTGATTCCCTTAGTATTAACAGTCACTGTCTATAAGACTTCCAGCACCCTCCGCCTCTCAGCCACTCCTGCCAGAGACGAGTTGACACACCATGTTTGTAGACTGGAGATGGGTCCCATTTTGAGTTCTCCTGCAATCTCGTGGGTGGAGAGGCAGAGCAGAGGCCAATGAAAGAGGAGTCAGGAGCAGAATAAGGATAGATGAGTTGATGTGCACTGCGGATCAAACCTGACATGATTATTTGATAGACTGCCCCCTAAACCCAGGGCCAGCCTTTTTTATTACAGTCCCCAAGGTACCAAGTGCCCTACTGGCTCATCTCAAGTCTCTTTCCCACACTGGCAGGATTCAAAAGAAATAAAGCCCTCTTCACTTTCACATCTTCTTCATCTTCTTCTTGCAGCGTTGGTTGAAAACGGGCGAGGATCCCATCAGGCTGTCAGCGGAATGAGAACCATAACTGCTCTCAGATCCATTGGGGCTCTGCGGCATCCCTGCTTCGCTCATGCCTGACATGGGCTCCTCAAAGACGTCGCTGCCTAAGACTCCGTGGCCATGAACATTGCCCTCGTCGCTTTCCTGAGGCTCCATTTTCACCTGAGCCAAGTTCCAGAGGGGGGAAGCATTCACCTCAGCACCTGGAGAAAGAATACTCATTAGTCACCAAGAGAAGGATGCATGAGAACAGATGGAAGGGTGCAAAGAAAAGCAGGATCAGTGGAGAAAGAGCAAGGGCAGGTTAACCCTTAACGCTAGGCTCGTGAGGTCGGAGCTAGAACAGATGTGGAACAAAAGACAAAGCATATAAAAGCAGCACTTACTGTGATTACTTCCCTCATACGGAGGAGGCTTACTAAGCCTCACTGCCCCTTGTCTCTTTCCATTGCAGCCCTCTGGGGAACTTTCCAAAGGAATGTATCCGTTTTAGAGCCAGACATCTTCCAGGAGCCAAGCAGCATCAGCTAGTGCCAAGAACATCAGGAGTCTAGCCAAAATGCCTGGGCCCAGCACAGAGCCAGGACTTGGGGGGTACACCAGTGTCACTAGAGGGTGGTGCTTTTACAGCCTCAGCAGGCCCCGCAGTACCAGCACTGATTCCCAGCTTTTCTGTGAGGAGATGTGGGAAATGAGGGAACCACTGAGGAGAGGGCTCCCCCATTTCCATATTGCCTCACAGAAGTCCAGCACTGCTGACACGGCAGAGGCCTTAAAGGCCCCACCCCGTAGTGACAGCAGAGTGGCCCCACCTCATGGCTCCTTGCAGAGCCAGGACATCTTGGCTGGGCTCCTGGTTGGCTCTGGCTGATGCTGATGAGTTCTTCCTCCCAAGTGAAGGTTCTTCCTTCCCAGAGAGCCTCTTCAGGAATGTCAGAGCTCCACAAGTGATAAACGGATGTCCTGCCCTTCAACACCTGACACCTGAAGGGACTCATCCCTTCCCTTCCAAGAGTGCAGAGAAACCCCCATAACCTCAGTGCCTCTCCAAGCCCCAGATGGAGCAAACACCCTGAAGCAGGAGGGGGGCAGTGTCTTGAGGGAGCTGTTGGCATAGATTGTATTTATTTTAGAGGAATTGATCATTCTAGGGAGGTGCCAACCAGGGACAGTTTATATAGAAAGAAAAAGCAAACTTGGCAGCGAGCTCTGCATCATGTTTTCAAGGAGGGGGAAGGGCAGAGTCTTAAGGAGACCAAGAGTTCATAGGGAAATTGAACAGTGATTGGTTAAAAGAATATTAAAAATGTTCTTCATTACTGGTCATGCATATTGTTCACCCATGCAACTGTGTGATCTTCTTAAAGTCACCCTCATCTTCTCTCCCACCCTTCCCTTCTACTGGTTGCTGCACTCTTTTCTTGCCTCTTCTCTTCAGTTATCCTTAGTGCTTCAGGGTAGAGACTGAGGCTTGCTATATATCTGTACAGCACCTAGCACAGTGGAGTCCAGACCCTGCTTGGGACTTTGGGGACTACCACATTACAAAAAAAAAAGAATGGTAATAATTTCTTTCCCAAACTTCAGCCAATAACTTTTTTAGATGATCTATGAAAGCTGGATTAATGGCCCACCAAAGCTTAGCCCATTTTTCATTTGTATGCCATCTCTTCTACTTTACTGCAGCCAGGACCAGAAGAGGACCGTTCACACAGCACCTCTGGCTTGACCGGAAACAAAAAGCATCCAACACAAGCAAGTCTCTTCTCAGCAGCTCAGAAGATCGGCCATGAAATATGGAACCTTTGACTTCTTGATCACTTGGCTCAAATCCTATTCAGATCAATAACGATTAAGTTATCCTCTGATATCTGTTCTGTGGCCTAGATGAAAGGAACTGGGCAGTTCTTAGTTCAGTTCCAAGTGGCTAGAGGTTTGCATCACAAAGCTCAACACTATTAAAAAGTCAGTTATTTTATTTCTATCCTAGGATTGATGTGCATCTTGATGGCTTTTTGTGTAAGATTATGGGAGGGAGGGGGTTTCAACAAAGTGATAGGTGGATTTTTTGTTTGGTTTTGTTTTATTTTCTTTTAATTTTGTTCCTAAAAGGGATAATTATAGATCTTGTTATTTCTGCAAAAAAATTATTTTGATAGGGGAAAAGAAACCCCAAACCCCACTAACACAACTGGTACTAATTGGGCCCCTTGTTGAGAGTCTTAGCATAACAACCAAGGACAGAATGGAAGCTGAAACCTTTGCTCCGCTCTTCAAATTTGATCCCTGGAGGTCAGGGTTAAATTCACATGAAAAATAAAATGCAGATGCAAACTAAGAAGCCAGCTTGGGAGATTTCCAAACCTAGTTTGCAGACTCGAGAGGCTTGCCTCAAGTTTGAATAAGCATCTAAGCTTTTAGGTGCTGAGCCAAACATTTTGTACTTCCCATGTTACTAGCAGTTATTTATACAAAGAAAAGCCTTCCATTAACATCACAATAGTGTTTGCTTTGCTTTGTAAACCTTCCACGACTGCTTAGCCAAAATCAATCCTTAAGGAGACCCTATGTGATGGCCAGTCAGCACACAGCACGGGCTGTGTTGGTCTGCAGCTAGGAAGAACTACAGGCCCCAGCTGTCAAGGACCTCAGTAAAAAATCCCCAAGTGAATCTGCATCTTCCCAACCATGAGGCTACATCATTAACATGCTATCAAACCTAAAGGGTTACGGCTACAGCCCCAGTGTAAGCAACAATTGGAGGGTTTCTTTCTTTCACCAATTTCTCTTCACCATTAAGTCCTATTCTCTTTAGCTCCCTTTGTCATTGAGTGTTTTCACTATACAGTAAACTATTTAACGTTTACACAGAACATTTTGTCTTCAAAGCACTTTAAGATCAAAGCACATAACAAATTAACTTATTAATCCTCATAACACACACAACATGACAAAGAAATAGCGTCCCACTTGTTTATCTCAATTCCCCTTTTTGCAAAGAGACTCTGTGATTTGCCCATGGCCACAACAAAGGGAATATTCAGAGGCAGGATTAGAGTTCAGGAGCTTCCAGCTCTAAGCTTTGTGCTCAAACCACTGGACCTTGCTGCCTTCCTAATAGTCGCATTCCCATTTGGAATATGCCCAGATCCCAATTCCAGTAACTTCCTCTCCCTCCAGTTGATATTTTGCATTCAACATTGCCTGCCTCCTCAGCGGGACTCGAGAGAGAGTTTCCAGTACACGGGGGCTCTTGTGCAGTGAACAGAGATTTTCACAGTGGAACAAAACACTTGTATTCATAATCAGAAAACATCAATGTGATATCAGAGGAACACAAAGCATTTAATATACAGCTAGTATATTAACCTCTAGATCTCAAGCAGTAGATGTTAATAGCAAGCTTTTCAGATGAATCACTCATAACCTCATACAGTCCAGGAGTAGTTCATATTCCCTCCCTCACCCAGTAAGAGCACTTCACATTTCATCAGCACTGCAGAAAACACCACAAACTCCCAGCAAAATATCTGAGGGCTTTATGTTTTTTTGAAACCCAACAGAGTGTATAATTCTTTAAACAACTTGCAGACTCAGAAGTCTACTCTCCCTCGGTACACACACAACTTGGATTAAGGTTAATAGAAGAGACCTCATCACTTTTAACTGGCTTTTCTGAGCAAAACACTTATTTCTGCAGGGAATGGCAGAGTTCAGGGGGTGCATATAGGAATCAAAACACACGTTCTTTGTGTGGGGGAGTTCTTCATAATTTTCCAGAGAACTCAGAGCTGGTGCATGGTGCTGGACTGATAGCCACAGAGACTGAAACTTGCATGTAGATACAGAACAGGTACAAAAACACACAGTAGTTGTACAAAATACTCCCACACCAAATACTCCCACACCACCACCCAACATGCCTCAGAGTTCTGTCTAAAGTGATGACTTCTAGGAGCCAGAGAGGAGTTCTGTCTCCATGGCCCAATCAGTCCTAGCTCTCATTAATGAATATGCTAATTGTAGTGGAGGTTTTGTGATGTCAACACTCAGCCCCTAGAATGAGGTCAGTGACGGGGCAGCCTATTTTACATAAATGATCAAACAGAGGTCAGATGATGATGATGATCAATCACTACCAACTTGGGCCAGATTCAATCCTGGAGGTGAGCTCAAAGTCCCATAACAATTTTTCACTCAACCGATTCCCCTTTCCTCCTATTATTTTGGTTCTTGCATTTATTTCCATGCCAAAGAATATGGACCACAATTTTTTGATTACATAAAGTTCTAGCCTTAAGTTATGGGCTACTTGGCAAGTCTGATTAATGTATTCAGCATTGTAAAGCTTCATAGAAAACTAACAAACTAGAAACTCCCCCAGCAATCAACTAGCAGAAAAAACTAATCCAGTAACAGGCATCTTCAGATAAGTGACAAGCTCCTCGCTGCAAATGAAACTATTTCTGTGATGTTCGTTTGGCACCACCTCAAAAATTAAAATCAACTGGATTCTTTTTGTAACTGTTAATTCATTAAGAATGAGACTAAAAAGCAGCTTTTCGGGGGGCTTCATATGCAAAAGGAAAGTCTGTATGCCCTCCCCTTACTCACACTGGGCAAGTGTTCAAAAAGATATTTGTTATTCTGGATTGGCAGAAGGTTACCCTTATTCAAATGTATACTACCATAATTCTATGCTAGCAGCCAAACACTTGAGTAATATTATTTTAAGTTGCAGCGCTCTGACCATTACTGTAGAATATAACACTGTAAGGGCTTACACGAACACTATTTCAGTGGCCGCTGATGTGGAATATTTTCTACTATATACTTTTATACTAGAACAATGGCTTCTATCAGTAAAATAACATCAGTGCAGTCTCTGCATCTTGCAGTATTACTGCAGAATACTGCAATCTATTTGTATGGCGTAAATCTCTAGCACTTCATAACCTGCATTGTATTTTGCTCCCTGTTTTGTATTTGTGCACAAGGTTTCAATCAACAGGTTTTGCTCCGTTTTGTATCTTGTACTTGTGCACAAGGTTTCAATCAAAGCTCATTGCTGCTTTTTATTTTAAAAGGAAACACTCCTCCCCCATGAAAAATCCTCCTCCACTCCTCAGCAGCGATAGCTTTGCTAAAGTAAAATAAATGAGGTCATTTGGAAAAGTGGAGACAGTGTTTACGGCAACAGGCTGCACCTCACCTGAAGCCTGCGGGGATGCTTCTACTTCCAGATTGGCAGAAAAACGCTCACTCTGAGCTCCAAGGACTCCCACAGGCAAAGACTGGTCGCCAGATGCCAGATCGCCCTCCAGCTCTTCACTTATGGGGAAGGTGATATCACTGACTGGCTCCTCCTTAATCTTCACAGGTTTTGTGTCTTCCGCTGCCTTTTCTGGGTTGACAATCTTCTCGTACTCCTCTGAGAGCTGTTTGCTAACCTACCCATGATCGTTAGAGACAAAGGTTGGCATTTTCAGACAAAGTAATTAAAGCAACTGTGTAAATGCAGTGTTCCCTCTCCCCAACAGATTAATGGCTTCTAATCAAAGGAAAAAGGTATCTGGGCAGATATAATTTACATACATTAATAATGACTATGAAGTTTTGTCCTTTCAGAACTTCTTCCATCTGATAAATTCAAAAGATTCCAGCAAGGTTAATTAATTAAGGTTAACACACCCCTTTCTGGTGAATAAATATCAGCAGCTCTATTCTACAGATGAAGAAATGGAACCCAGATATTAACAAACTGAAGCCCCAAAAATCACATAGCCACTCTGGGGCACAGCAAGAAATAGAACCCATGCGTGTCCTGAATCCCACTTTAAACTTAAACAACAAGACCATCTTCTGCTTAGTACCAATCCTTATTCCATCTGTGAGAAACAATTACTGAGCTCTGTCACCCTGTTTTTATCACAACCCACAGAACCTAGTTATTTTCAATTCAATCAACACCAAAAATGCAGTGAACATTTTCTCCAGCCATGTAAGTTAAATTACTATAGAGATGAAATTCAGCAGCAACCCTTCACCTCTAGAAACGTAGGTTCTTATCAACCATATGCCACCCACCAGTGAAGTCTAGCTACTAACAGTGTTTGTCCGTATCACACAGCTCCGTAATGTTCAACAGCCTTTTGCTCCGAAGAGGCCCAGGTTGGAATTAACAGTGACTGTTACTGGCTGAACTGTTTTAAAACAAAACCTACTTCCTAGACACCACTCAAAATAGCAGAGATTACTGCAGGTCAGGAGTGAGCTGCACTGAAAGAGCTATGCAGGAAACTTATGTCCGGACTGAGGTTACTCGCTAAAGACCATGTTTCATAAACATTTCAATTGAACAAAAAGGTATTTCATAATGCAAAAAAAGTTTATTCTAACCAATACTATTAGAAGTTTTGAACAAAATATCTTTTAGTGAAGATGGATCCAATCAATGTAGCTTTTTTGACAAACTTCAGAACCTCTCACAATTTATATAGCACAGACATTTGCAGGTGACTTATGCAAACTTATGTAAGCCATAGGGTGCCACATAGGGAGAGTGTGGGAGTGCAAATGAGCTGCTTCAAAAGTCAGTCATAAGGCACTCAAATATGAAGGTAGGGAACACAGAATAAATCCTTAGAAAGATCAGATGATGCAAGTTTTGCCTCAGGACTCTACAGGGGGTACAATTCTCTTCTCAATGAGCAATGACATAATTCTTCACATTCATAGGATTTACATGAGTCCATGAGCGGGAGAATATCTTTATGTCTATGTCAATGAAACAATATGCCTGCATTTAACTTGTGGAAAATCTAGTTCAAAAGAAATCATGTCTCTGCAGTGATAAGACATGTATATTGCACTTTTCACTCCAAAGAACTTTATTAAATCAGGAGTTGTTTCACCTGCCACTGGAAAATGCAGCCACTTCTGGGGATAGGAAGCAGCAGCTGTTTAACAGCTTGCAGAAACACTACACAACAGTATTTTTCTCAAAGAAACTGAATTTTCTGTACACTTTCAACAAACCACCTCATCCCATGAGCTACACATTAAAATTCGGTTGTGTGCTCACTGCTTTATATTACTAAAATACAGCTAAATACTCCAATGCAGCGGTTCTCAACCATTGTGTCGGAACACATTACTGGGTCACCACACAGCAGTAAATGTGTCATGGAGAGTCGGGGAGATGGCTGGATTCCGCTTGGGAGGGGTGGGCTGGGGTGTCCTGTAGGGTTGTGATATGCCGTCAAGTGTGCTGAGACCCACAAAAGGTTGAGAACTACTGCTCCAATGTCCCACAGAAACAGAAATTAAGTTGATTAATCAATACTGACTTTTCCCTTTTTCTGAATTTTTTTTTCCCCTACATGGAAACTCTTTCATTTTTATGTCAAGCTGAACACTGTTTTACTCTCTCAGACACTCTGATAAATACCAGGTGCTTTCTAATACTATACACACTTCCTCACACACCACATGATTACCACTCTATTCAACTAGACTCTAGGGCTATGTCTACACTGGCAAGTTAGTTCGAATTAAGGAGCTTAATTCAAACTAACTAAAGCCATGGCTACACTAGGCTTTCATTAGTTCAAATTAAGGGCTTCCTTAATTCAAACTAACAACTTCAAATAGGGTATTAGAAGTAAGGGTTAATTCGAACTAGTTAGTTCGAATTAACCAATGTGGCCATGTTAGTTCGAACTAATTTCTTAGTTTGAACTACCGGCCCATTGAAATCAATGGAGATCGCTAATTCGAACTAAGCAAGTGCCATGAATGGCACTTGCCTAGTTCAAGCTAATTTTTTCTAGTTCGAATTA
Source organism: Pelusios castaneus (assembly GCA_007922175.1). NCBI lineage: Eukaryota > Metazoa > Chordata > Testudines > Pelomedusidae > Pelusios > Pelusios castaneus. The sequence continues at coordinate 4,390,296 of ML685848.1, read as the reverse complement.
AGTTAATTAGAACTAACTAAAATTAGTTCAAATTAGTTAGTTCGAATTAACTAATTCAAATTAATTTTAGTAAGTGTAGACATAGCCTAGAAGCTCAGAAAATCAAAATGCTGTTGGAAGATCAGGTCAAAATCCATGGAAGATCAGGTCAATTATGGAAGCAGTATTTGACGTAATTTAATCACAAATTCTCTGGTTGAACAGACTTCTTGGCAGAAAACTTTACTTTTTTATTTATTTGCAAACAATAGGTATCTTCAATATTAAACGGGTGGCGGGAATTTCTGGTGAAAAAAAGATGGGAAGAGCACAACAATTTTCCTTTGTTAGTTCCTGCATTGGGCTGACCCACTTTTCTGGACAGAGACAGTTTCCTCCAGGGCCAACTACCTCCATACTCCTAAACTGGCAAAAGAACAGATAGCTAAGGGGCTTCCTCCTTTACTGGCTGGCATGCGAGTACCATAGCACTCCTAGCCTCTTGTCAGACCACAGGGGGATGTTATCACCTTCTAGTTGTTTTTGCTAAAACCCTCCCTGACCTCCCCCACTCCCACCTCCCCTCCCCAAAAAATAAGAGATCTAGTGGGCTGTTAACATCCTGACCCAGACAGTTCTCTATAGCAATTAGAGATTTCACGCGAGAGAGGGAAGGGTCTTTCTTTGAGAGAATTTTCTACTTCTGTCTCCTCACCTGCAGCATATAGCTGTGATAATCCTTAATGCGCTGCTGCCAGAACTTCTGCAGAGACAGCACACTGCCGATGCCCACTTCGTGGAACACCTGCTCCACGACGTCTGGGAAAGGCGTCTGCCCAAGCCGAGCTTCTCGGTCCACAGCAAAGCGCAGCAGCTTGGTAAATTTCAAGCAGTACTCGTGAGCAATGTCCGTCAGGGTCTCCAGGACGCTCTCATTGGCACACTCGAACCCTGCATGGGCCAGGATGGTGGCCATGGACTGGTAGAGAAGCTGCCTACAGGAGGTCCAACTCAGCTCAGTCACTGGCTCCCCTTTCCCTCTAAAAGCAAAAAGAACAACATGAGCATGCCTTCACCCACCTCAGGAAAATAAGGCAGATGAAAGAACTATTGACTGTTAAAGGGTTGTGTCATTCATTTATCAGTAAACAATTGGATTTGGACCCTTTATGACATCTCTTATGTACAAAGGAGCCCTGGAAAATTTATGGCTGCTTATCCCCCCCCTTACAAATATCAGGAATATCAAGTCTCATCTTCCTTTCCTATGCTGGAAGATTCCTTGGGTGACTCAAATGGAGACTGAGATTTCTCAGCCCTTAATTAAACCAAGAACTTTACTACCACAGGGCTGAATTAAACAGGTGTTTGACACACACAAAAAGGAGTTTCAAACAACCTGAATGCAAATCTTTTCCCCTCTCAGTTAATTGGGTTTCATTTCCTTGTTATCTCTAATGTCATAGATCTCCTAGCTCTCTAGTCATCAACAGAGGCTTCCAAGACAACAAACAGAAGTGATGAAACTAGGGTTGGTGGGGCCACAGCAACTCTGGCCTGAAGTTATTTCCATCCTATACAGTATTTACAGTTTTGTTCAATGTCTTTTGGCATCCCCACTATAAATATTATTCCAGCAGCCCTGCAGAAAAGATGTGAATTTGTAATATAAAAAAGCACACATACTTTGTTAAATAATAAAGCATACACATAAAAGATGCAAGCCCATTTTTTCCATCTTTCCCAGGTCACCTTTAAGCAATGATTTGGTGCAACAGAAGAAGCGGGAAGAGAGACAGTGCAATCTGCAATGTAACACAAAGCACGCTCTGTGAGCCAGAAGAAGCTGTCCTAGAGCAAGGTTCGCAGTCCTCCCCTTCCCCATATTGCTAAATGGGTGAGGAATTCCTGGCTACATCCCAGATGAATATGAAGCCAGGGAGTATGAAAGAGCTGAGAACCTCTGGCTTACCACACTAAGATTATTCTTGTAATGAAGGGCTGATGATTTTTGTATGGAGGTGGGTTAGCATGAGAGTTTCACAGGGAAAAGAAAAACTGTGAGGAATCTGAAAGACAAAAGAGCAAGTGCCAGACCCAACAGACTTTAAAATTCAAAGTTTCTGTTCACCTGGGATGTGTGTTTGCTTTTTAATACCTCAAAGAGCTCCAGTGGTTAAACTAGACCAGTCCATTTCACGGTCAGTTGAGGATCAGTTTCGTTTTCTGATCTCCTTACACACCCAACATCTAATTCCTCACCTCCTCTACAAATATTCCCATCACCCAATGTTTCCAATAACTCACCCCAGTTGATACCTTACAGATATCATCTGCTAACTGCTCAGTGGATTATGTAAAACGAGAGGTTAGTCTCACCGCTATTCCAAGACCACAGAACATACCATCACAACTGGCATCTTTCAGCCTCAGGAAAAAATGCTTGGGCACAGAGTTTCAACCCCCCTCTGATCTTTAAAAAGGGCCGCTGAAAAATAGGGCTGAGCCATACCAGTCAAGGGAAAGTGTGTGTCAGGGATGAGAGGGAAGCTTGTACTGTTATCAGTACCAAAAATCCTTCTATGGATACTTACAGGACTTCTCAACATTTTTCACTTGTATAAAATTTATTTAAATAAAAAAATGCCCTTAAATAAAAAAGTTAAAGAAAGCAATCAACAGGACAGGAAAAGCTTTGGAGTAGAATATTATCTGGGGACTAAGAATCGGTGTGTGGACCTCAGGTCATCAACTCCTCCTAGGTATTAATTTCTAGGAAGTGACTGATCTCCATTTGTATATAGTTGTGTTATTTTTTTAGAATGGAGAAAGCAGGTGCTCTGATACACCAATTGAAAGATCATCTAGTTTCTCTGGAGCCAGCATGTCATCCATGCTGTTTTCTACCTTTGTTTACAGCGATGCTCTTCAGTGAGCCACAGAGAGTCCTGTGCCTCTTACAATGTCAGCACAGGAGGATTAGTTCTCTACTTTCTTCAGCAATGGAAAACCACAGCCAAAGCCAGCACTTGGTCCTTTTTTTTTTAGCTAGGTAGAAGGGCATGGATAAATACAGCTAGCAGCTCTCAAATGAGACACTTTGCCAGCCTAAACTAATATACCAGACACTGAATTCACTTAGCCCATTTGGGATACACCATCACCTCCAGCTACTGTTTGTCAATGAACATCAACATTCAGCAGCAAAGAAGAACGCTATCTCTGTTTGAAACTTCTAAAGGAAAAAATCTAATTACCCAATTTGTATGTTTTCAGGACATTGTGGTAAAAGGATTATAGTCCATTTAAAATCTAATCCATTTAAAGAAAGAGAGAGAGAAACAGAGTTTCCAAGTACTGTGCCTGTCTCTGTGCCCCAAACCAAAGTTTCAACAAATAGCTTCCTAGTTGGATTTTTTTGTTTGGTTTTGAATGCTTTTCTCTCACAGGAGCAACAAGAGAAGGATACAGGAAAACTGTGAATTTTTCTTACACACACAGTGTTGTCAAAGACCTACTTTAAACAGATGAGAGAGAATATATTCCCGAGAGAGAGAGATGAGCTCCTTTGAGCTATAGCCATATTTGCTGGTGTTTCTATCAAAAGGAAAACATTTAGGGAGAAGGGTACATTTTAAGTTGAACACGTCCCTTTAACAACAAACCTTCCCCCCCCCCCCCCCCCCAAAGGCCACGAGATTTTCTTTATGGGCATAATTAATAAGCATCTTGGCTTTACACCTCATTCAACATTTGGCATCTTCAGAAACTCAGTACTCCTAAACACTGTTGCTACTGATTTTGACAGCAGAATACCTCTTCCATAAAGATTCTGCTTTCCAAGAAGTCTCCTCCCCAGCTAGCAACCAAACCTGAGCCTACCTGATACTTCAGGAGTGTCACATCGCTGTGAAGAAACAAGAATCTTTATCCTTAAGATTTAGTCACCATACGTTGGAAATCACCAACCTACAAACATGCACAACTAAAAGTGGGTGATCTGGAAATTTAGAATGTGATCATCTCTGCAGAAGGAGATCTAGGCTATTTTCAAATTTACTGTAAATACTAGGTAGTGGCCCATCTGACAGAAACAGATCCTCACTTACATCACACATCTACATAGGGAGCTATGTATATCTCCACATTTTTGTGGATCACCACTGTGGGAGTCAATATGGAGGAAAAAACATCTACCCAAGCCAAGAATTTATAGACTGAAATGCTGGTCTTTCTCCATTCCTGTCAGTGGACTGCCATGTACAGAATATTACTTCAGAGCAGAGTGACAACTCTGCCAACTCAGATCAAAATTAGCCTTCAGAGATAATAAGGTTGCCAGCCTCTTAAAATGACATTTTCTGTCTCTTAACATGACAGCATGCCGTCCATCATATGACCCCATCTGAAGCAATCAGAAACATTCTCGTGTCCCAGCCTCTCTCCAATAAGACCATTTCCTGTTTAATTAGCATGTTCGAACAAAAGTAATTGAACTGATTTAATACGGGGAACAACAACCGAGATTCACTCAGGTACAATAATGGAATGAAGTGATACGCTCCTAAAGGTGAGCGGTGAAGAAGCAACAGATTCTCACAAGCACTTCAATTTTATGAAACACTACACTCCTGAGTTGATGTCTACCAAATGAGGTGCAAAAATTCCCATCACTTCAGAACCATTTTCCCATGCAAAGGAGTAACTGATGATGCTGGAAAAACAAAGTTAAATAACTTATAAAGTGTGCTGGAGAAGATGGGGCACAATGATTACATTAAGGAGAGCTTGGCTCTGGGACAAGGGTTGCTTTTCCTTTTCTGTATACATCTGTTTTTGGGTGTCTCCATTGTCTTCCATCTGCTTACGCCTGGTTGTCCAGGCATAGCCAGCAACTGGTATAATTGGTGTTATAATCTTGGAAAACTGGCTAGTTCACAGGTGGATGATATCTGGAACGTGGCTGGGATCTGTAGATAAACTGCAGTACTAATCCAGGGAAAGAGAGCTGATGACTGGGGGATGCAGAGTCCACCAGAAATCTTGATCCTCAATATAATCTCCCCAATCAAGTTGCCACTCCACTGGAGAAAACGATTCCTAACTGTCAGTGGATACATCCTGTCCACTGCCACTTCCCAACCCCATGGAGGGATCTGGAGCCTGGTCCTGAACCAAAAGGGCAGTCCATAACAGTCAAGGAGGTGACTTATTGAATCAGAGAGAATAGCTCTGGGGAGACAGCTAAGAAACCAGCCACTGACCGGTGAGGAAAAGCCTTTTAAATGCTTGGGGAGAACAGGGTGAGGGAATAGGTTGCGTTTCTTGTGAAGATTGTTCCTTGGCAGCTGGAGCAGAGAGAGAGAAAAACTAGCCATCATGTTATAGTAGAAGTCTCCAGCTCAGGCAGATAACTATAAGTCTCCTTTACAATAAACTTCCAATGCTGGGAAGTTAAGCCTCTGTTTTTGGTTTCTACACCAATAAAAACCTATTAGTCTCTCTCTTTATAAGTATACACAGGCTCCTTTCCCTCTGGAATGAGAGTTATTAGAGTGCATAAAGGAACTGGAATAGTTCAGTCGTCCAATTAGCCTGATGCTACGACTCTGGCAGTGGAGCACAGTGGATGCTTCAGAAGAAAACATAAAAACCATCCGTATCATATTTCATCATAAGGAGGAAATGTCTTCTCTAGATCAGTTTATGATCGTTTTACGTATTGAAGAACGAGGGCTGACAAATCTTATCTTTTTATTCTAGTTACTGTAACTGCAGTTGCTATTCTTATAAAATGTTTACACATGAGGATTTTCTCTGTTCTGTACTAGAACAGAATAAAAGCACACACCATATGGACCTGCGGGTTCTTTCCTGTAAGAGTTTACAGCTATGTCTGTATTGATGGCAGCAGATTCACCGCTGTCAGTGAGCCTTTCCATGTTCGATTGAGTGGTCTGTTTAGACGCGCTCAATCATACACGGAACTGAAACGCTAACTCCAGTCCCATAACTGGAGTAGCGCTATGCAGACCCGACGCCATTTCCAGTTGGCTTAGCGCAGAGTGTAAGGGGTAGTTAGGAAGTCGTCTGGAGATATACAAGGTATTTTACGTACCTTGCGTATCTCCAGTTCACTGCTGCCGAAAAGTGCGGTAAGCATAGACTAAGACTAAGAGAGTTTAATTTGTGAGGTACGCAATTAAATCATATTTTGCATTAAACTCCAAATTCACCACAGCCCTTTAAAACCACCCTCTTTGTAACCCACAAAACACATCACTCCCAGGTAGCATCGCACTGATTTTTCACAATTCCATCTTTAAGCTTTGCCAGGTGCTTAACTGTTATAAATACTTTTTTCTCTACCATCCTCAATGACTGCAGTAGACAAGGAAAGGATTTTAATCAAGGTATCCGTACATTCAAACCCTGGTGGGGTTGTATTTTTAATCAATAACTGCATTAATAACTCATTCCTCTAAACATAAAAGGGATTTAAAACATTTGCCTAAACCGAAATGAAATCCAATCAAAGACGTTTTGAACCTGTACAATGAAAGCTCAACTAAAACTGAAAGCTTAACACATCTGCGATACAAAACAAGTTAAAGCCAGTTAGCTATGCAAACTACAGGCAAAGATCCAAGTAAACATGATCCAAGTAAGCCTCACTTGGCTTCTCATCTTAGGTACCTAAGCCATACACAGGTGCTCTGAGAAAGAGTCAGTAGGGCAAATATATTCACTGCAGCTAATGGTTAAGCTACATGACTAAGAGTCTTGATCTAGGTTCTGTGACACAGCTGGGAACATGAATTTTTCTATAAGCTATTTCACTTATAAGCCTCTGTTCCACATTTGTAAAACTGGGATGATGGCCTTGTGCAAGATTTCATTCATTGACATTCATAAGCCACTCGGTATAAGACACACTATTAGTACAAGTTACTATTACTATAATTTTAATTTGGTGATATAATCAACTAAACTATTTTCTGATGTAGTGGCTTTCCCAATAGTATTTTTGTACAAATGACTGTTTCTTGTTTACCAGATGACGTTGTGCTTTCAAAGCGATTATTGAACCAATGCCCCAGCATGTTAGAAAGGCACTGTATTACTACCACTGGGATTTTTCAGTTAACTAGCAATTTTTTAAAAAAAAATTATTTTCAGTTTAACCAAAAATATTTTAAAATTTTCAGCAAATCAAAAAGATAAAAAGATTTCAATTTCAAAATAATTTCAATTTCAAAATTTCAATTTTGAAAAAACAATTTCAATATTCTGTTTTGATTTAGACCATTTTAAACATTTGACTTAATTTTAATTGTTTCCAATCAAAAAACAAAATATTGTTTGAAAGGAGGCAATACAAAGCCTTTTGATATTTTTCCCCTCATTTGTGTGCACATTTTGGTGTTTATTTTTTTAAATCCAAACAATGTGGCAAAATTGATACAAATGTGCAAAACATTTTGGTGTTGCCAAATTGCATTTTGCACTGAAAAGAGTTCTGGCTGAAAAATTTTCCCCAGCTTTGCTTTCAAATGAGATGGAAGGCAGAATTACTAGCCACTTGTAGTAATTAAAGATTCCCATGGCATTTTCACAGAGTAGGAAGGGTGCATTCACAAGAGTAGAAAGAGTGTTAACCCTACAGTTCTACCCAAATTCAACTGGTTAATCACATTCTGTTGACCTAAATTCTCCCTATTTCAATCGAAGTTATTCTTCTCTCCTACAACATGCATACAGTGATGACCTAAGAGCAGACTGTATTATAATGGTGAGGGATTGATCTTTGTAAATAAAACTACAGTCTATAAAGCACCTTGGCTTTATAAACCATTCTGAGGTCCTAGATATAAGGCGGTATAAGGTATGATTTATAAGGTGTAAATCAATAGAACTTTCTCTTAATATAGCACTGCCAAAATAAAGCTTGCTATTTGAAGACCCCAGAGACTTGGACCTTTGTTATTTACCCAAACAAGAGGTGCAGCAGATGCGAAAGCAATGCAAGGTTCCTACAAAGCGTCCCAGTAGTCCTCTGCTGGAAAAGCCCATTTTAGGGAGAAGGGAGTTCAGTGTCCATAGACGTACAATTTTTCGCCTCTCTGCTGAGATTACCAGGAATAATGCCAACTGTGGTGGAGGGAAATTTATGCTAGAACGATAGAAAATTAGGGTTGGCAGTGACCTCAGGAAGTCATGTAGTTCAACCCCCTGCTCAAAGCAGGACCAATCCAAACTAAACCATCCCAGCCAGGGCTATGTCAAGCCACACCTTAAAAACCTCTAAGGGTGAAGATTCCCACACATCCGTAGGTAACCCATTCCAGTGCTTCACCATCCTTCTAATGAAAAGATTCTTCCTAATATACAGCCTAGACCTCCCCCACTGCACCTTGAGACCATTGCTCCTTGTTCTGCCATCACTGAGCTGCTCCATCCTCTTTCAAACCCCACTTCAAATAGTTGCAGGCTTCTATTAAATCCCCGCTCATTCTTCTTTTCTGCAGATTAAATAAGCCCAGTTCCTTCAGCCTCTCCTCTTAAATCAAGTCACCCAGGCCCCTAATCATTTTTGTTGCCTTCTGCTGGACTCTCTCCTATTTGACCATATCCTTTCTGTAGTGGCAGGCCCAAAACTGGACACAGTACTTCAGATGTGGTCTTTTCAGTGCTGAATAGAGGGGATTAATCACTTCTTGATGTGCTAGAAATGCTCCTACTAATGCAACCCAATATGCCATTAGCCTTCTTGGCAACAAGGACACAGTGTTGACTCATAACTAGCTTCTTGTCCACTGCAATCCCCAGGGCTTTTTCCGCAGAACTATTGCTTTGCCAGTCAGTCCCCAATCTGTATCAGTGCCTGGGATTCCTCCATCCTAAGTGCAGGACTCCACATTTGTCGTTGTTGAATCGCATCAGATGTCTTTTGGCACAATCCTCCAATTTTCCTAGGTCACTCTGGCACTTTTAAAGACTAACAAATTTATTTATCGCATGAGCTTTCGTGGGAGAAAATCCCACTTTTTCAGATGCTTTGAAGATTGGAAACTTACAGAAAAGCATCTGTCGAAGTGGGATTTTCTCCCATGAAAGCTCATGCAATAAATAAATTTGTTAGTCTTTAAAAGAGCCACAGGACACCTTGTTTGTTTTACTGAACTGGACTAACATGGCTACCTCTTTGGAACTAGATCACTCTGTATCCTATTCCACCCCTCCAGCATATCTATCACTCATGCCAATTTAATATCAGCTGCAAACTTGCTGAGTCTGCAATCCACTCCACCTTCCAGACTGTTAATGAAGACATTGAACAAAATTGGCCCCAGGAGCAACCCCTGGGGCACTCCGCTTGATACCAGTTGCAAAACAGACATCAAGCTGTTGATCACTACGCATTGAGCCTAATGATCTAGCCAGCTTTCTGTCCACCTTGTAGTCCATTCATCCAACCAACCCATATTTCTTTAACTTGCTGGAAAGAATGCTGTGGGAAACCATAACAAAAGCTTGCTAAGATCAAGATACATCACATCCACCGCTTTCTCCACAGCCAGGTATCTCATTATAGAAGGCAACCGGTTGGTCAGACATAAACATTAGGCATTGAAAGGATACCATCAACTATTTTTATAATCACAGGCCACTGCCTAACACTCACACATAAGACTAACAAACTTTCAGTCATTATGAACCTATACTGGATTTGAGTCAGCAACTGAAATCCATACCAAACATTAATTTTTTGAATTCCAAAGGGGTAGCCGTGTTAGTCTATTGTAGAAAGACAACAGAGTCTTGTGGCACTTTTAAAGACTAACAGATTTATTAATCGCATGAGCTTTCGTGGGAGAAAATCCCACTTCGTCAGACGCTTTGAA
>ML685848.1:4275368-4375412 GCA_007922175.1 Pelusios castaneus | reverse complement strand
ATCATTTGCTGTTACAGCCTGACCTGATGCTATGTCATACACTCCCCTGCATTTAATTTCCTCCCACTCTGTAACTTTCCTATCTTCAAAGCGTCTGACGAAGTGGGATTTTCTCCCACGAAAGCTCATGCGATTAATAAATCTGTTAGTCTTTAAAAGTGCCACAAGACTCTGTTGTCTTATTAATTTTTTGAACTTCTATAGCTCCTTCCATCAGTTGTCAAAACTATTTATACACATGAAACCTCACCCTGCTGAGAGGCAAATCAGAATTGCTAATTACATATTATAGATAGGGAACTGATCCACATACTCTTGGGGAATCCTGCATTTCTAACTCTAGTCTCCTTCTCTAATTGCTAAATATTGCTTTCCCTCTCCTTAATGAAACAGCCACTCCTCAAAATGGATCCATGTGACTGACTCCATACATATAGAGGTGCCTGACTTTGTTGCAGCAGAGACTTAATCAAAGGTGACACCAACATACCTATAAAAGTCGCTCTCTGGGTCACTGTGCCTTAGTTGAAATGGCATTTTGGGAGTTTTGCTATCCAGAGGAAGCAGGTCATCAGGAAGAGGTGGGGAGGCCGGACGGGATGGCAGAGGCTCACTCTCTTCTGTCTTTATGCCCTCCGCTTGCTGCTGGTTCTGGGCCTGAGCCATGGCAATGAGGCTGCGCAACCGTCTGTTGTGCTGGATGAGCTGAATGGTGTGAATCGTGAGGCTACAGGGCTCTGAGGGGATGTCCAGCATGGTGGGTGGCCTGGGCTTGTTTGCAGAGGGCTGATGTAATGGAGGATCTTGAACTTCCACAGTGCGAAACTCACGCTGAAGCAAATCAAAGGAGCTACGATTGGCCTGACTGGTCGACACTGGAATCTCACCCCAATATCGCAGCATTTTGACACAAATAAAATCTAATACCTAATGTAACAGAGAAGATAGCTTCTGAAAAGACAGTGGGATTCTGACAGAAGAAAAAAGGAATCTGGAAGTTCCAAGCACCCCTCTGCTTATCAACAGCAAAAAACTCTCAAGGACATGCTGAGAAATATGATTTTCAGAATACTTGCTGGATGGTGCTGTTCTCATTTAAGAGACTACATGGTTGCTGGCCCTAGAGAAAGAGAAAAATGGCCATAAGGTTGTTTCATATTTATAACGGAAACTTTAGTTCTCCCTGACCTTAAGAAAGAATTCACAGAACTGAAGACCAAATCTGCCTTGTCTAGGGAAAGTTTCAGAAGATTACAAGTCCAATGACCCCAAATCCACTGTGCGTGTTCAGTGATTAGACCTGACGTTACACAGCAGCCTTCTGAGCACTGCACGTGGCTTTCTTTCTCCACTAAATCACAGCAGAGAGACCTCAGGACCAACAAATGACTTAAGCCTGATCTATACTGCAGGGCTAAGTCGATGGGAGATATGCAATCTGCGTGCTGCAGAATGTGTATCTTCCATCAACTTAATTATGCTCACTTACCTCTAGGTCTCACTGAACTGCGTCAACCGGCAATGATCTCATAGACTTTAAGGTCAGAAGGGACCAGTACGATCATCTAGTCTGACCTCCTGCAAATGCAGGCCTCAAGACCTCACCCACCCACTCCAGCAATAGGCCACCAACCTCTGCAGAGTGGAGTTATTGCGTCCATGCAGGAAGAACTTCTGGGATCGATTGAGCAATCGATGCTGCGTCGATCCGCAGGAAGCCAGGTTGGCTTATAAGAAGCCTTTTTTGGCTTCTTTTAGAAACTGTTGGCTTCCAAAAATTTCTTGGCTTTTTGGGTTTCTTTTGGAGCCCGTGGGAAGCCCAAAACAAGTCCGAAAGCCTGCCTGGAAACAAGCCAATATTGGTTTAAAACAAGCCCAAATGGCTTCAGCACCGCCCGTCATCCTCCCCCCAAAACAGGTGACTTCATTGGTGCGGAAAAAACTGGGTTGGCAGATTTCAGTTATTCCGATTGGGGGGTTGGCTTATTGTTGGCTTGTCGACTGGCAACTCTCAGCTTTAGTTTACTTCCCCACTCAGCGAGATGGTTAGTGGTTCTCAACCTTTCCAAATTACTGTAGCCCACCCAGGAGTCTGATGTGCTTTGCATACCCCATTTAAAAACTACTTACAAACTCAGAAACAAAAATACAACAGTGCCCCAGAGCATGATTACCGAAAAACTGCTTAATTGTTCATTTGTACCATGAAGCCCGGACTATGGTAGTGTTTATACTTAGACGCCAGACAGCAGCACTTTTTACGTGGCCAGCTGTAAAACTAGGCCAACATCTGAGCGCGGCCTGGGCTGAGACCCGCTGGTAACCGGGCGATGTAAGCCGCGCTCCTACCGCCTGCAGCGCCGTGCACCCGTGCAGGGAAGGGACAAGCCGGGAGCGGACTCCGCCCTTACCGAACCCCAGCCGCTGACCCACACGTAACCGCTACCGGCGGGGTTCGATCCCCAACCGCCGGTGACCTCTGACCCGGATGCAGTCGCCGGAACGTCGGCTGGAAATGCCCCCCCTGTGCGTGACGCGCGCGCGGCCGGCCCCGTTCTGAGCCCTCGAGGCGGCCGGAACGCGAGCGGCGGCGGAGCAGGTTTCCGGGGGGGTTGCTTTGCCGACGGACCCGTCTGGCGAGGATGGCCGCGGCGGAGCCCGCCGGGCAGATGGAGCCGGCGGCGGAGGGAGCTGACGTGGGCGGCTTCAAGAGACCGGCGGCCCCGCTCCGCGGCCAGGACGCGGAGGCGGGCGCCGCTCAGAGCCCGGCCTCGCAGCCCCGCTACCAGGAGCCGCCGTGGGGCAGCTGCCCGCCGGACGAGGCCCGCTACGCGCTGGAGATCTTGAAGGGCGGCACCATCGTGGACACGCTGCGGCTGGAGGGCAAGAGCTGGTTCCTGGTGGGGCGGCTGCCGGGCTGCGCCCTGGCCCTGGAGCACCCGTCGGTGTCGCGCCACCACGCCGTGCTGCAGTACCGCGGCCAGAACCAGCCCGGCTTCTACATCTACGACCTGGACAGCACCCACGGCACCTTCCTCAACAAGGCCCGGCTCCCGCCCCGCACCTACTGCCGGGTGCGCGTGGGGCACGGGCTGCGCTTCGGGGGCAGCTCCCGCCTCTTCCTCCTGCAGGTGGGTGCGGGGACGGAGGCCTGGGGTGAAGGGCAGCACCTGAAGGCGGGTCTGCGCTTGTGGTGAGGTGTCCCGTATAGACACTGGGACCTGCACTAGCTGGGTGTGAAACAGTGGTGTAGTTCCTGCCCTGGGGAGAGGGTCAGGGTGTCCTGTTTGCCTGAATTTAGGGCATAAAAGGGGCTGGAATTAGAGATGCTAGGGTTGCTACTGCACCCCCTGGCTTGAAGTGGTTTCCTTCAGATAAAGGATTTATAGTGTGGTTCACAAGCTCTCAGCACCCGCATCTGACGAAGTGGGATTTTCTCCCACGAAAGCTGATGTGATAAATAAATCTGTTAGTCTTTAAAAGTGCCACAGGACTCTGTTTGTTTTACTGGGCAGATGGTTTCAGCACCCCTGCCCTAGGACAGGGCTTTTCAAACTTTTTTTTCTTGCGACCCAGTTGAAAAAAGCCATTTATGCCCACACCCAGCAATTACATATTTGAGCAATGCAGTCTTGTCTTTTGGTGGAGGCAGCAGGGGATGCCAAGACCCAGTACCTGAAGTTCTGTGACCCAGTACTTGGTCCCAACCCCTGCCCTAGTGTATGTGCCCAACAAGGCTCTATGCACCCAACCAATGCCTCCACCCCTGTAGCTACACGTTGCAGTGACAAGCATGGATGCAGTGTGCCTTTCAATGCAAGATGTCGTTATTCATGTGGTTGCTGTCTTCTGCATGCTTCCATTATTGTAGAGCAGTGGTTCCCAACCTTTTCAGTAACACGGAACACTTCAATGACACAAACAATTCCACGGCACACCCACTTTTTTCAGCTGAATTGATTGCTCATAAATGTCACATTTACTTACATTTACTATGGTTAAAGTCTTACTAAAGAGCTTTGCCCCATAGTGCATATGACAAGCTAAAAGAGGAACAAATACATTAATGTTTCAAATCCACCGGGAAAAAAAAAATACATGTCATCTCAATTTTGCCTGTTGGCCACCTACATTTAGAATGTTCCCATTTGAGAATCAAAAAACCGATACCTCGCTTTTAATTTGGTTAATTTTCATGAGGTTTATGAGTTGTAATTTTGGTTGGCTACAGTATTGTTTAAGATGAAACAATATTTGTTTTACATTGATTTTCAGTACCTTTGTACAAAACTTCATGGCACACTTTGACAGTTCTCACAGCACACCAGTTGAAAACCACTGATGAAGACAGTTTGCCTCTCACTCTTTGCAGTTGCAGCTGTTTCAAACTCATGTATTCCAAACTCATGAATTAGGCCTTTAAAATTCATGACTTTGCAAAAATATTTGGGAGTCTCTTTATTAGTCTTCTGGCTTCGGAGTCTTTAGGGTGCACTTGGGTCACATTTTCAAGCTTTGCTTTGCAACCGTGAAGGTGAGAAACAACTCACTTGCTAAGCATCTCACGTGACTCCAGGAGCTTGAGCATTAAATACACTGTACATTGTAAAAGCTATGATAAAATTGCAGGAGTTGGAAACTCTGAAATTGACTAGATTTCAAAGTGACCACATACTGAATCTAAGGTTCAGCTAATGGATGCAACCTCTTCTCTGAGACCCTGACAAGCTTTGCTGGGGAGACTAAGTGTGATTTCCCTTTGTAATTGATACACACTCTGGTGTTCTTTTGTAAAGAGCAGGACCATTATCAATCTGGAGGAGTTTGCCAATCTGGAGGATCGTAGCCACTTTCCATGTAACACTGAAGAGGCACGTTAACCATGACTTTATCCAGTGATTTCAACGTCTCTGGGCAAATTTCATCCACCCATGCTGCCTTACCTGTGTGAAGGCATTTTACTTCCACAGTGACTATAAATAGATCCAGTCCCTCTGGGAGTTTCCAGCACTGACTCCCGAAAGGAGGGCACGTTCAAACATGGTCAGCATTTCACCACTCTTGCTGACTACAGTCTTGGCAACATCCTGCTGAATCTTCCTAAAGCAACAAATGGTTGATCATTAACTGAAAAAAGATCACTTTCAGAAGCATGATATACCTGTCACTACTTGGAAACAGAGCATGGAACTAGATGGAAAATCTTTTTTTGCTGTTATTATTTGTTTATCCAAAGTTAGCTATAATGCAGTCTACACCACAGGACCATATGAATTCCTTTGTTGTGTTTATCGTTTGTTTAGTTCTTTCAGCTAGATTTGTAGTGAAAGAATTGGACAACGCATATTGTGGAAAGATGTATTTTCTCAGGAAAGTTTAAGAGTGAAAACTGGTTGTTAGGAGGTGTGTGTGTGTGTGTGTTACACTGATTGCATTAGCTTTTTCTTTTATCATTCTGAATTCTAGTTTAGCAGTATGATACTTCTAGGAACTAAAACACTAATGCCTTTTTACAGTCCAGGAACCATTTTATTAAAAGTAGTGGTTACAAGATCTTTGAGGCCCTCAAAGCACTTTATAAACGTTAGTTTCTCGTACTACAGATCATGGGCAATAAACAAAATGCACAGAAGCTTGCAACCTGTCCCTGACTCTTCCTAAAAATACTGAAGAGATTAACAATCCGAGTCCTTCCACCCTGAGAGCTGATTCCCAGCTGCTGAGGACTGGCTACCAGTGCTGCTCCACTCCCAACCACTCCCTTGGCTGCCATCAGAGTTACTTCAGTCCCAGTTGCTGCTCCAGCCCAGGGGACTGACCCAGCCTCAGCGTCAGCTCCGGCTGCCGAGAAATGACCCAGCTCCAGTCTCTGAGGGCTGTTCCTGTGGCCAGGTTTGAAGCCAAAGAAGTCATAGAGATCTGTTAAAGTCATGGACTCCGTGACCTCCATGACAAAATTGTATCTTTACCATCCTTAACCACACCTGGCTAAATTAAATGATACCTGATATCAGTCACCTGTCTTACCATTAAAATGCAGTCATATTTAGGATTGAACACTGCATCTCTTCATATTTAGTAATGCTGCATAGACAGGAAGTGAAAACTACTGTGTCCAGTAGTTGGGGGATATAGGGATGTGGAACACAGAAGGTAAACTGAAAAGTGAACTTTTATTTATTTATTTTTTTTTAAAAACCTCCAGGAAGAGATTTAAAGGATCATATAATAATTTGCTTTTCTATTAGAAAATGGTCTCTTCTCCAGATGCGTTCTTTAAATGTATTGTCTGTGTCGTGTGCTGCAGGGACCTGTGGAGGATCAGGAAGCTGAGTCAGAACTAACTGTGACTCAGCTAAAGGCCCTGCGGAAGCAGCAGCAGGCAAAGTTAGAGAAGACAATGTTGGGCGAAGACTCTGATGAAGATGAAGAAGAAAACAAGGAAGAGAAAAGAAATGAGAGCAGTCAGAGTAATGATATGAGTTGTTCCTGGGGAATAGGTAAGAGAAATTGTATCTCTAAATGAAGTTGCTGAAATAAGAGTTAAAGCCTTTTCAGCCAAAAAAAAAAAAAAAACTGAAGTCCAGCTGCAGTGCTGTATTATGAGTGAGAGGTTTTTGGCAGAAATAAATCATTTTCTTATTAAAAGGATTACTGGTATAAGCAAGTTTGTGTGTAGAAGAGATGGGGGAACCCAAAAACCACAACTTTAAAGGACAAGAAATTGAGTTAAGTTTTACACTCTGTCCTTAACTTCTGCTGTTTTGTGGATATTGTAGCAACAACTATATTGGAATAGGTGCTTGAGAGCCCTAAATTGTGGAATTAGCCTTAACTCTAAATTTCTTGGCATCTGTGGGATCATTTGGCAGTAGGGTTGGGTTTTTTAAATTGATTTAATTCTCGAGCAAACCAGACCTCCCAAGTCAACATACAAGAGCTGACAAAAGTAGTAGATCATAACTGTAAATAGCTAAAAGTTCCAATATTTTAAAGTTTGTCTTTCAATTAAAAACTACTGTTATGTACTTAATCCTGCTACTAAAAAGCAAGTGAATTTGTGAAGTTAACTTATTCGAAGAATGTAAAAGTTAAGCAGAATTTATACAGGGATTATTCTGAATTGTAGCTCACATTGTTCATCCTAATGAAGGCTAAATTTTACTTTCATCTCTTCCCTACCTTCTTTCCCATTTCATGTGTATTTGTGTGTATGCTTTCCTCCAGGGGAAGATGCAGAGGAAGATGAGGCTGAAGAAAACCCTATTGCCATTGAGTTTCAGGAGGAGCAAGAAGCCTTTTATTTGAAGGACCCTAGGAAGGCGCTGCAGGGTTTCTTTGATAGGGAGGGTATGTGTATTGTGTCTGTCCTTTGTTAGCTAAGCCTTTCCCTATAGTTGTCCATACATTGATGCCAACCATACATTGATGCTATACTTTTCCCACTATAGCTTATACTTCAAATGTAGGGAACTACATTTTTCTCTTGTAGGGCATTGATACTCTAGACCCATGGCCTTTGTTCAGAGTTCAAACTTTGTGTTCCTGGCTCCCTAGGCTGGGAATTGTGTAAGTACCTTCTATCACTATTGAGTGACACACGGATCCTGCAACCAACTCTTGAAAGTAATGTTTAAGGGATGCAGAAGCATCACAGTTCAGACCCATCTGGCTAGGGGATGATTGCTGTGACATGAGGTTTTGTGGGAAAGTATTCTACAACAGCAAAAACAGAAGGCAGTGACAAGTTGGCATACATTTAAAATCATTGCTGGTAAAGTATGCAGATGACTCAAATATTGGAGTGTCAAATAATGACATCTTGGTTCTACAGAGAAATCTGGATCTCATTATAAGATCGTCTCACTTTAACAGCATGTGTTTTAATACAAGTAAATGCAGGGTCACAAATGATGAACCAAGAATACAGGTCACTCTTAAGATGATGGGGAACTGTGTTTTGGATAGCTGTGATGCAAAAAAAAAAACCCATTGCCACAGTGGATAACCAATTGCCCAGGACAGTGTGGTGGCTAAGAGGAAATCCAATCCGTTGATGTATAAGCAGGGGAGTATCAAGCAGAAGAGTGGTTATTTTTCCTCCTTTGTTTAATCCTTGCTATCCTCCCCTACCATGTATAATCTTTGCTGCCTGTTAGAACTGGAGCAGCTGCATCAGCTTTTTTCTTTATGTCCTGTGCAGGAGAAGAACTAGAGTATGAATATGACGACCATGGACACAACACCTGGCTCTGCAAGGTTAAGTATGTACACTGTGCAATAACTTTCTGAAGTTAGAGGCTTTCCATCGGCAACTGAGACCAAAATAAGATTAAGTTTAAGCACTAACATTGAAATAAAAGGGCACGGATCACTACCCAGTTCACTCTCTACTCTTTTCCCCAGTCTTTCTTGGTTTCCTATTTCCCATCTTCCAGGAACATCCAATTGTGATAATTCTCAATTATCTCAGCTTTGAGAGAAACAATAATTTCGAAATGTTATGAGGGGAAGAATTCTCTAGCAATATCTCACAAATAGATGGAGGTAGAAATTGATGCTATTTGAAATCTGATTCCAGCCTTTCAGATGGTATAAAAAGTGGTTTCTAGCTTCAGAGAGCAATTAATATCATGTCAGTGGGGAGGGGAGAGCAAGATAGTAGTCAGAAAGATGCGATACATAAGTCTACTTTATGACCAGATAGAATAGTTTGGAATAGCTTATACCATTTTGAGAATCTCGGCTCCAGCATGGCATTACACTAATTTCTAGCATTGGCTGTTTGCAAGGTACTGCAGCTTAAAAGTACTTTGGGGCCTAAACTAGTTCCTTTGGCTTGTCAGTGCTGTTTTGGTATGGCCTGGGGTTGGATGTAGGAAGTTCTGTTCCTCAGACTAGTTAAGGGTTTGCTTGCATGTTTTGTGGAAACCAACTGCTTTGACTAGTGTTGTAAAATATCTAATATGATAAAAAAGAGAATGGGGTGGAAGAGTAACATCGAGCATAACAAACGTAGTAGCTTAGCAGTCTCTCAGAGCTGTTCTGTAACCCTCTAAACTGAGCAGGTTGCCTGTGGATGATGCATCAGGGAAGCAGCTGGTGGCAGAGGCTATCCATTCAGGAAAGAAAAAGGAAGCAATGATACAGTGTGCGTTGGAAGCTTGCCGGATACTGGATGCTAGAGGTGTGCTACGGCAAGAGGCAGGTTGGTAACTGGTCACATTCTTTGGTAGCAATTTAGAAGATGTTTTCAGGGGGACTTCTAGCAGCTGAAAAAACATGAGCCTGCTGCACATGCTTTGGGTTAATTTAAATAGTGTATTTAGTCTTGCATTCACTGGTTTGTGTGTTAGATATTTGTGCAGTACTAACTAGCGTATATAGGCTTCAATCAGTAATGTAGGTGACTGGCTTCAAACCAGTCTCTTTTTCAAGACCTTTAACTGTTTTTGCTTCCTTGCCTTTCTCCCTGTCCCTTCTCAGTATCCCGCAAAAGGAAAGCAAAGAACTGGGAAGAGGAGGACTTTTATGACAGTGACGATGACACCTTCCTTGATAGAACTGGGGCTGTTGAAAAGAAACGACTGAACAGAATGAAAAAAGCTGGGAAGATAGAAGAGAAGCCGGAGACTTTTGATTCACTGGTAAGAAGAACCTCAGCCTTAACCACCAGATAAGACATTGAGGGCTTCAGGTCGTAAGCCATCTTGCACATGCTGTTGCTGGAAAGAAAGATTGAATGGATTTTAAATTGCTCTCTATTAGACAGTGCTCTGATATAATTTAAGACCTTTAAATACCAATTGGCCAGACTGGAGTGGAGAGAGTAGGGCTCAATGTCCATAGAACAGGAGACCATGGGTAGAAGATTGGTGTGAGCATATGCATGGAGCCTTTTGACTCCAGCGCAGGGTGGAAGCGCCAGAAAGCTGTTACCAGCACTTGAGTACCATGTGTGCACTTAGCTTGTGATCCCAGTCTAATTGAGTGAACTTGTGTGCATATCACAGAAATGGCCACCGCTGTTAGTTCAACTTGACTCCTACTAGCAGCCTCAGCAAAGAGGCATGATGAGCAAACCCTCTCACTTTAGAGCTGCTCTTGCTTAAGGTTGAGGCATACAGAGAAGGCAGCCCTTCTGCTGTCTGCGCTGTGTCTGTTCTGTCAAGAAATGCCTGTCAGTCATCTGGCATGAGCCCTAAATTTTTGCACACAAACTAGAGGAGGCAAGAAGAATTTTCAACGTCATTGACCAGAGCTGTGAAAATACTTTGTGCTAATTTTCGTCTAATCACCTACCAGA
Organism: Pelusios castaneus; assembly: GCA_007922175.1. Taxonomy (NCBI): domain Eukaryota; kingdom Metazoa; phylum Chordata; order Testudines; family Pelomedusidae; genus Pelusios; species Pelusios castaneus. The sequence goes on along the minus strand of ML685848.1, from coordinate 4,365,106 downwards.
AGGTACTGCACACTCCATTCTAGGGAAATGCCTGTGTAGTTTCCCTTCTGCATGACAGGTCAAAGAGATGGGTGAATTGAGTATCAGAACAAAGTCGCACAACTGTCAGTTTGTGGCCATCAGAAAATAATATCCAAGTTTCACGCGTGCACATGGTACCTCCCAAAACAAGATGAGCTGGTCCCTGCTTCAAAGAGCATACAACCTGGATTGAACATGATTTGATAAGAGAGGGTCACACTCATACAAAGAGTGTGAGAAAGAACAACCAGGGTGAAAATAATATAATTTGCTTACACGGGTGTGTGCACATCTTGATGCTACAGGAGGATAACAATAATGCTAGCATATGAAAGAGATGAAAAATTGTTTAGGAGAAGACTTGGCCCTTTGAGCCGGCAATCTCCTGGCCGAAGATAAATGGTATAAAGACAGGATAATGTAGAATATTAGATTTATGAATAACTTTTATTTTAAAAACATCTTTAAATGAAAATGTTATTTTAATTTTGTGGCTCTTTATAGGTTGCAAAATTAAATGAAGCTGAAAAAGAGCTTTCTGAAATAGCAGAGAAGCTGAAGGTTTCAGGGAAAGGTAAGGCACCAAATATCCCTGATTGAGGAGCTTGCTTTAAGGAGCACTGTGGGAAATGGGCATAGATTGTATATATATCTTTCATGTAGTTGCTAAATGAAAATGGAGGAGTGGAGTCTAGAAGCAAGCAGATTTGCTAGGTCATTGAGCTGGCTTTTGTTTCAACCGGTTCCAAAGAGAATACTTAATTCAGTACCCAGGATCAATCATTGCATTATGGGTGTAGTTATTCATTAATAACAAATGGAGGGTATCTAAAAATACATAACATCTAAGGCAAGGGGAGGATATACAAGCTAGGTGGGTTTAAGAAGGTAAACTAGTATTCATTGTTTGTTCATTTGTGAAACCAGCTGAATATGAAGATAATTCTTCTACAACCTCCAAATCTTTTTGCATGGAGCAAAGAACAAAGGCTTCTGCAATTGGAAAATATACACAGTGCAAATACTTGAAGTTTGGGACCTTATATCTATTGGGTGAATTTGAAACTTGCTGCCACAAGAGGTCAGAGTTTGGGTTCCAGACTGGCTTGTGTAGGGTGGGAGGGGAACGCCACTTGAGTTGGGTGTGTGCAGTGATGGGGAAAGCTATGGTGAGATGATCATATTCCATAACTTGAGTCAAATCTAACCTTCCTTGAAGAGAGGAGCATATAAGGCAAAGGTTTTGAGACTCTGGGGAATAGATATGGGGATCCTAGAGAACTTTCACCAATCCTCTTACCTTCTGCAAACATATTTTGGAAGCAAAAGGGTCTATTTTCAGGGCTCTGTTTGGAATTACCCCTGAATATAGGTATATGCAAATACATTAAATTTGTGTCTGTCAGTAATGTGCTCTTGCATTTCATAGGAGTAGTTGAAAGGACACTGTCAGCTTGAAAATCCTACTTCCATTGCAAATTCTCCACCTCCTTGTGTTACATTAATGTTAGTAGGACTGAAAGACCAGAGGGGAAGTGTATTTTTTGTCTTTTTTTCAGATTCACTTTGTGCATTTGACAGTACTTTTTAAGTACTGTAGTCAGTTACACTGCCTTCCTGGTGGTCAGCTGCATCATGCTCATGTGCTGTGGTAGCAGGGAGGGAGGAGATGATTCTCTTCCACAGGCACCACAAGTAGGTATTTATCCTTAGCAACATCTGAACCTGAGGAGAAAGCAGATAGGTGCATACATTTGGTGGCATTGTGCCCACCCAAAAGACCATGATGATGCAGAAAAAAGTGCAAACCTCCTCCCCACGTCCTTTTTTTGACCCAAAGGGAATTTAAAAAAAATTTTTTTTTTTAAATTGAATGAACAGCCTTTAAATTGTAAGCTGAATTGCAAAAAATTCAAATGGACAGTGTTTCTTTAAACAAAACCAAACTCCACATAAAAAAAACCAGACAAAATGTACTTGTAGGCTATGTGTTGTGGAGCTGAAGCTTTCGTTCATACATTTTCTACTAGAAATAATTTGCATAAACAAAGGGTGTGGCTTCACCATGTTGAGCAAGAGTTCTGTGAGAATTGTAGTGATTGCCAGGTGGTGATGTATTTCAACGCTTAGTAGCAATACTTTTATGTCTGTATGATATGGTCAGCTATTTCATTTTGATAAACCAACCCAATATCAATGCTCATTTGGATCAACAATTTTTTTCTGGTCATTTGTCCAGGGCCACTGTTTGGAAAACCTTACTGACCCTGAAAGCATTTGTACTGCTCTCTCAGTAGAGCACCTCTGTGGCCATCTTTCTGCATGACTTTAGTAGTAGCTAACTGATGATTAATTAGAGGTAAAAATGAATGCCTTGCACTGTTTGAGAGCTGGGATCTCAAGTTTTCATATGGTATAAGGCATTTGTTTCTAGCATTATTGTTTCTCAAGATAGCTGCTAAATCATATTGCAATTGATAGCGGGGAAAGGAAGAGCAAGATGTTAATCCAGTGGTTTTCAAACTTTTTTCCTCAGGGCCCAGTTTAAAAAAACAATTTATGCCCACGACCCAACAATTACATCTTTGAGCAATGCATTACAGTCTTTCGATGGCGGCAGCAGGAGATGCTGAAACCCGGTACCTGAGGGTCTGTGACCCAGGGTCCCAATCCATGGTTTGAAAACCACTGTGTTAATCTGGTGTATTGTTAATGCCAGGAAGGTGGATATGAATCCTTTATACCACTGGGAATCCTGGCATTTATTCCTTGACTTAGCAGACTGTGAGGTATTGGACCTTACTTTGAAACAATACCAGGGCTACTTTGATACCTCAGTTTAACAATGCTTTCGTGATATTGGACCAAGATAGTCTTGGATCACTGAACAGTCTATTTTAATCCTTGTACTGGCTGTTTGTTTTCTCATTTCGTAATTTAAGTTGGTACTTCACATTAAGCATGCATGCTCGCCCACAGCTTCTGAAAGCATATATGCTAGTCACAGGTGATTTTTTTATTGTAGTGGTAGTCCGTCAGTAGCATTTCAGAACATAAGGCTGTGAAAGCTTACAAGGCTTTGGCTTTCTCTAAGGGGCTGGCGTGTAAGAGCAGCAATGTAGAGGGATGGATGAGTGATTACTGCATCTCTTACCCAGCACTTTTGTAGAGATTAAGTGGTTGTCAGAAAGACATCAATAGAGGCTTACAGATTACTTTCTAAAGGCATTTTCAGCTAACTACTGATGGGGAACCTTGATAACTCTCTCATAGTTCAGTGCAGCTGAATCAAAATCAAATACTCAGAGATTTTCAGTTTTATTTTTTGTTAGCAATAATGCTCCTCTTAGTGGGTAAACTGATAGTGAAGTAAATGTCCTTAGAGCTTTTGTCCCTGTAACATAAAATACAATATCCATGATTAATCCTCCTCCTCGTGATGTCTAATCATAATCACCCAGCTATTTTCTGTGGTACTGCCGATATCACATCCCCAGAGCAAGACTGTAAACTGCGCTCCACGGTTTCAGCTTGGGAAACCTGGTCCCTCAAGCAGCAGTGGGGTAAAGATTCCCTTTGTGATACTGTGTTAATAGATCCTTCTGTGGATCTGCTCACAGAAAACAAACTGGTTTATACACCGCTGTATTTGCCTGGGACGAAGCTGCCCTCTGCATCTGCTACCCAGTCCAGCTACCCCTTTAGAACTTGACACATTGTTGAATTTCTCTGTTGAAATGGTGGCAGCACTGTAGGTGAAGCAGATAAAATCCATCCTAAACTGGGGCAGGGTTGTATGTATCCATTTTGAGGGTGGGTCCATTGGGCCCAACTGCAGTCCCAATCCTGTGAGGTGCTGAGCACCTAATGCCCATTGGCTTCTTTAAGGTTTTTTCAGGTCAGGATCATTTTGAGTCTAACACATGCATGTCTTTTCATTGGCTTCCTGTACAGTTCAGATCCTTAACCTTGTGATGTGCCAAGCATCTCTTTAAGAATGAACTAATCCACCCTATAGTGCAGCATGCGTGGGAGATGCGTAGTAAAAGTGCTATGTGCGTGTCTATATATGCACCTTTAATTCAAGATTATTTTGTAAACCTTATGCACATAAGGGAAAATTTTAACATACAGTATAAAAGGTTCAAACAGTCAGTTCATGGGTAGCTTTTGTCCTGATTCACACAGTATAAAGTTATTAATTATATATGACAGAAATTGACTTCATAAGAGCTCCTTTGGCCAGACTACTTAACAATACATTTTTATGAATGTTAGTATATCGTCTTCCTGAGGGAAGTTAGTGCACATAGGTCTGCAAGTAATAATAATCCCTTGCATCCTATTAACCAAGGGATCTTTGAGTAATTGCTGTTACGTGCTGATACAGCGTTTGTGTGGTGTTAAACTTTTTTGCTATATCAGAAATATCCAGTCTATGAACTTTGGCCTTTTATAAATGTTTGCATTATTAAAAGAATTATTTTTGACTATTTAGTAGCTTCTTACAATCACTTTCAGAAGAACATTCATAACAAAACGTTTAAACAAATCAAAAAAAATCAGCTTTAATTACATTCAAAACATTCAGGCTTATAATTAAGGCTGAGTTAATTAGGCCTGGGAGTTAAAATACATAGGGCTTGCTTATAATGAGGGCTGGGACTTAAAAATTTGCAAATTACATATTTGTGTGCAAATACACGTACATATCTACATCACATCTAATCCTATAAATACAAAGATTCAAGTTTGCCTCCAACTTTAGCAAAGTGTATAATAGTAAAAATAAAGCAGGAGTTCTTACCCAATGATAAAGTGTTCAGAAATTCTGGCAACAGAGAATTAGTTCTCTTCATTGACTGCCTTTGTCACAACTCTAACAGAATATGCAAATTTGGTAGCAATGTCAAAAGCCAGGAAAAAAATTCTTCTGATCCTTGCTTAGTCGGGGGTTAGCAGGAAAAACCTGAGGCTCTGAAGCCTAATGAAATAAAAATCCAGTATGGGAGGGATCAGTAGCATCTACGAAGCGACTCTAATCTTGGGAGGAAAAAGAAAACCCCTGCCTTTGTTTTCCCAAATATAAATCAGCTTCCCAATTAGGAAACAACACCAAAGTAACAGTATGTAAGGTTGTCTGAAGAGGAGTCACACATGAAATTTTTTTTTTTTTGTAAGATAGGAAATACTTTCAGACTTCAAGGAGCAGATAACTTGAGTTAATGGTTTTACACAAATTAAAATGTATTGAATCAAATTAATCCTTGAGCAAAGTCCACTGAATTGTTCCCTAGGAACAAATTTAGCTCGTTGTTTAACTGAACAGTAACGTTTTGAGCAGGGGGTGGTGTCTTAGCCAATTATCTGTCTTGGGTACTTAAATGGCCACCATCACACACTTCACAGTCTTTAAAGGCTAAAATTGGTGGGTCTGAAATTCATCTGTCTCTTTTTCCCTGCCTCTTTCTCTTTTTCCTTCCCTTGTCTACCATGATGTGCATTTTGCAATCATCTTGCCCAGTCCAGTCCGAGTTGGCTTCTCAAGATTCCTTGGATGAGTTCATGACTGAAATAAAGTCAGGCTGCTCCTTGGACAGCGTTACAAGGAAGAAGCTTCATTTGCGGTCCTTTGAACTAAGGAAAGAACAGCAGAGACTGAAAGGGTTAATAAAGATTGTTAAGCCTGTGGAGCTGCCCGAGCTGAAGCCCCAGTGAGTTACAGCAATAATCTTATATTGTCCATAGGGAACTGTGCTGTCTTGGCAAATAGAGTGCTGCCAAAATGTGGAAGGACCAAAATATACAAGGGATACCACCACCTCCTGTACCAAGTCACTTTGACACATCAGTGTGCCATGAACCATTGCTATGCAAGAGGAGTGCTGCAGAGACATGCAGCAACTCCGGCGTTAAAGCAGTAAAATCAACACCTGCTTAGTGTGTCCCCCAGTGCAGTGGGGTTCTTCAATAACCTTTCAGACAAAGTGATTCCACAGCACCAGTTTGAGTCCTTGTTTCATAAGATCACCTTTGTTCTGCAAGGGTTTCTGTTCTTAAATAGAATAAATTGATGCTAAGGTGTTTACCCTAGCCTTTGCTGCATGTGCTAACTTTTTTTTTTTTTTAATCTAATTTTATTAGGACTGGGCATCATGATCTGGAAATAGAGAACAAGCCTAAAAAGTTAACATTGCCTCTTTTTGGTGCAATGAAAGGGGGAAGAAAATTCAGACTGAAAACTGGAAGCTTAGGGGTAAGTTGAAAGAAAAGACCAGTTTTAAGGCATTTTTTGCTTTCGTTTCCTTAGGTCCTTAGGCTTTCCCTTCACTTTCTTTTCCATCCTTCTTGGCCCATTAACTAAGTTCAAATGCATTATTAGTTTAATTCCCAATATGTCTGCATCAGGGGACTGTATCAAGGCCCTGCTCATCTGGGGACAAAGACTGTGTCTATTTTCCCTCCGCATTGGCACCTGCAATGATACTTTTCCGTAGTATCAAATAGCTTTTCATCCCTTTGGTGGTACTTTTCTAGCTCCTCCTATGACAGGAATACCCATGCTTTGTCCTCTCTTGTCTGTCTGCGGCCATTCTATGTCAACCTATATACATAACTTAGGGGGCTTTATAGCACATATAATCAGATTACCTAAGCATCGCTACATCTGTTTGCTTTTATATCACAGAAGTTGCCTGTCAAGCGTCCAGATATCCCTGAAAGCTTGTTAAAAGTGAAAGATGATGGGCCTGAAGTGGAGGAGGAAGAAGAAGATGAGGATGAAGAGCAGGAAATCACAGCAGCAAACAGCAGGACACAAAACACAGAAATGAAAATGGAAACAGAAGAAGTAAAACAAGAGACTGGTCTTCCTGCCAGTTGTCCTAGCAAGCGTATGGAACCCACTCAGGGTAAACAGTGATTGGTTTGTTTTTTCCTTTTCTCTGCATTAGGTTATGTGAGTATAAAGAACTTCTCAGAGTTGCACAAAGCTATGGAGGTTTGTTTCATAGACGTTCACGTAACATTTTGTAGATTTCCTTTTCACAACTTTGTGCATGTGAGTTCAGAGCACGAACAAATCCAAGACACAATTAATGTCACCTGGCTTTGTATCAAAGCTCTGCACAATAGCAAAATTCCCATAGTTTTGGATTTATAAAAAAAGACAAGATAAAAAAACTTTTGAGGCTTATGACAGGCCATGCATTGGTACACCACAGTATGTAGCACCTGAGTGTCCTAGGTCAGGTCTATCGTACGGACCTAAGTCAGTGGGAGATACACATTCTGCGTGTCACATATGGCGTATCTCCCGCCAACTTAGTTATTCCTACTTACTGCGCCATCTTCACTCAGCTGTGTCAAGTTGAAGTCCCCTCCAGTCAATGCAGCCTTACTCTGCTTGGAGGGGTGGAGCTATTGAGTCAACTGCAAAGCGCTTCCGGGATCGATTGAGCGGGTCTACACTGCCCGCTCAATCGATCCCGTTGCATCAATCCATGAGGATCGACATAGTTTTTTCGGTGTAGATAAGGCCCTGAACTAACACACTAGTCTATGACAATGTTGGAAGGGAGGTTCATTCAAAAGAAAACAGAATTCAGTGTAACAAATCTTTTGAAGGTTTATAAACTTTGTGGAGGAAACATGTATTAAAAGTGGTAAGGGCAGGATCTTGACTCTCTCTAACTTGTATCCAAATTCAACTTGTAACTTGTACCCAGATTCAAGCTCTTTTTTGCATTTACCAAGGCTGTTGAGTTTTCACACACACAATAACATTGCAGTAAGTTATATTGTTTCTTCATATCTGCAACTCTGCCTCCTTGTCTTAATTCCAAAGGGGTAGCCGTGTTAGTCTATTGTAGAAAGACAACAGAGTCTTGTGGCACTTTTAAAGACTAACAGATTTATTAATCGCATGAGCTTTCGTGGGCTGACGAAGTGGGATTTTCTCCCACGAAAGCTCATGCGATTAATAAATCTGTTAGTCTTTAAAAGTGCCACAAGACTCTGTTGTCCTTGTCTTAAGGTAGAGTATCATGTGCAATATGACTAAGTTGTTAGAACTGTAACCTTTTTTTAATCTGGCTTTATGAGTTAAATAATGCATTGAAATAGGCTTTCTATGTTTAATCTCCTTGGGTGTTTAGAGAGATTTGTCACTTTATTTCAAGGTTATTGCTAAAAGGAATACAACTAGGAATACCCGAGTGTCGAGTGTTTCAGTGTTAATAGTGCTCTACTTGTTAGGATGCCTGATAAGTATTTTCTGTTGACTTTGGCTGTTTTTCACAGGGCTTGGTTTTCAGTCTCAGCCCACCAACAGAAAGTTAAACATATCTGAAAATGAATATCAGGTCAACTTATCACAAGAAAAGCCTCCAGATGAGCAATTCAGTGAAGAGCTCAGCATCACTGCTGTAGCTTATGGATTTAACAGTGTATCCAAATGAGCTGTTGTCCACAAAAATTAGCAAAAGGAAACAGCATTGTGTAGTGTTTGAAGCAGTAGGTGTAAGGGCTGTCATCAACTCTGTGGCACAGCCTAAATGTGTGATTTCTGGGCAAGAAATTTCACCTCTGTTTCAACTTTTCCCACCCCTCCAAATCTGCTTTGAGTTTCTTAGATGAAAGACACTATATAAACAAAAATGATTTTAGCACTGTAGCGTGACAGCAGGATCTTGTGAGGAAGAACCAACGGTAGCAAATAATGCACACTTTTCCTCCTCCTTGTCTCGTATTCAGAGGTAATCACATTATAGAAGGGAAATGCATGTGAAGAATTGTCATTGAGCATTTTACAGAAGTCCATCTGATGCTCAAGATCAAGGCCTCACTTAGCATTCAATACATTTACAAACGATCTGCATGAATTTTTTCTCTCTTCTCCCACCTGAAGAAGTCTATGGCAGCCTAAGATTCTTCAGGGAGATGATCCTCTTACTGTCTCATAGGGGTGAATATCGGTGTCACAAGAGACGGAGATGTTGAGTCCCTTAGGTGAGGTGAAATGGCAAGAGAGTCACGGCTATCTATCTCTCATGCTGCCTTCCTGTTCTCTTCCACTAGCTGATATTCCTGTAGCCTGCAAAGTGGCATTTTTGTATGTTGGCTCCAAGCATTTCTTAAAGTTGCTTTCTGTCTTCATGGTACAATGTACAGTTGCTTGATGGCCAAAGTCCCAGATACTTCCATGCTCCAGCTTCAATATTGTATCCTCTTGTAATCTGCAGGGAGAAGATTGCTTGACTACTGGAATCTTTCATTACAGTAACTGCATACAGAAAAGACCTATTAAATCATTAAGTCCTTTCCCCTTACAAGTGTGGATATACAGAGTCCCAGAGAGAGGACTAAATATATTCATCTAAATTTGTCACTTAAATTTATTTAATCTCAATACATTAGTAACAGTAGACTCCTACTCAACAGATAAAAGGACTGAATTTTGGTGCAACAAGATTAATGGGCTTTTTGTAAACTTCTTTCTGATAGAGCTGCTGGTACATGGTGTGCTATAAACCAGATCTTGTTTCTTCCCAGCACCTGAGAGCACGTGCAGGAAATCTGAAGAGAGCCCCAAGAAAAAGACGAAAGCTAAAGGCCCAAGTAGGGTAAGTAATGATACATGAAGCTCTCTCACACGCAGGAAGATAATCCCCATCCCCAAAGAGTCCATGATCTAAGTAAATAGATTCTCTATTAGTGAAAGGGACCAGGGATTTGGTTCGTCTGCAGCTTTGTGAAAACGATGTTTCTTCCATTGTGTGAGAGTCTGGTGCCTCTGGTGACTTGCAATAACGCTCTGTGCCTCCTACAGCATTAGTGCACCGAAGAATGTGCCTGCTAAGAAGCAACGCACTAGCATTTCAGTAATGGCAGAGGTTCTTAGAAGCTACAGTGAGATTCAACAACCTTAGTCCATTCATGAAACTTCCTTTCCAACTGTATTGTTAACACTTTGTGCTGGGTCATAGTGATGCGGCTCTGTCAGTCACTCCTTCGGTTGTATGTGCTCTAACCTGCCATTGACGTTGGCATGCTCCGAATCCTGGTTCTGTGACTACGGAGCTTCGTTATAGATTAGCCTGGAACGTTGCACAGCGGAAGTCTTAGTCTGGAAAACTGGTACAGCCGGACATAAACCTGGGGCGCCACCTCTGTAGTCCATGTGCCTTGCCTTTAATATAACTTCATCCTTTTGGAGTTGTGGAAAGTTGTCAGCGTGGGGAGGATCTGTTGTTGGCTCCCAGTTACATGCAAGTAACCTTCAGTGCATTCACAAGAAAGGTAGAGTTGTTTCTAGGATAAAAAAATTAAGGGAAACCCTCCATGGTCTAGGGCATAAACACAGACACGTACTGCCTCAGGTTGGAAAGAACCTCTTCCTGTGGACGAATTACTGCATAATTTACCATCATGGGGGCTTGTGCCTTCCTCCAATCTAAACCAGTGTTTCTCCACCTTTTTGATATCGGGGACCAGCTTGCTGCCTTCTATGGGACCAGCTCCAATCCACAAACCAGTTGTTGACAAACACTACTCTACACCATTCAGTACTGACCATTGTTGGAGAGAGGGTATTGAACTAGATGGACTAAAAGTTTATCCAGGTGACTTTCCTACATAGCACGTTCTGGGGGTAGGTTTTGTAGATGATGGAATGCTATGCAAACAAACTGCATTGCATAGCAAAGAGACGTAACACGCATCTGCCACTGGTAGGATCTGCTAAACCAAAAAAATACTTCGATTGGCATTAATTGATTCCATTGTTAGCAGTCTCAGCAAAGGGGCTAAGGACTGAATGGGGGCATCCTTTGAGGCTGTCCTTCTGTAGCTAGGCTGAAGCACGTTAGTGAGGGAAGTGTCAATGCATTTGCATTGCTAAAACGCATGCTATACCTCTTCTGTGGATAATTAGAGGGGTTGAGTCTCCAGGGCTGTCAAGCCAGCACCATTAACCAGCATTAACTCACTCCAACCGTGAATTCACTCCAATGCTAATAATTATAGCATTCTCATAATACTAAATGCCATCGCTAAATTATCTTCACATTCCCATTACAACCCACTTTTTGCACATGCTCTCTTTTAAAATTCTCCTTTTGGTTGATATTTTCAATAATGGGTTTTGGCCCAAGGGTAGCATTTTTTTCAAAAGTTTTTGAGAAACATCTTTTTACTCATGCAAATCTGGGGAGACATTTTTTTTTCTCCTTATGAAAAGATTTTGCCTTTTTTGTGCACAAGTGTAAAAAGTAGTTGAATTTTACATGCTGGCACTTTCCAGGAGGGTAGGTCTCCCATTGGTCTTGAATCCAGTTTAACTTTAGAAAATTAAAAACAGGTCTAAGGGACTGAAAAACTGCTTTGACCATTCTGTTAGGGATGTGGTAAGGCACTGTGTAATAGCCAGTATGTAAAATCAGTGCTTAGTAAAAAAAGATTTTAAGGCCAGAAGGGACCATTGTGATCATCTAATCTGACTTCCTGCACATTTCAGGCCACAGAACCTCACCATCCACTCCTATAGTAGACCCCTAACCTCTGGCTGTGTTACTGAAGTTCTCAAATCATGATTTAAACACTTTAAATATGGGTGATTTTTCCCCCCTTTTTTCTTTAAAGCCGTTACCAGTATTTCACTATGGAGTTATTAGATTTTTGACTACATAATTGTGGAAGTAAAAGATGAAAGCAGTTGAGAGATTGGTGCTTTGGCCCAAAATTTTCACACCTGACTATCTATCTTCATATTTAGGCTTCCTGGGTGAAAATAGCCTGATTTTTGCAGAGCACGTAGCAGTCACAAATGTAGCTGAAAGTGTTCCTCGCCTTTGAAAACCAGGCCACTCCTATTTAACAGCCTGATCAGGCTTTCAAGTTTGAAAGTATTGGCCTTAATACAAAATATTTTAATGTAAATTTTGCTCCTTAATCCCATAGGCACTCTTGAAAGTCTCACGTAGATTTTTTTCCCTTAAACAGAGAAATTCAGTGTAAAATTATCACTCATGTAATAGTAACAACGATAGTCCTGTGGCACCTTAAAGATGAACAAATTTCTTCGAGCATAAGCTTTCATGGGCTCCAAACCACTTCATCAGATGCATGAGCAATGTAACATTGAGCTTACAAGGTTAAACCCTCAAGAGTCAGCAAATACAAAAAATAGTGTTTTCATTGCAATCTTAATTTAGAACACACGGTGTACACAAACCTGTGTTTCAGATTACCTGTAATGCACTTTGGTGCAACAGATAAGCAGATCTTCCCTCATTAGTACATTCAACTCCTACTGACTTTATTGGGGTTTTCCTGGCTGTATCAGAGCGGGGAGTGGTGTCCTTCAATCTCTGCTCTGAGACATGCTATGTTACCCACCCACTGCACTCCTGTTGTGTCCTCCTCATTGACTCTTCACAGTAGGGAAACTGCTCCCACCTCTCAGTAGCTTTTACTTTCCACATCACTTCCTTGGGCTTAAATTGATACTTTGACATACTTAAGATTTTTTTTTTTTTTTTTTTGCAGCTCCCGCAAGCGCTTTCCTCCTCAGACTACCCGGAAGATGACCCAGATTATTGCGTGTGGATGCCTCCTGCAGGTACCAAGCAATTTCCTCTAAATTCTTAGTCCTATAAATCAGGAATCCATTTGCAAAATAGTCTTCCAGTTCCTTTAATTGTACGGCCTCCCCCCCCCCCCCCCCCACCCACACACACACAAATCAACCAGTATACATATTTCACACATACCTGGTATTGGGAATTGATGCCACGCAAACATGTGCTTCTCACACTGTTACATGTGGTATTATTAGTCCCTGCAGTTCCCTGCATCAGCTTCATTACACCAAGCGAACAAAAAAATATTTCACCCTTGAAGAGTACTTCTAATATTTGTAACGTGTGAGAGCGCTACCATCTAGTTCTGTCGTCCTCCTGCTGCAGCAGGAGTCTCCTAGCAAGAGACAGTGAGTGTCAATACAAACTTTCTTTTCAGTGTCTCCTCTCACATTATGTTTGTGGTAGTTTTCTTAATTGAAGGGGAAATCAAAGCCTGCAAGGTTTTGAGCATCCTCAGCTTTCACTGAAGGCCCTGGGACCAGAAGGTATTCAGTATTTTCTGGGATTGGTCCTCTAAAATTTCTTCTAGACCCCTTTTTAGCCAAAACTTTGAAAACCATAAATCTTCTTACAACTTTTATTACATGTTTTGGAGAGAGAAACTTAAACAGGTGGAATGACTTTAATGAGGGCAAAAATCCAATTTGTTTGAAGGGTGAAAGGTACAGATTAACTTTTTTCTCATTAACCTTCAAACAGTTTTTATTTAACCTTCTTTGGTTATTTTAATGACGCAGTGAATTTTCAGTTACACTTTTCTAATGAGAGCATGGATTACGCCTATAGCTTTTTGTATTAAGTGCATAGATTAGATTTCATATGGTTTCATGATAGTCTTACTCAAAATTACAGATCATTAAAGGTTTAAAACATTCCTCAGCCTCATAGAGAGGGAGGAGACAGGGAAGAAACTTCACTGAAGGGAGTGCTAATCTAGAACTAAGTGAACAAAAGGACTGCACTCCATTAGCACTAGCTAAAGCTAATGAACCAGAGCAAAATTCCTGGCTCAGGTGACCAGAAGAGGGTCTGAATTGGGTGTGTCTAGCCAGCTTCCTTTTTTGAGGGAGCACTCTTTTCCTGTCTCCATTTACTAATGGGAGGAGTTGTCTCCTGTCTGAGCTGACATAATGGGGACGCTGGAGGAACGAAATAAACAGGAAAGATATTATGTCTTGTGAAGGCACATGGCTCCTGACTGTCAGGAATTATAAGCATGTCTCAAAAGGAGACTAGTATTGTAGTATTCAGTGTCTGGGCTGTTGTTCTCTTTCTGCATGTCAAACGTGCTCTCTGTAGACAGCTTCATTAGTTGATCTTGGAAGAGCAAATATATATTTTTGTCTCTTGTCAATTAGGTCAAAGTGGTGATGGCAAGACTCATCTGAATGAAAAATATGGCTATTAAGCTTCATAGGCCACAGGCAGCGGCTCTGAGGTCTTAAGGGACTCTGCTACTTCAGACTACTTCCTGCCCAGAACTGAGTGAAGGGTGAAAGAGTCGGTTTCCTCGATGTTGCTCCAGACCGAATGGCATCAGCACCAACATTGGCAGTTTTCTCAAGCATTGCATTTGTTTTTAAAACACTTCGAAGGATTCCTGAACCTTGTCCACAAATTTTTCCACCTCTTCCTTCTGCAGTTGTCCCGGTCATTGTGTTCAATGTGAGAATGTTAGGCTTGCAAGGGCTCTGTTTTTACAAGCTTGATTAAAATGAGACCAAGCTGGCTTTACACAATAAAAATGAGGACACTAGTGGTTTTGCCTCCTCAAATTATACTTAGGGATTGTCAGGGCAAATGTAACCCAAAGTTCAGGTTTTACAAAAACATTTTATTTCAAAGGGATATATTTTAACAGGGAGAAAAAAGACCCCAAAAAAAGAAAAACGCCACCACCCCTCCTTTTGTGGAACTCAAGCACTGCAGCACTGAACGGTGCAAGGAAATCACAGAAGGAAACTGACTGGAAACACTGAGAGAAATGCAATAACTAGAAGCATGGAAAAGTCTCATATGGAAAGATTTGTATTGCTTACGTTTAAAAAAAGACACAGTTGAGGGGACATGAGGTAATGAATGATCTAGAAAAGGAAGAATAGGAACTTCTCCCTGTGTCGTAAGATAAGAGCATTAAGACATTTGATTAAATTAAAAGACAATGTATACAAAATTGATATAGGGTAATGATTCTCCCCGTGCATAATTAGGCTGTGGACCTCATTGCCACACTGTTGTTGGAGCCAACAATTTTGTGAGAACCTAAGAGAGATTGTACCTTTCTGTGGATAACAAGAATATTCAGAATTTTAAACGCTAATGCTGAAAAATAGTACTGGAAGGGATATAATACCTAGTTTATACCCAATATGAAATCTGCTGCTCAAACTAATTCCAAATTATTACAGATAGGATGAGCAGATTATCCCACATCTGCCGAATGTGCAGTTTCTTGTACCTTCTTCTAAAGCATTGGTACAGGCCACTGTCCAGACAGACTGTTGAATTAAATCATCCACAGGTGTAAACCAATCTAATAATTCCCATGTAAATTATCTTTATGAAATGCTACAGTGGTGTTTGTATTATAGATAAAAAAGTTTTCTTTGAAAAATAGAGATTTTGCCCAACCATGTCTCTTCAACTTCTTCTTTCATTAGATATGTTTCTTGGATGATCACAATAGCTTAGGCTTTTCTAACTTTCAGCATTGGATGTTTGGGCAGAGCCTTTCCTGCGCTCCTATTCAAGCTAATATTTAGTTGAGAGTATTTCTCCCTAGTAATGGAAGTCCGTTTACATCAATGTCCCCTTACCAGTTTTTTCAAAATCATCATTAAGGAGGAAATACCTGCAGATGGAGCTCGTGAAGCTCAGACCACGCTGTATCATAGGTCTCTTCCATCTATGAGCTATATTATTTCCAATTCCTCTGGACCTCTGAAGTGTCCCTTTACTAATTATCTCCCTCCCTCCCTACCTCCCTCAGCAAAGCTGAAAATGCACCCAAGTTGGTGCAAGGGGCTTCAAAATCAAACCCTGCCATGGGAGAGTGATTTCTTACCACTCATTCAGCTCCCCCTTCCTGCCCCCCCAGTTGGGGTGGGTCTTCTGCAGTAAACTACAGTATCTGCATACTTCTCACTGCTTATGCCGTCATGTGACTAGCACACGGTGCTTTCCCCAGCATTCCCAATTGTCTAAAGCTGCTGTTCCCTGTGCAGAGCGCATGATTAAATCACTGTATTTTCAGCCACATGTTTACCTCATTATTGTAATTACTTTTCCTTGCTGCAAAGCTTCCAGTTAAGTATTCACCTGATAAATACATTTTAATTTATAGGGCATACCTAAAGCCCTCTGAGCATCTAATATCTGGGCAGCTGACTTCAAAATATTGTGGTTTGGAGCTCTGTGCATGAAGGAATTGGTTTGATAATGTGACCTGCTGTTTCAGGTCAAACAATTATATGTACACGTTAAATGTAGTTACAAAATGGCCTAGGTTTTTTACATTCTGATTTTAAAGAGTGACATTTAGTGTTAAAAGTTCTCCATCTAGTGATGAGAGAGTTTTAAGTGCAATGAAATGTCAAAAGCACTCTTCCTGATAACCAGCTGTGTGTGCCTATACGTGTGTGTATATATGTGTATCTATACTTTCCAGCTGATGACATATTAAACCTAAATTCTGGTGACATATTAAACCTAGCTTCAGTCTCATGTTTTCACTCCACATACTCAATAAAAAGGCAGCCTTATTGTAGTTCAGCAGACTAGTCTTTCAGTTGGAGCCTGGCTTCAAATCTAATGGAAAGTGGAAATGAATTTGTTCCCCCAAACTATCATACAGTTTGATCTACTCCAGCACACGATGGCTCAAGAATGTTCTAGACTCTCACCATGGAACTGCAGGTCAGGACTTACCTGCACAGGCAGAAGAACTGTGTAGAGGCAGCCCAGGACATCAGCAGCTGTGAAATTCCAGATCGGGAGAAGTTTGGTATTCATCTGCAGGAATCTGACTAGCCCTTTACTTCCATAGGTATCCAAGTTCCCACTCATACAATGGGTGTAAGTGACACAATCAACTTTAGCTGTAGAGGGGGTGTTATCAGTACTGTTGTGTGAATCCAGGACAGATGGTGTCTGAAGGGGGAATGTCGCCCGTGTGAGTTGTGAATGTCTGTTGCATCTTGAGGTAGGGGGAGGTTTGTCTTGCCTTTTACCCTGCAGTAGAGACCTGAGTACCCTCTCTAGACACACTCATTGAAAAGAGCTGCTTCTGATTTTCTTTGATTCTGCATCCCATGCTTCCTTCCAATTCTATGCAAAACACTACTGCTACCTTCTTCTCACTGATCTGCCCTCACACTCATACATATACACATGATTTTGTATCAGGTTCAAGTGTCTCATTTTCCCCTTTGAGGCACAAACAATTCTACCTCTCTTGTTGCTGACTTCCTCCTGTAATCCACACTCCTTAGGTTTCCTCCAAAACATTCCCTTTGTGCCTGTCTCCTGCATATTCTTTTTATATCACCCCTTCTCCTTTGGTATATCCTCCCCTTCCCTCAAATTATCCTCAGAATAGATTCCAAAGGGGGAGCCGTGTTAGCCTAGGTCAGCCAAACAACCAAGGAGTCCTGTGGCACTTCTAAAGACTAACACATTTATTCATTGCCAATTTATTTATCAGAACAGACTTTCACTAAGCCTTTCCTCAGTGATCCTTCAAAGGTGCCCACCCTGCTTTGAGATGGTAACCTATCTGCTGAACTATGGGCTCCGTCTCATTTAGAGCCCTGTCCTGGAACTAATTCTGTGGGCAGAGCCCTGAAGCTGCCTGGAATCAGTTGCAGGACTGGTGTCTCAGTGCAGGCTCCTTATGGCAGAGACCACGTCTGCCCTTGTAGAGAGCTGTGCACGCTGGTCTATAAATAACTGTAGTACAGTGAAGTGAAACAATAAAAGAAACTATGGTTATCTACTAGCAAAATAGTTCCCTTTTAGAACAGCCGTGCATCTGTTCTGATTTGGAAGCAGCAGTTCATTGTCCTTGGGAATTGCCTCAGAAAGTGTTTGGCAGTGCTTTAAGTCCACGATAGAAAGTAAGTGATGTTTCTCTGATGTCGGAACAAAATGGTACTATAAATCTGAAAGTCTTGTAACTTGCTTATCAACCTTTTTATCTGCCTACCATAAATAACCCTCCCAACAGTCTTCAAGAAACATCCACCCAGGCAGTTTCATAACAGCAAGCCAATAACACCCTTGCAGCTCTTACTGGCCATGGAATGTAATTATGCTGGGGTCTGTGTTGAAATGCTGATTTATTTTCCAGTGTTGAAAGCACAGTTGTAAGTACCACAGCCCATTTTGTCCTTGCATCTAAAGCAGCTCCCTGAGCTTCGCCACAGAACAGATTCAGCCCTTTTCTTTCTGAGAGTTAGCTGCTCTGCCTGCAAACTGATTTCTGGCTTCTGTTTTTGAAAAGCAGGCCACTGAGCGATGGCATGCTACCTTTCGGATGCCTGTCATGGCAATAATGTGTTAGGTATAGGGAGTACGTCATGCCTGACGAGACTTGCTAACACAGAGTAGTGGATGATGAAGGGGGTTCACAGTACCTCCCTGCCAAACCCATCTGCCACTGGTATCTGGGCTAAAGATAACAAGCACCATGGTGATGAGTTTCCTGACAACAAATATAGAGGTGGTCTTTTGGGGCTCTGAAGTAAATTCTAGAGCCTGCAGTTCTGATCGATACATATGTTCATTTTTCAAATGCAGGACAATTGAAAGGAATCCAGAGAAATCTCTCTAGCAGTGAAATGGATATTCAGCCTATTACCCGCACAAGGGAGAAATGCCTCCAGCAATATAGTCACCACCAAAACCAGCCATCACATACATGAACTCCATGCACCTGGCGTTCTCTAATCTTCAGCTCATGTGGGCCAGTGTCAATCAATGGACTGAGCTAGTCAGAAATCAAGAATGAAACCTTCCTCAGCAGGAGACCAGCATGGCACACTACAGGTTTTCAAGTTTCTTGTCAGCTCAGGAAAGAGGGGGTTTTGTTCCACTCGGGGACCTGGACTCAAATCCACCCAAAAAGGAATACACTCCACTTCTAATGCATTGTACGCAGCCGTGTTCCAATAGCTTGTCATTGCCATTTCTCCCATCTGTAGGGTTAGGATTTTAAACAGTTTTGCAATCTCACTTGAATAAAAAATGTCATCTTTTTAGGTCAAAAGCCAATCTCTAACTGATGGGGGTTAGGAAGAAACCTGTGGTTGCTCTCGGCTTTAGCCAAGAGTTAGATAACATATTTTAATCATGACTTGACTCAGTCTGTTAGGTGCTAAAACGTGCTTAAAACTGTGACGGTTAACATGTTTTCCAAGACAGTCCCAGTGTAGACAAGGCCTGAGTTGATTTGAGAGGGTTTTAACTGAAAACGTTTGTTCAGTTTCTTTTTATCGCTGTAGTGTTTAAAGGGGAAAAAAGTGTGCATGTGCTGCTCAGAGCCATGAAGGGGCATGTGCTCGATAAACCTAAAGGAATTGAGAGGGTATGCAAAATTAGAAAGAGGCAAACACCAGACTTATTCATTCACAGCACGGAAGACTCCATTAGCATTACTCATACAAATAGTCCCACTGAATGCAATGGGGTAATGCTGCTCATGTGTCTTTGAAGGTTCTGGCTCATAACACGTCCTTTAACAGGAGATTGAAGAAGACAGTGGAGAACATCCTTCAGGAATCCTATCCTAGCAGGAGTGGATGGACAAACTACCCTTCCATTGTGATGCTATCATTTAGTGCAGTCTTCTTGCCAATAGATGGTTATTGCTGTTTGATTGAATGATCAGCTTTCTGGGCTAATTAAATGTTTCTCTTCTGTAAGTAAAAGAATGTTAGTGAAAAATTAGCCCTAGATGAGGTAGAGAACTCTATTTCCCATTAAACTCCCTTTTCATAAAATGCCGAATTGGGCCTTATTCTTCCTTTAGATCCTGTCACATTTTGCACAGAAACGTAGTGCATTTCTAAATTCCTACCCATCTGAAATAATGCCTCTTCAGTTATAGTTCTAAGTGGGGGTGTGAAGCTCTTATTTCAGAATTTTTTAAATACCCAGAGTAAATGTGAACTCCAGCATACACACCCTTTCTAAATAAGCAAATATTTTCCCTGAGAATAATTCCTAGGTTAACCTTTTGTCAATAAAACATGAAGGTTTTATCATCATTTTAAACACGTCTCTCAAATTGACAAGAAAAAGAAAAAGGCTGTGCCTTTGAATGCTTTTGGAAATGTCAAGTGGGCAACTGAACAGCATGAATCATAAAAACCAGTGAAAAGCTGAGAAACAATGTGTGAACAATTATTACACAAAAATAGCTGGTAATTCATTGTGTACATAAATTCTTCTGTCAGGCTGGGAAATTATCTTTAACTTTAATTGCACAGTCAAGAGTTTTCTGTGCAATGGGTCAAAATCTGATGGGGCAAATTTATTTGGTCAGCTGTTGATTCCAACTGTAAACAGCGTGTAGCTGCAATGCCTCAGATTTTGAGCTCCTGTCAATGATTTGGAGTAGTGATATATTGAGTAGATTTTGCCATGTTCTGAGGAATCTTTTGTTCAAAGAATTGGATTGGTATAGAAACCAGTATTTGTGGTCCCATGGCATGGGGAGCAGCTCCCAAAATAAGGATGCCTAGCTATTACTTTCATTTAGCGAGGAAATCCACTGCTGGTCTAAGGTTAGTAGCATTTGTCCGAAACTGCCCACCCTGTTAGCAGATGTTTAATCCTGCTGGGAAAGAGTTAAGTAGGATGTGCTGACCGAGCAAGGTAGGTGGTGTGAACAATCCTGTGTAGGAACTCTAGGAGCAGCCAAGTTTGAGCAGAAGGCATGAGCTGATCTTTATCCTACCGTTGTGGTCAAACCCCAGATAGGCTGTGAGTTTGCACTTTACAGAGGGTGTGGGCTGTGATACAGTGAACCCAGACACCTCCAGGCCAACTGCTACCTAAACAAATAATATCAGTAAGCCACGGCAAAACATTTTCTGTGTGCTGAGAAATCACTTTCCTTTGAGCCTCAAGATTCAGTGTCAAAAGGAGACAGTCCCTAGGTAAATGGAGAGCACATTCTGTGAATGAGTGAGTGAGAGATTCTGCACTAGAAGATAGTTTGTGTTTCCCATGTAATCTTCCCCATGTGGTCCTGCTCTTGTTCCCACTGGCATCCATTGGAGCAGGACTGGACTCTTTGTGACCCTTATCTGATGAATCCTAGTCCTAATCTTGAATTTCATCCCTTCGGCACCACTGAGCTATGACCCGACACACATTTCCAAATGGTGATATGTTGAATCACCTGTTCCATAGATGCTGGAGCCTGAAAAGGAAGCCCGGAAGGAAATTAGCTACCACTCCAGAATGAAAGCAGCTCCTTTTTTGTAGGAATAGGAGCCAGACATTTGCTGACAAAGCAATTCCTCGCCAATCAGCCACACAAGACAGCCTCAGCCAGGAGAACCAGGGCCAGCATCAACAAACTGGGAAGATGCCTTTAGAGCAAGAATTTCCAGATAGTGGAAGAGGGATTTATTCACTCACCAAAAGCTTGCTGTTAAGGGAGCACCTGTAACTGTGGGCTTTTCAGCCTCTCGGTTCTGCCTCCAGGGAAGGAAATGAATCCTCACCTTCTTAAATCAGTTAAGTACGCAGTTGTGATTCTATTGTGTGAATCAGAGCAGCAGCATTATTGCCATGACATGTTGGAATCGGCTGTGATGTTTTCATTATGTGCAATCGTCTCCTTGCCTTCTATTTACCATCTCCCACTTCCAGAGCAGTGCACGCATGGTGTGCAAGTGTGCTGTGAAATGTGCACAGGGAAACATTCATTGCCCAGGCTGTGGCATATAACAGTAATGGGGTGAAGTTTGTCAGGGGATTTGCACCACAGTCTGACTGCTCCTCTAGCACCCACCATTATCTGATGGGGAGCTTCATAGTTAAGTGACTGCTGCACTCCGTGGGTAATACACCAGTGGTTCTGGGTGACCTCACCTTCCCAGCTAATTCTGTCCCCATCCATCTGCCTGCCTGTATTTGCCATTTATACACAAGCCATTAAACTGCAGCCTTTGAATTCACAAAGCTGAACTGGGCACGCCTAGGAAACACCACATACCCTCCCATTGTGCATGATATTGGCCTTTAACAACCAACGGAGTGGGCATTTTTGAACACCCATTTGGATGGAGTTAGTCCTTTTCTCCCACGGTATCAGCCACCCGTAACGTATGCTTATTACGTTTTACTGACACAGGGAGTTGAAGAAGCAAAGAGGAAGGGAAGGTAGTGAAGAGTCAGAGAAGAAGAGGGAGGGTCCAAATTCATCCCTGGTGTAAGTCCAGTTGAGTGTTTTTGTTCCAGATGAGCCAACATACACAGTCATCAGGACCATCACTGAACCTTAATAAAATAGAAAATCTCTGGGTGCAGGGATTGAGCCATGCACATGGGTATAAAACACTGCTCTGAGATGGCGGGTGAGACTTATACAGGACCATAATTTCAGTAGCGTGACAGCTGTTGGTAGTATTACCCAGCAACTTGTGGTGACCTAGAGGCACATAAAATCCATATTGGGAGTCTCTGAACAATCATGCACCTGCCTCATATTGATCCCCCATGGAACTTATTAGTCAAATGAAAATACTCTGAAGCCAATTGCAATACACAATACGGAGCATCAGAAAACGCAAAAGCAGAACAGAACCTCTGTGATCCAAGGCTGACTCCTCTTAAAGGGTGCGTCTACACTTAGAAATTAAGTCGACTTAAGGAGGCTTATGTCGACTTAATTTACTCCACATCTACACTGGGCTTTCCTTAATTCGACTTAAGATGCTCCTTAAGTGGAATTAAGGAAAAACTAGTTTGAATTAATAACACCTCGTTTTAATTCGAACTAGAGCTTAAGTCGACTTCTTCAGTCGACTTAAGCCAGTGTAGATGCCCTAAGTCGACTTGGTCGACCTAGGGTGGGGAGGACAAGAGAGCCCCGCATGGCTCCCTTGTCCCCTGGGGAACCCTTGCCCCGTTCTCCCCAGACCCGCGGCTTCCCTGCCACAGGAGCCATGGTCCCCACATGGCTCCTCAGCCAGGGCTCCAGCAGAAGGGGATCCCCCACTGGAACCCTAGCTGGAGAGCCCCGAGGGCTCCCTTCTCCCCGGGAAGCCGCTCACAGCTTGTCCCAGGGAGAGCCAGTTCCATGCCAGGCTAGTTCTCCCCAAGACGGGAAGCCGCTAGCCTCAAGGCTATCTGCTGGAGCTCAGTCCTGGAGAAGGGACCGCGGGGCTCCCTTCTCCACAGGACCCCATTGTCCCAGCCTGAAGGGAGTCCACGCTCCTTTCTCCCCGGGACCTGAGTGGTCCTTTAAGTCGACTTAAGAGTCTTTTGTAGACTCTTTAAGTCAACTTAATAGAGTCGACTTAATAAAGTCGACCTAAGTTTCTAAGTGTAGACGTAGTGAAAGATAATGGTCTCCATGCTCGGCCAAAGGTCCTTGCAAAGCTCACTGAGTGTCTAGCTATACTAGAAGTATGATATCAACATCTTTCATGTCTCCAGCCAGCGAGGAGGCAGGGAGCAAGCTTGGAGCCCACACTCCAGAGATCCCTGTGTGACAAGGGCTTGCCCCAGAGTTCGAGTATGTGTGCTGTAATTCACTCTTCGTGTTATTCCTAGCCACTTTCCCCACCATAATAAATGGGGAGTGTTTTTAAAGGAAATAATGAAAGATTAACTAGTAAATCAAAATCTTCCATGCATTTAACCTTCTCTGCTTCAATATTTCCAAGGCTACCAGGAAAGTAAATGCACACACAGGAAATAAGGAACAGCTGCACAAGTGTATCTTGAGCTATATAAATTAGCATGCAAGGGAGTGGATGTGTGTAGCAGAAAGGGATAATATGACCACACATGTGCCATTAACAAGGAGCTGTACTGTCACATGCTGCCAACATCCTAGAGTACCATAGCAGAGCAAACACTGCTCTGTCATTGGCCCGGGGAAGCCTGAAGCCAGGTGCATTGGCTAAGAGTTCTTAGCCCTTTGCAGACATTAGCTAATCAGTTATCACACCTGCCTCCTGCCATTGAGCAAACTCTACAGAGGGGCACAGCAAGACAGGCAGATCCAGAGTGACTGGCCCAAAGTGACTCTGGGAGTGGGTGCCAGAGCTGTAGGAATTCCAGGCTCCCACCCCTGTGCTCTGGACACTAGACTATTTCCACCCTCGAGACCAAATCCTGTTTCACCTTTGCAAAGACTAAGTACATGAGACATTCCCAGTAGCAGGGAATGAAACACCAGTACAGTCATTTCATTGCTGCTATTCCAGCCCTGGGAATGCCCTGCAGCTCCTGCACTCCCACCCCCCCATACATAAGAAAGTGGTTTGGGCCACTGAATCCACATAGCTGCACACCTGCTGCCTATTCTCCTGACACTCCAGCATCCCTTCACCCGCAAAAAAACATGGGCATCACTCTGGGTGCGTCTACACTTGAAAATTAAGTTGACTTAAGCTTGCTTAAATTAACTTAATTTACCCCGCGTCTACACTACAGTTTCCAGATTCGACTTAAGCAGCTTGCTTAAGTTGACTTAAGGAAAATAAAGTCGACTTAATTAAAATTAAGTCGACTTTATAAAACCTGCTTTTGAGTAGACCTAAGCCTTAAGTTGACTCCCTAGAGTCGACTTAAGCCAGTGTAGAGGTGGGGTAGCCCTAAGTCGACTTAGGGCTACCCCAGGACTACACCAAGGCCCTCCCTGCTGGGGGGGGCACAGGGGGAGCCTGGCATGCCCCCCCAAGGGCAGGGGAGAGCCCCCCCCCCCCCGCCCCTATGCCCTGCTAGGGTCCCTGACCCCCTTTGCCCCATTGTACCTAGGTACAATGGGGCAAAGGCTGAGCCCCCTTGCCCCCGTGGACCTGCCCTAGGTCCCCCTAGCCCCTAGAAGTCGACTTAGGTGTCCAGTGTGGATGCTCTAGGTTGACTTTGTAAGTTCCCCCCAAAGTCGACTTTAATTTTAAGTGTAGACTCACTAAGTCAACTTAAAATTACAAGTGTAGACATAGCCTCTGGGGTGTGTTACCAGAGCACTGCTGTGCAGCATGCCTGGATATTGAGCATCTTCTGCAGGGCTTTTCTCTGGCCTGACCAAACCCCTCACCAAGCTTTGCAGGCTCCACGCACCAGTCATGGAGGCACAAGATTTGGTCCTTGGTGAACAGCTAGAACCACCTCAGTTTTTTCTGCTCAGCTTAGTTTCTTCTTCCCTCAGGCATGTGGAGTGGCTGCTGGGTGCTCTATACTACACATAGGAGGAAGGGGAGTGGCTGACCTGCCAGCAGGGCACCCAAGGCATTGCCCCACTCAGAAAAAGGAGACTAAAGTGCCATCAAAGTGAATACACCTCCATCACAGTGCTGTGTTCCATTCACAGCTGTTCAAGTCTGGCACTGCCATCCATGACATCTGTACATGCACCACTGCCCTGTTCCGTGTGGAATTGTACCTGCTGGAGTGTGTGGGCCAGATTGCTGCTTTTCCTGGGTGTGGAAGGAAAAAGACGGGTGAGGGAGGGAAGGGGGGGGGCATTAAATTCCAAGTGGATTCCCCTATCAGAGGATTTCCCAAGTTCCATCCAAAGGTAAAGGTTTGCCACCCCATGAGAAAGGCAGTGCTTCACCCCTAAACCATGCAGACCCCCCAGATGCAGAAAGCTATTCTATAGCTCAATATTCTACACTGAGGGGTTAGAATAAGCAGTGCTTTTTTGTAAAAGAAAAGGTACCTGTACTCAGCCAGGGACCTGGGACTACCAGCGGCGGCAGAAGCCAGGGCCACATCATGGTGAAAAAAAGGTGCCAGTACTCAGTACCCCTGAGTACCATCACCAAAAAAAGCCCTGCGAGTAGTAACACCATGATTCATGCATGAGTGAAATGAAGGGAGTGATAGGCTGCCTCTACACTGGTAAATTAAGTCGACTTAAGCTTGCTTAAGTCTATTTAATTTACCCCGCATCTACACTAGTTTCCTTAAGTCAACTTAAGCAACTTACTTAAGTCGACTTAAGGAAAATAAAGTCGACTTAATGAAAATTAAGTCGATTTTATAAAACCTGCTTTTGAGTAGGCCTAAGGCTTAAGTCGACTCCCTAGAGTCGACTTAAGCCAGTGTAGCCATGGGGTAGCCCTAAGTCGACTTAGGGCTACCCCAGGGCTACACCAATGCCCTCACTGCCGGGGGGGGCACAGGGGTAGCCTGGCATGCCCCCCCACCTGGCAGGGCAGAGCCCTACCCACCCTGCCCCTATGCCCTGCCTGGGTTGCTGACCCCCTTTGCCCCATTGTACCTAGGTACAATGGGGAAAGGCTGAGCCCCTGGCATTGGGCAAGGGGTGCCCCCCCTGCCCCTGTGGACCTGCCCTAGGTCCCTCTAGCCCCACAAAGTCGACCTAGAGCATCCAGTGTGGACGCTCTAGGTCGACTTCCCCTTTAAGTCGACTTTATTTTTAAGTGGGGACACACTAAGTGGACTTAGTTAAAGTCGACTTAAACTTACAAGTGGAGACATAGCCATAGAGATCCAGGGGTAGGGGCAGAAATCAGGGTTGCTGAGTTACTGACAGGAATGTTCCAGAGGAGTCGCCATGTTAATCCGTGTACAGCAAAAAACAGAGTCCTGTGGCACCTATAGACTAACTAATTTCTTTGAGCATAAGCTTTCGTGGGCTCCAACCCACTTGGTCGTGCATCTGACGAAGTGGGTCGGAGCCCACGAAAGCTTATACCTGAAGAAATCTGTTAGTCTTTCGGTGCCACAGGACTCTCATTGTTTTTGATAGGAATGTGTCACTCCCCTTCGGTCCATGTAGCTGATGATTTCCCCAGCATGTACTGTGGTGAGTGACGTGTGACACATGTGCACATGTGGGAGAGGGGGAGCTGTGAGAAGCGGATGTTCATTTTGGGGCCTAAACGTGCAGGAGAAACCCCAGAATGGAAAGGGGGGGCAGACAAAAGGAAAGGGGAGAGTTTAAAGGCAAAGCAGCAACAGTCCCCACTGGTTGTGGAGGAGACGATGAGGGGAGCTCTGGTGAAGGAGCATAACAATTTCTAATGATCTCCAGCTGAAGGAATGAAAACACGCTCTGGGATTCATTAATCCGAGTAAAGGTCTCCAGTCCTTTTGTGGGGAGCTTGGGTTATTGGAGGGATCAATTAAAAACCCAGGAAGGAGGGGGAGGGATTATTTTAACATCTGGTCTGCGAAATACGAGTACCTTGTTTGAAACAGTGGCTGTCCAGTCTGGCAGTGCTAAGTGCCCCTGTGTGCAATGTATTCAGCAGGCATTTCTTTGTCTTCACCAGGGGCCGCGAGGGAGTGACAGTGGTTGGCACAGCAGGGTTTGAAAGGGCATGAAAAAAATGCCCCAAACAGTCAGCGCTGCAGTCAGGGAACATGAAATTAAGAAAAGTTTCCTACCCTAAATCACTGGTGGGGCTACTCCATGAGGCTAGGGTGGGGGAATGTGTGCCCTGAGAGTAAATCGTGCCCAGTTTTCCTCCAAGTAGCTACACCCCTCCACTCACACAGTCTGTCCCTTTTGGAACAGAAACCTGACCCTTTGAGCCATTCATTCCTTAGTCAGAAGGATGCTGTCTGTCCTGTGAAGAGGCCTAGGGAGGCAAGCGCTGAATGGGAAGTGAGCCTCAATGATTTGCTCAAAGGCAGCCTTTGGGCAATACACAGAGCCCATTTCAGGAAGACACAGAACTCCAAGTCCTTATTCCATGGGAATCGATTGGAGATCAAGGACAGAGGGATCTGTCTGTCAAGTGCTGGTGAGCTGGTTCACTAGTCACCTATAGCACAGATGCTCCTTAAAGGAGCTATGGGATACTTTTCTTAGGAAGTCCCCAAACCACTGATTTCATGGATGGGCCTCTCTCATGAACCTGGGTTCAGTTCCAAGTCAATCCCTGACTTCCAGGGAAGATTTATGATTCCCTTTGAAGATCACTCAGTCAAACCCCAAGCACAGAGTATGAAACCACATGCTCTGTTAAAGAAGGGCCATGGGTCTGCCTGAAGCCCAGAAGACTGACACACATCATACCCCCTGCAAATGGGAACAGTGGCATTTCACACACTACTGAGCCAATGATTATTCTCCTTGCTGTGGTGTCAGGCATGAGCCACACTGCACAGAGCCAAACACAAACATTCCCCACACTCAGGGCCATGTTCAGATCTGCAGTCCTGCTTCATGCCCACTCTAGAGGCAGGTCCCTCCAAGCCATAAAATTTGGACCAGAACTTTTCCAGGTTTAGGAAAAGCCCCTCATGGCCTCACTTATGTGCAAATATGGAGCTGCATCCTGCATAACAGCAGCAGCCGTGTTGCAAAAGCCTGTCCTGATTGGCTAAGAGATAAACTGACTGGATAGGCTGGCATCTCTGCTCCCCTCCCTGAGTCCTGGTTGGGTACAGTAGGATGAGTCATTCCTGTGCTAGGCTCCAACCAATCCACAATCCAGGAACTGGTCTGGTGAGTCAAAAAGCAAGTATATAAGCCTCACAGGCAGACCAGCAGCTCATTCTGCTCAATGTTATTCCAGGGTTGGAGCTTTTCCCTGCTCTGGCCTCCTGATTCTGGCTCTGGACACGGCCCAATGGTTCTGATTGCAGGGCCTGACCATCCCCATCATAACATCTCACAAGAAGTGCCATCCCTCTCTTGTTGCTTGCTGTACACAACGCTAAAGGACCCTAAGGTGTGCGTGGTGTGGGGCGAGAGGGAAGTGTTTCCTGCGTACGTAGTCACTAGAGATTTGTGCTGCACTTCATGCAAGAATCAGTGTCTATTCTGAGTAAAGGAGGTGCCCTAACCTGAGAGCTGATGGGCTTGGGCTGGAAGAACCATTGGACTATATAATCAATGATGGACTTAGAGCTCCTTTTTTTAAGCACCTTGGATTTATTCATTCTACTTGCATTCACTGTGCCATGTAATGACTATGGTTCTAGCCAGAGTGTTGGACTAG
The DNA here is from genome assembly GCA_007922175.1 of Pelusios castaneus. Classification (NCBI taxonomy): domain Eukaryota; kingdom Metazoa; phylum Chordata; order Testudines; family Pelomedusidae; genus Pelusios; species Pelusios castaneus. The sequence goes on along the minus strand of ML685848.1, from coordinate 4,336,278 downwards.
CTCTGAGAAAGTTCCTAGCTCCTCAAAGGCTGTAGGAGGGTGTGCCACCCAAGGCAAGGGGCGGGAGTTTAGAATAAGTTAACTTTGTAGGGGGAGATCCACCATATAATTATACCCCCATTCTGACATAGGAGCCTGTCTACATGTGCACCCACAAGCTCACTGTCTTTCATGACTCATTCTCGTTGGCTCACATCGAGTTTTTCATCACCTTGTTTTCAGGTCCTGGATGTATAGGCTTCTCTTCTCCTTGGTCCCTCTTTCTCCACCAAGCTGCATGCTTTTTGTATGTTTCATAGTTCACTCATTCCACACACTGGACATCAGTTGAGTTTGTTAGGTTCTCTGCCCCAAAAGGCATGCTGGGAAGGGAGTTGGCTGCAATGCCTCCCATGCTTTGCTGGCTGGAGCTAAAAAGAGGGACTGTTGCATGCCAGCTGTTAACAAACACAAACAGTTTGGAAAGTAAATAGCAACTTCTGGTTCCACCCTTTGTAAGAACAAACCCATATTTAGCCAGAAAAGAGGTCACTGTTTCCATTCTGAGAAAGCCATTTTGTATCATGCCCTAAAGCATCTTGGAGGGAGGAAAAAATTCTGTTTACTCCATTTTTCTGTCTCTGCATTTCAAAAGGATATTGTCTCTCTCCTCCCCACCCTTCCCCCCACACTTTCTGTGGCCTCTAGAATATCATGACCAACATCCACAAGGCTAGAATATCTAACCTTTTCCTCTTTGAAAGCTGAGCCTCTGAGGTTAATCTCATGTCAGATTCCACATGTCCCCTGAGCTGTTCAAGGGAATATTTAGCTGAGGAGAGCAATCTTTGTATTAAAGATAGACGAGAACCAAAACCCAACATTGTTGGATCCGCCTCCAGGTTGGAGTCTGTTGAGCCAAATGCCAATTTCCTGAAAGCTGTGACAATCATGTTTGCAATCCCCAACACTGAGGATTGCACCAATTCCAGCAGGGTTTGGCTCATTCCATTAGAAAAAGCAGACATTTGTTTCTGGATGGGCGACTGGGATCCAGGATTCTTGTCTATCGTTGCGTTATACAAAGCTTTTCATCCAAATGGCTGTCTATGCATAGATAAAAGCTTATGCCATCACTGTGTCCATTGATGTGATGCAGTTACTCTTGGGGGGTAGTGCAAATCCTGCTGAACATCCCCAGCAAAACTAAAGAGTTTCATTCAGGAGATGATGAAGGAAGTTGTACCCAATTGTAATTTTAGGGGGAATTTAAGACCAGCAGAATTTAATTAACCCAGCAGAGTTTTCCAAGAACTGGGAGGCATCCCCCTCTTCTCATGAGATCTTCATTGCCCTGGCATGGCCAGGACCTTGATCTTACATCTCCTCCACAAGGCAGTAGCCCCAGTAGCACACTGCCTCCCCACAGCATGCTAGTACATAGCTCTAACATGGAGTCCTAGAGAAAAGAGCCACCTACCATGAAGCAGCAACAAGCTTCTTGTCAGTCTCTCATGAAAGAGGAAGGATGGTCTAAGTACTTGGGCGGTAGCTCAGGGCTGTGCTCAGACTTCCTGCATGACCTTGGTCAAGTCACTTAAGCTCAGATCCACTGAAGTATTTAAGATCCCAGTTTTCATTGGTTTCAGTGGAAGTTAGGAGCCTAAAAATTTTTGTAGATCTGGGCCTTAGCCTGTTTGTTCCTCAGTTTCCATCTGTAAAATGGGAACTATACAGCTGCCCTACCTCTCAGGATGCTTGGAGGATAAATGAATTAAAGATTGAGAGGCACTCATTTAAGTGTGACAGTTCAAAACAACTGCACCTGTATTCTCCCTCCATGGTCCAGCAAGGGCATCCACGCTCAGACTCCCCGCACCCGAGCTATCACTTCTCATGGGTTTCACGTCTCTCTCCCTCCTGACAACTAGGGTATGTCCAAGCTGAACAGTGCCCTGACTTCACTGTGAGTTCCCCAGCAAGTCAGACTGCCTCAGGAGGCCTGCTTTGCTTTCTCCGCAGGCAATAAACAGTGTAACTGCCCCTAGGTATGAAGTAGCACACAGCCCTTTCTGAGCAAGCACATTTATTCTGGGGTAAAAGCATTACAGAGAAAACATATTAAAACAGTAAAACAACCTACACGCATGTTAATAAGCTTACCAGAGATCACCCCAACTCTAACAAGGTCTCTGGCTGGTGAAGAGTCCTTCAGACCTCACCCAAACCTTTTCATCTGAGCTCACAAGTTCATAACAGTTGGTAGCTCAAAACAAGCACCCCCCTGAATTGGAGAATCCCTCCTTTATCCAGTTAGAATGTCTGATCTGGTCTTCATGTACCAGGTGATCAGAAAACAATGGGCTTCTCCTCAAGGGTCAGCTTCATCTTTAATACAGTGAGCTCCTAAAATACTTAAACTTAATTCTATAAGGTTTAATTTTATTCAATATGGTTTATCCAACATATTGCAGAAAATTGCCAAACCTGTCACAATCAGTATCATAGATTAGATTAGATTACTGCTTCCCTTCAGTATTAAGATCCCTTGTAAAATAGTGTGGCTAGGAATTTCTGAGCCTTTGAATGGGTTTGTCTGAGTCCATTGAACCAAAATTCAAACTCATGAATGTAGCAGTCTCAGTGCTATCGTGAGGTTGGATTTTGGCTCAACAGGCTCAAACAAGCCCACTCAGAAGTCAAGAGAGTTTTCCATGCTGACAGCTCCTGTCTACCGCGCATGCTTCATCCTGAAAGCATGGATTCTACTGCGCTAAGTATCATGATATATATGTTACTATGGAAACATGTTGTGATGAAATCAGCTTGAAGAAACTGAGTCTAGAACCTGAACAAGATCCATATTTTTTTTAAGATGTCACTCTATAAATTCTACTTTCCTCCAACCCTATCCTCCTCCCCCCTCCTCCCCCCAAATAATAATCAAATGGCTCAAGCTACAACCTCTTTTCCCTTCGGTGTCCAAAGTTTCACATAGCAAAGATCTCTGGGAGGCCTAGGACCTGGAAGGTGCTAGAGAGAACCAAATCTTGTGTTTTTCATAAATACTTTTGTTCCCAAACTACTCATCAGAGCTTAATAGCAGAAGCAGAGGGGGAGAGGGGGAATGGTGGAAGCATATTAAGAAGCACTGGTAAGGAAGTAAAGATGCAGCATGTTTTCAAAAGAGAGTTACAGAATCAGACAGAGAATAAGTGAAGAGATGGAAAATCAGAAACACCAAGAGATGCAGGAAGGCTGCTTCAGACATTAGGAGCAGCAGAGGAGAAGACCCTTGTTCAGTAATGCTCAGGTGGTGAGGAGGAAGTGATGGACTATAAAGGGCATATCTGAGCGGAGAAGGTGGGAGGTCTGTAAAAAGCTATCAGGGCCCTATTTCTCCTTTCCCATGAGGATTACACTATTGGCACTCCATTGACTTCTGTGAGGTTGCTCCTGATTTTCACTATGTCCGTGAGAGGGAATCAGGCCCCAGGGTCTTGAGAATTTGTTGTGTCATGGAAAAGCTTTAAAAACAAGAAGGACTGTTTTGATCTGGACCTAGACACAAGCAAGGAGGGGAGCCAGTGGAGTTGTCTGAAGGCCAAAGATGGAAAGCACAGACACACAGTCTCGCTAGCTGCAGCACTTCAGAAAACTGGCTCGCAATAATCTGTTGTCCATTGCAGTGCTCAAAACCCGATGTTATTAAACTCCAATACCAGCTCAAGATTTCAGTAGTTCTTATTATCTGTATGTTAAACAATACCAGTGCCTTATTGAAAGCACATTTGCAGAGGTTTAACGGCAATTAAATGCACATGTATCTCTCGCATGGGAGTTTAGGCCTAGTGAATATGGTTTTAATAATCGAGTGGTATTTAGTTTACATGCCATAAGTGTGATATTAAATCTAAATGAAAACCTCATTGGAGATGCCTATTTTTAAAATGTGGTGGCCTCTGCAGCTGGAAGCAGGGTCTGGTGGTAAGATGTGAGGACTGCTTTGGAGGCACTCAGACTGGTAAAAATGTGAGGCTCACACAAGTGTAATAACTTGCAGAAATATAAGGGCAGTGTGGTCATGAGTGGGGATTGAACCAGGATGTGTCTCACTGGAAGCACAGGACTAGAGCCTTTGAACTAAAATAGAAGGTGGGCTTGTTGAAGGCTCTTGAAAGCACTGCAGTCAGCCACTAGAGGGAGACATGCTCACATGCACTATATGGTAGATTTAGAGCACTATCCCTCTTCCAGACAAACAAGGAGTCCTGCGGCACTTTTAAAGACTAACAAATGTATTTATCACATGAGCTTTCATGGGAGAAAATCCCACTTCGTCAGACGCTTTGGTCTTTAAAAGTGCCAGAGGACTCCTTGTTTGTTTTGCTGAACTAGCCTAACACAGCTACCCCTTTGGAACTTGTATCTCTCTAGTAGCTGCCGGCCAGAGTGATTTTAACAGTCTGACACGTTCCAGAGCAGTAACCATGTTAGTCTTTTTCAGCGAAACACACAAGGAGTCCTGTGACACTTCTAAAGACCAACACATTTATTTATCACATAAAGCTTTTATGGTCATGATCCCACTTCACCACTGGGACTGTGCCCACAAAACCTTGTGCAATAAATAAATTGGTTGGTCTTTAAAAGTGCCACAGGACTCCTTTTTTTTGTTTAAAAACCTGGTACATTTTGCTGCCTCTTGTAATTTTTAATTCTGCGGATGTCTCTGCACACCCTGGTTCTGAGCTAGAGAAGAAGCAGAGGGGCACTATTTATATTCTGGCTGGAAGCACCCAGTCCTGGAAATCTCACCAAACAGATGTCCAGCTCCACTTTTGCAGACCAGAGAAGTTGCAAATGGATTCCCAGTGCAATTTCCATTCTAGCTCATGGGAGTTGCAGGTGCTCAGCACTTTTCGGGACCAGACCCACAATTGGGGGACATCTGTTCTTTGGGTGCTTATCCAAAACAAGTCTCTGAGGCTATGTCTCCACTTGTAAGTTTAAGTCGACTTTAACTAAGTCAACTAAGTGTGTCCCCACTTAAAAATAAAGTCAACTTAAAGGGGAACTTAAAAAGTCGACCTAGAGCGTCCACACTGGATGCTCTAGGTCGACTTTGTGGGGCTAGGGGGACCTAGGGCAGGTCCACGGGGGCAGGGGGGCACCCCTTGCCCAATGCCAGGGGGCTCAGCCTTTCCTCATTGTACCTAGGTACAATGGGGCAAAGGGGGTCAGCAACCCAGGCAAGGCATAGGGGAAGGGTGGGCAGGGCTCTGCCCTGCCAGGTGGGGGGGCATGCCAGGCTACCCCTGTGCCCTCCCCCCCTGGCAGGGAGGGCATTGGTGTAGCCCTGGGGTAGCCCTAAGTCGACTTAGGGCTACCCCATGGCTACACTGGCTTAAGTCAACTCTAGGGAGTCAACTTAAGCCTTAGGTCTACTCAAAAGCAGGTTTTATAAAATCGACTTAATTTTCATTAAGTCGACTTTATTTTCCTTAGGTCGACTTAAGCAAGTTGCAGTGTAGACGCAGGGTAAATTAAGTCGACTTAAGCAAGCTTAAGTCGACTTAATTTACCAGTGTAGACGCAGCCTGAAAGCCCTGAGCTTCATCAGTGTTACTCAGCGGAATTCACCCTGCAGGTAGGAAATCCTCTATAGAACAGGAATAATTTTAAAAGGCTTCTAGAATTAGTGTGACTGTGAGCGAGAAATTAAGGCACTGAATTAGCAGTCAAAAGGCTTGAGTTCTGACAGCAAACCTCTTTGCCTCTCCATGCCTCAGTTTCCCCACCCTTCTTCTTGGATATTTAGAGCATAGGCTTTTTAGGGTGGAGACTATCTCTAGCGCAGTGGGGTCTCAATCTCAGCTGGGGGCCTCTGAGTACTAAAGGAATACAAATAATAAAAAAAAACCCAACAGGACTTGTTTCCATGTGTAGGTAAGTGGGATTCAGGATGGGCATGCTGCAGAAATTACTGGCACAGCTTCTCTGTCCAGTGCTATGCAGGAGGTCAAACTAGATTAGCATAATGGTCCCGTCTGGGCTTAAAAGCCATGACCCATTACTAAGAGTTACTATCTTTGCCATAGATGGAGTTGAGGACTTCCCTGCAAGTCAAGTTGCTGTGAGAAGAAACAGTGAAGGGCTGAAATTAAATGGGACCTTCTTAATATTAAAAACAAAGCAGATTGGCCTGTGCTGAGTTTTTCTGCCTAAGAGCGATGCCTGGATAATGTCAGTATTTACCTAGGAGATAGCAGAGCTGTCAGGACACACTGCATGTGGCCACACATGGAAACACAGACAGGACCCCTTGGCTCAAAAGGATGAATGGAACAGGGGAGGAGGTAAGAACCACAGGAGAAAACCTCAACAAATCACAAAGTCACAGAGCCAGCAATTGCAACGGCTCCTATTTTTACTTAGCAATTTACATCCCTGGCTCCCTTCCTTCATACATCTATTACTAATCTTCTCCAAATATCTCCCAGTCCTGGTGAGATAGTCAATCTGGGACTCTTTGAATCTGTGGGCTGCAACAAATACATTTTTTTTAAATAAACAGTTTAGGAATGAATTCTCCCTTCGATGTTTTGCGTGCAACCTTCACTCTTCATACACATGCACACACGCACCCCACACCACTATAATTAACACATTACTTTCTGCTAACACTCCGACACTGTGTTAATGGTCACAGTAGAATTCTAAGCATGACTTCAATAGATAATACACGTGAAAATAAACCCCGTGTTAAAAGAGCATTATTAAGGTTGCAAAGTCAAGCACTCAAAAGGGAAGAGAGGCCAGGAATGTTGCCTGTAAAAAAGGAATATTTTTAACATCATTTTCTGGGTGTCACTTCCTAGATTTGTAAAAAAGCAAATGGAAAAAAACAGAAATTCCATCATGGTATCATATTGACCCCTGCTTGGGTCATTAACAAAGTACGACACTTTAGCCCCACTGCAGAGACCTCTGCCACTGAGCTAATGGAAGTACTAATAGCAATAGTAGGTTGTCATCCTCTATGTGGACCAGCATTAGAGGGGCACAGGACACTTTGCCTGATATCTGCTGACAATGGAATATTGAGACTCAGGAATCCTGGGTTCCATCCCAGGTTCAGAGGAGACTGTTTAGTGGGCACAGACTCATCTTCCTAATACCCCCAAGCCTGAACCTTTCTTCCCTGTCCCCTCCAACATGTCCCTGTCCATCCTATCTCTTCTCCACCCAAGACATACAGTGGTGGACCATAACTGAGGCACAAACCTCCCACTTCCATAGCTTGTAGGAAACCTGGCCATTCTCCAAAGGGGATTGGAACTAGCACATTCACTTTGTGCTTAGAGACGACTAGGACAGTCGATCCGGTGGAGACATGCTGCCCGAATCAGCAGGCTCTGCAGCGTGGGCAAGGTAAGCTAGAATATCAGTGGCCTATTGATTCAGTTTCTTTTTTGTATTCCCTTTCTCTGCTCCCCCAAAAACAGCAAAGCAAAGGAAAGACCAAAGAATTCATCTGACGCAAATTAATTTCCTGTAAATACTGCTGGAGTCTAACCAGCGCCTGACTTCCGACACAGGTCACGTCCTGGTGAGGGAATTTGACAAGGGGAATCTGGAGAGCTCTATAGGCCTTAGTGTGAGCTGGAAGAAAACCATGCCAGGCTGTTGTTGATTCGTCTCAGGGAAGTGGAGGAAGGGACTGATGTTTAGACAAAGGTCAATTTTAGATCTCAGTGAGAAAGGCATAGCAGAATGCAGAGTCCCGAGTTGTCTGTTATGGATATTTTTTCCATGATGATTTTAACCATCTTGAAAGAGCTTTCATCACTCCAGCTCCAGTTCTCAGTTCAACACACCTAGCCATTGAAGGCTGTGTTGATTGACTTTATGGGTGAATGCTCTCTGCTGAGGCACAAACTACACATTTTTTGCCAGGCTGGGATCAGCGAGGGAGTGTCTAGGCTCTTCCATGCCAAGTTACATAGGGAAAGATTTTTAAAAGGGTGTCAAGTTGGGGTCCCTTGTTGCCACCTTTCAATAGCTATAGGTGCAAATCATGAAGGTCCGGTAGCTAGATGTCTTCCTCCACTGAGTCCGTATGGATTTTTCAGTTAGGAGGCAGCAGTTACGAGAAAGGGAGTCACAGAGAAGTTGTGACCACTCCCAAGTTGTAGACCTGCAAATAGAATCCAGGAGTCCCAGGCTAATGTCCCAATCACTCTCTACTCAGATGCTTTATTTTATATTTGGCCTCTCTCTCAGGAATCTTGGAGTTTCCTGCTTCATGATTCATGAAAGCCTGCAGCTGGGAGGGCTGATTTCAGTGTGACGGTGGGAGAAGAGCTGAGAGTCTGTGCTGCCCTACTTCCGTACAGCCGGTTGGGACACAGGTCCTACAGGTCCCATATTTGAAGAGAGACTGGAAGGAATTCAAGGACACAGTGATAGAACTGAGCAAGCATCACAGGGCCCCAGGGACTGCATTCATGAACACTGTGACAAAGTGGAGATACCCTAATGTTTTCTCTGAGCGTTGTGTGTGCACTTCAATTTCCCCCATACCGTACTCATGTATTTCAGTGATGGGACCCAGTGTGTGCTCATTTGAGAGACCACTAGAGGGTGGATGGGCCTTCCCCAGCTACACGTATCCAGATGGTGGGCAGACCCCTCTGCCCTCTTGAATCAAACTAGCTACAACAAATTGTAACATCTTGCCCAGGGAAAGAGATGAAGGACTGAGGTGGGGCATGAAAAGGGTGGGGTCTACCTGGTGGCTGGGAGGAAGGGCAGTCCCCCATGCAGAGGCATTGCCAGAACCAATATTTTGGCAGGGCCTGTGGGTGAGACAGGTAGACAGAAGCCTTCTGTCACAAGCAAAAGAGAGGATAAAAATGTGGGATGAATTGCTTAAAATCTGATTGCGTGGGCCTGCTTTCAAAATGAGTGGACCATGGCCCACCCATAGTTACACCACTGCCCTTGTGAGGAGTTTAGGGGAGTAGGGCCCGAAAGCAAAGGTCTAAGATGCCACAGTTGGTCACTGCTCTAAATTCTAATTAACATGCTAATAAGATTTTCCCACTCCGTGATCCTGAGAACTAATAAACCCTTTTGACTTCCACACTGGCTGTGAATAGCATTTGACTGCAAAGCAGGAGTGTCTGGCCATCTGGGGATGAGCTAGAGCTTCCTAAGGTCCCATCTGGAGGGACCCACATCGGGAGCTCAGGCAGAGCAGGGATGCCGAACCCTCGAAGGCCATATTCAGGAAGCAGCTGCATGGGGATGTGGAGCACAAGAGGGCAGACTCCGATGCATTAGATTCCTGACTGGTTCTGTCCCTAGTGGTTCCAGAGCACGGTTCCTGGGGAACTCCGTCACAAACACCCAGAGATCAGGTGGCCTGATTCTCTTCTGACTTGTACTAATTTTACACTCATGTGATTCCACTGACATCATTTCAGTTACTCCTGATTTACTTCAGGTTCGCTAAGAGAAAAATCAAGCCCTGGATTCTCAACTGAACCTGAGTCAAGACTCTTAGTTCTGAAAACCTCAAGTAAACTGGTTTTCTCATGAGGTTTCTCATATCTCTCTTAGACTGAGTTAGAAATGCAATAATAGCCTTTCTTATCACATGTGAATGAACACTTTAGCATTAGTGTTTAGAGTCCCAGCTGGAGTTGGAGAGTTCAGATTTGTTCCCAGTACCCCCATTGTCTTGCTGGATGCATAAGTGACTGCAGCACTCTGTGCCTCAGTTTTCCCGTGTATAAAAAAAATCATAGCACTTACAGCTCATGGAGGACAAGAGAGTGATTGTGAAGTTTAGTTTGTGAATACTGGCAAAGTGCTTTGAGAGCCTTACACTGTAGGAGCTACCAAAGGGCAAAAGTTTTAAAGAAATACATTTTGAACTGAAGTATTTTCACTCTCATTTCCAGTTGAAATTAGACAGTGCAAACAGAGGAATAACAAAGACATGGGCGCAAACCAAACATCTTCATTTGCATCTTAAACATGACTCTATAATAAGTCAACTCTGACCATCCAACATCTAGAGAAAATTCAGGTTCAGCTATGGATTTTGAGCCCCTACCCCATCCCTCTCTCCCAAAGAAACTATGAGATTTAAAAATAATAATAGATCTGAGCCGTTAAGGAGTCATATCTTTGTAGCAGACAGCAAGAGCCTAGACAGAACAAGAGAATTAGTAGGAAAGACTAGATATGAGGCCTAAGGCCTAGTAAAACAGGCAAAGACAAAAGATCTGAGCTGAAAAAACATGGTCAAGTTAGCAGAAGTCAGGCTGTATGACCCCACAGAAACTGGAAAGAAGTAAGATGAAACTGATAGGAGTGGAAAAGAACGTCTCGAAGATAAGTGATGTTCGGTTGGCCTAGAGCCTGAGAGATATGAAGGGATGTTTTGGTCAAACCACAGAATGACACCTTGATGGATAGAAATGTTCTGTGGTGAGTGGACCAATCAAGGTAATTTTGGACATCAAAGAAAGTAGTTTCTGATGCCAAAGGGGCCACGTAAGTGGTCCAAGCAGTGTATAAAAGAAAGAGTACAAGGAATCAGCTTTCATGCACCCAAGGGATGATGGAGAATTCTGCTGTCAGTTGAGGTGTTCTGTTGCATTAAAAGCATGAATGCTATCAGTGTGCCTGTTGATATAGATCACTTACCATTGTGCTAAGCTGCAATAAAGTCTGGCACCTTCATTGCTACAAAGATCTGTGGCTGTATCAGTTTCTTTGATTAGGAGTGTTTCCTCAGACTACCCACACTGAGCTGACCAGCAGACACACAGCTAACAGGAAGGGTACATCTTGGCTTCAGACCATTGGGCTAACTTGAGTCCCCATGCGGTGTCTAAGTCAGAGGTAATCCTGCAGGAACAGGGACGCATGAACACAGCTAAACAGACAATCCATGTCGGACAATACTGATAACAGCCTGACGACAATCTTCAAGCTTTTCTCTACAGCACTGTGCTTCATTTTTAAATGCAAGCTGAAACTCTCACATAATCACGTGATGTCAGCAATTGGAGCTTTTATGAGATAACTGATGAGATAAAATCAAGAGAGTTGGAACTAGTGGGCATGTTTGTGTCTGGTAGCCAAGTTGAGAGACATGGGGCCAGATCCTCAAATGGTGTGAATCAGTGTGGCTTAGCTGAAGCCCAGGGAACTATGCCAATTGACACCAACAGTAGATCTGGCCCACAAAGTTACTGAGCTGTTCAGAACTTCTATAAAAGTCCCCAGTTTGGATGGCTGTTGGTGGTTGGTATGCTCCCCCAAACCAATACATCCATTCTCATTCTGTAGCCATTGAGATGAACAGCAATATTTTTGCAGAAGTAAACAGCAGACTGGTGCCTATATTCCGTGAGCAGGCATGATGATGTTGTGTTGTCACTGAAGATGATTCAGGAGCTGGGCAATGCCCTGCCTGCAGTATGAAGGACTACCAAAAATAGGAGGGCTGGCCTGGGAAATGCCTTAACAAATCTCAGTCAGACATTGGACTGATGACAGATAGTCAGGATAGTGTTGGGATGACTTTACCTTTCAGACAGGAAGGAATGTGCAGTCAGATTCAGGTCAAGAACAAAAGAGACAGAAACATGGGGAAGTTGAGGGGAAGAAAGGGAGAGCTGTACATGTTTTTCCTTGCTCCCTTCAATCTCCAACAATGTCACACAGTTCCATCCTTCTCCCTTCACATCTGGAGCTTTGAAAGGCTTACAGACAGGCTACAAATAAAGGTTGAAATCCATATCAGAGGATAATAGCACCAATGGGTGAAATAGGGAAGTGACACGTGAAAATTTGGCTATAAAACTCAAATCACTGTCAGAAAGGCGGTTTGAAAAAAGCTGAATGTAAGATTCTGATGGGTAGATAGGTCACTGACCAATGAAGTTGTTCCATCCTGTTGAAACATCCTGACCTTGCCTAGTCCTCAGACAATGAGTTGCTTTTATGCCTGATAGTTCATAAATGCCGAAGATCTGATTCTCCACTGCAGTACTCTAGTTTTACCCTGGTGTAAATCCAGTGATTCTGAAGGAGTCATGTTGGTGTAAATCTGGAGTAAGACCATTGAATAAGGCATACATTTTTAATGGTGAGAATAATTAACCATTGGAACTTTTTACCAAAGACTGTGGTGACTTTTCTATCGCTGAAAATTTTTAAGTCAAAGCTGGGTGTTGTTCTATATGACCTGCTCTAGGAATTACTCTTGGGAAATTCTGTGGCCTGTGTTATACAGGACATCAGACTAGATGAGTACAATGGCCCCTTTCTGGCTTAGGAATCCATGAATATATTAATAAACTCTGGCATTACACTCAGGTAAATTTTGGTTTATAATTTATTTTCCCCGACATAAGCTTACTTCCTGGATTCTCAAACTTTGTTTATAACTAAACCCTTTAAATTTAGATTGCATAGTCCCAGCGCAGTGACTTGCCTTAGTCTTCCGTTAAGTATCACCAGTATTTATGATGCTTATATAAATACTATCATCTCAGATTACGATATAAGAAAATTATGACGACCTGGGATTTCACAACTGTTTCAGTACCACAGACCAGTAACTTGGAACATCACTACAAACAGTGAGGCTAAAACTCAGGCCTAGCATTGGCTGCTGTCAGCTGAACAGAAGGAGAATCACCATTATCGGCTTGCAAACTAAGGCCTATGGCACACAGTAGAGACATTCTGATTTTCTCCTAAAAAGGGCAGTAGTAGTGGACATTTGCAAGTTTCCAATATGTCATTAGCCAGGTTCTATTAAAGTCCCACCCGAGGTTTCTAACTCCCATAGATTACCTCCAGAGGTTCACATATCTATCTGGATTTTGGTTAACAAACTTATGAACTCAGGCAGGAATCTGAGGCCTCTTTTATAAACTTTAAAGATTTCCTTGTAGAGCTGGTGACAGGGATAGGGTTCTCCAGGTGTATAACTTTTACTGATTACGTCTGAATGCTCTTTGACAGCTGATGACAGCTCAGCCAGCACTCTGATGCTTTGTGTTCTGGTCTCAACATTACAGTCAATTCTTGATACCAGTTTTATGGAGGAGAGGAGGATATCTGGAGCCCCATTAGTTGATTACAGGAAGCCTCTTTTAATTTGGTTTACTAAACTCTAGCAGTGCTTTCAAATACAGCCTGCTTTAATTCACAGAAATCTCTTGAGTGCACCATGAAAGGAAAGCTGCATATGGGCTGGATTATAGGGTGGTGCAGTAATTTTTATAGCTAGAGATTTCTGCATGTGTTTCAGAGCTGGACATATATATGCCCCAAGAGCCTACAGAGGTAACAGCCTACATTTTTACAAGTGACCCTGGGTGCCTCAGGTTTTGGGAGCCCAGCTTGAGACACCTTAAAGGCGGGTGCTCTGCACTTTTGACAACCCGGTCAGTCTATGTTGTGTTAAATCAGGCTCCCTAAAAAAAACTGAGGTACCCAAACCCACTCAAGTCCCTTTTGGAAAATACAGGCCAATGAGTGGGAATCATATACACCAGTGTGAAATGGGTATGAAAACACCATCCTGCTGATTTGCTAGCATTTTACCCATGCTCTACACCAGTGGTTTTCAAACCTTTTTCCTCAGGACCCAGTTGAAAAAAATCACTTATGCCTGCAACCCAACAGTTACATCTTTGAGCAATGCATTCCAGTCTTTCGGCAGCAGCAGCAGGGGGCTCCACAACCCAGTACCTGAGGGTCTGAGACCCAGTCCTGGGTCCCAACCCATGGTCTGAAAACCACTTCACTACACTAACTTTATCTGAGTGTAAATGAGTGCCAAAGTGAAAGGCAGTGAACAAGACCCAGAGTAACACCAGTGAAATCAATAGCGGTACACCAGATTTACACCACTTAGTAAGCCAGTGCTAAATTCTGCTTTCAGTTATACCATTAATTTCTACAGTTACTCTGGATTTACACCACTGCAACCAAGACCAAAATCTGACCCCCCAGCTTTCCACCACTGGCCTCTGTTTCTCACACATTCAAAAAAGCCTCTCGTCAGTTGCCTTAAGAAAAAAGACATTGACATGTGGATGGGAAGGGACGAAAATTAAATTAAATTAAATTAAAAAACAGCAAGGCTCCAAAGAATTTGCAGCTGTCCCTCTTCTCCACCCCCACTCATGGTCAGCTGTAAATATTTATCTGGCAGGCTCTAATGAAAGAATGGACCAAAATACTTAATCATAATTTCAAGATGGCTGTCCTCCAGGGCTGTGAATTCGGAGGATTGCATATTTCACCATGGCTTTGTTAGCCAATGGTGCCGTGGGTTTGTATGCCGTCAAATAAATCCTTTGAAGAGACTTACATAACATCACAAACATGTTTGTTTAAAAAGAAATAAAATCCTGAGTGTGGGAATGCAAGAGAGCCCCACCACTCTGCCACTCTGCCATGGAGCTGGTTTTGAATGGAAATGGGGGAAGAGGAAATGTGAAGTCAGATCGGGTAAGTTCAGGGCTTTTGTGAATCTTCCCCATGAGCAGCAGACTCATTGTACTGATCTTACATTTCTTTAGTTCATCGCAAAGTGCTTCATAAGCTGTATAGGGAAGGAAATCCCCTTGCAGGCAGCCACCTGAGTCTGGGGTGTAACTTGCTAGTTGCTCTGTAGTGTACTGCAATGTTAGCCAGCAATTTAGGGTGAGTGAAAAATGTGACCAGCAATTGTGGGTGCCTCAATTTGGGGTCCCCTCTCAATAGAAACACTTGTTTTTCGGGAAGTTTTACTCCCTTACCTCCTGGAAATCAGGCTATGGGAATGTGTCTCCAGTTACCCATCTAAAACCATTAGTCATTGGACAGTTTAGGTCACTGTTCGAAATGAAACTGCAAAGAGGATTTTAGGGGAACATAATGTGTTAGAACTTTGCCAGGAGACTGGTGCTAATAGCCTTGATCTTGTGTGAGCACGTTAGCAACAAAAGTGAGCAGGATCTCATATTTTGCCTCTTATGTATACAGAGGTAGGATAGTTCAGTACTTAAGGCCTGGCTCAAAGACCTGGCTTCTGCTATCTGCTCCCCGCGGGTTTCCTGTGTGATCTCAGGCTAGTCTCTCTGGGCCTCAGCTTTCCATCTGTGAAATGGGGCTAAGCACTGCCCTACTTCACAGTGGGTTTGTGAGAGTGAATGCATGAAAGATCATGAAGTGCTCAGCTACAACCATAGTCAGTAGGCAGGAGACGTGTCAGTCGATAGCTAAATGAAGCTGAAGATTGGCACCAAACCACTGGCTCAGGGAGAAAAATACCTGCTAGCATTTAATGTTTCAGTCTAGTTCAGCAAAACAAACCAGGAGTCCTGTGGCACATTTCAATACTAACAAATTTATTCAAGAGTCTGACAAAGTGGAATTTTATCCCACGAAAGCTCATGCAATTAATACATTTGTCAGTCTTTAGAAGTGCTACAGGACTCCTTGTTTGTTGAGATGATGTTGTTGCTTTTGATGGCATCACCCCTCTCTATATACTGCCAAACCATCTCTAGGGCTCAAAAATATTTCTGAGGCGCAGTTATTTTGTCTTTGGATGGGATCCTTGCAGAGATATTTTTAAAACTGTCCCAGAGAAGGATTTCCCCTCCCCCATCGCACATACACACACACACACACACACACGTTTTTCACCCCCACCCTCCTCTTCCAACGGCCATAGCTGTGCACTGTCCTAGACTGTCATTACGCTCAAGATCTTTTTCTGGAAGGAAGTCTAAACATTTCCAGCAAGTGCACTTAATGTAGCGTGGTTTGCCTTCTTTGGTTGTGGTTGGGAGACAGCGTTTTTGTTTAAATGGGAAAGCAAACAAATGGCTTCCCACGTTCCTCACAGCACGCCTCTGCAAATATACCTCCCACTGGGGTTGCAGGATTCATCCCAGGTGACGGGGGGACTATTTCTATGGAAGCCCCTTGTTAAAATTTTGGCAGCACATTGTTGCAGGAGGGTGTTTAGGCACTGAAGATGGAGGGCTGTTTCCACCCAGCGCTCTGCCCTGCACAAGCTAGTCCCATTTTGTTGTGTCTTAACCAGCCCCATTTTTCACCTTTGCCTGTCCCTCTTGTGACACATTCAATCCCCTCCTGTCCCTCCAGTATTAAAAGTGCTCATTAAACCAGAGAGAGGGAGTCTCTAGCCCGCTGTCGCCCCCCCTAGGTTGCCATAGCAAGGTGCAGATGAGGAATTTCCCCAGGGCAGACACTATGTAGGACCACCATAGAGCAGCCTGTGCAGGCCACACCCTCATCTTCGACACAGGGACTGAGCTGGAGATGGAAGAAGACATGTCATATGGAGTGGGCATGGGCCAGGGACATCACATACCAGACCATTGTCTTTGTGATTTGTGCTGGAAGCCATAGACCGACCTGAGAAGCTGGTGGTAAATTAAAGCAGCCCCCAGAGGGTCATAAATTACACCATGGTTTGTTTCAGCCCCCAAAGTAGCTCAGAATCAGAAGGGCACAATGGTAGCTTAAAATTGCCTTGGCCCCCTCCTCCAGGGATGCCCCTCCTGGAGGCTCAGCCCAGACTCTCCGGCAGAACCTTGATTTGGTAATACACAGAACAGTAGACATTGGTATTGTCGGGTGAAAAGAAGCCAAGCTGAGAAGTGTCCAACACTCTGGGAGGCTCTGTGGGCCTGATCAAAGCCCATTTAATTCAATGTGAGCCTTTCCATAGGCTTGGAACTTAGCCCTGTATGTACAGAGTTAACCAAGTCCTTGCTACTTGCCTAGTAGAGAGGCAGCGGGCTGCATTAACTTTGTTCCTTTATGTCCAGTGTAACAAACCAATCGGTCGCAGAGCATTCCTAGGTAAATTTGTAGAGCGATCCAACCAAAAGCTCTGTTTATGCAGCATCATCAGAACTTTGCTCTCCAGTTGTATGCCTGCAAATGTACTTTGTTTTTATAATTCTTTGTAATTTTGTGCTGAGAACAACACACTAGGGAAAAATAACTGCATGCATGAAACTGCACTCTTTGTGTTGGATGCCTTTGTGTTGTGTTGTGATTGCCTCTACATCTGCTACAAACAATTTGGGTCTCTGCCATTTGTTTACCATTATGTTCTGTCTTTATGACTTAGTATGGATTTTTTTTAACCATATGTGCTCTGTAGTCCTGAAAGATAGAAACTTACTTTTTGAAAAATGAAAGCTGAGAATTTAATATAACCTCCTGATTCCAGGAGCTGGAACTTCAAGAAATACACCACATTTCACAAGACTGGTGATAAAATTGCAAGAATTGGCAACACTACAGATAAATGAGATCTCTAATTAATCTGTCTGTTATGGTGCCAATTTTTATCACTGGTCTTGTGAAATTTGGTGTATTTCTTAAAAACCCAGGCCCTAGAACCAGGTAATTATATGAAAACCTCAGTGTGAATTTTTCAAAAAGTAAGTTTCTAGCTCTTGCAATTACAGGAAGAAACTTGAAAAAGAGACCCAAGTATATCCTAAAGGTTAAAAGAAAGAAGAAAGTAAATGAAAAGAATCCAGAAAGCAATTTTTAAAAAAATCTCATGGCTTTTAAGCCAATTTCATGATTGGAGGGAGGGGAGGTCCAACTCATGATTTTTGAACACTTGAGGTTAATAGTCCTACACTGGTTACCTGTTCAAACTGACACAATTTTTCACTTTATTACCTGTATCTATAGCATGATGGTCCATGGTCTAATCAAAGATATTACATCACTCACCTTGGCCTGCTAACATCCTGGGACTGACATGATTACAACATGGTGTACAACGGCCTTAGCTGGCAGATAGCATCTTGTGAGGAGGCTCTGCCTTTCCACCCTGATATACTGGCCTGGATCAATGGATTCGTGACATTACTGATGTACACTGCAGGATGCAGTGCAAATTTCCATTGCCATGGTGGGACCTGCCATGTGCAGTGTGGAAGATGTTCATTCTCTCCGATGTCTCTTCAGACCAGCTTGCCCACAGGTGCAGTAGGAAGGACTGCAGCTAACCACCTCTTCTGGATTAAGTTTACTTCTGCCACCGCAGAATAAAAGGAAACACACAAAGGAATGCTCGGCCAAGACCAGTGCTGTTGTGTGATGCCAGTAACATGACATGGGCCAGGGTTACATAGGTTGTTCCGCTGTCACACAGCAGGGATCTGCATGCACTGAAGTGACACCATTTGCTCTGGTGACAGCTAACCACTTTATCCGAGACAAGGGCAGGAGTCTGACCAGCTGGGTGATCTGTCCGTCCACCAGGAATGGGTCTTGCTTGCACCCCATGGGTTAAAGCAGCGCCCGCCTCCCGTAGCTGTACTTGTAATAATCTGTTTTGTAATGGGGTCCAATGACTTGCAGACAAGAGCACAGGGTAGTTGGCTCCTCTGTCATTCTCACTCAGGGCTGCCTGTAACACAGCAATCTCAAAGCCCAGGCAGACTGCAGCGGGGTGGGGGGTTATTTCACTGGACTCCTGAAAATGCTGCCGTTCCGCCAGCCTAAGTCTTGTTATCCCACGATCCCTTCACCTTTCTCTTAGCTCAGATGCCAACTCAGGCCATCACTGCTGACTGCCTGTCAGTTTGTGGGGAGGCTAACGGGCTGCTTGGCCTCTGCTCTAGCTTTTCCAGCCCAGACTCCGAGCACGATGCCACCTCAGAGATGCACTTTGTCCTCCTGCTTCACTGAGCCAACAGTTTTAACTTTAATGAAACCTCAGCCTAGAAACAAGCCCTTTTATCTCCTTCTCTGCTGGGGGCTTGCTATTGACTGATCCCCCACTAAGGTTTCTAGGCGCTGCACTCGCTGGGAAGGAAACAAGTGGCTCTGTGCAACATGCTTTTAACCAGCTCCCTGTTGCGTGCGGCCATCTCTCTTCCAAAGCATCAGCACTTTTCATTTTGCTTGACACTGTCAGTTAAGTTTGTGGCTTGTGAAACCAGAGGTAATTTAGCCCCAGATCTCATTTGTCTCTCACTCCTCCAAATGCGCAGTGTCCGAGAGAGAGGCTTGCTGGAATCAGCAAACCAGGTTTGCCCCCATTGTTATTTTTTTCCTGGCTGTTCGTTGCTGTCATGCACACCAGGCAGCTGAATGAGGCCGAGATCAAAACATGAAAGGAGGATCTGAGCTACATCCTGTATGTTTTCATCTCTGCTCTTTTGGCCCAATCCCAATCCAGATTACTAACCAGACACTAAGGGAGGGGATGGGAAATGACTGGGTGATCACAAAACCTTTGATTTTAAGGAAGAAATATTGCCCAATCTATTGCATAATATGAACTATCCAACGCAGCCAGCAACAAAAGGAAATCTGTCATTCCCTTCTGTTCACTCCCATCAAGAAGCATCCAAGCCTATGGGTGGATTTAGAAGACACACCACTTGGTCAGAGACTGCCCCACCTCAGGAGAAGGTGGCTACAGCTGGAGAGGATGGTTTATTGTAACACTCTTTATAAAGCAGGATGCAGTGAAGACATTGCCCATGGACACATTCATTAGTGCCAAGCCTGTCCTACTGTCATTGGTAAAGCCATTGGCTTCAATAGGGTAAGGATTTCACCCAAAGGGCCATATCCTCAGCTGGTGTAAATCGGCATTACTCCATTGACATCTAGAGAACCACATCAATTTGCGTCAGCTAAAGTTCTACCCAAAGGATCAAATCCTACGGGGCTTTAGCTCAAGGAATGCATTCCTATCCTCATTTATGTAGGTGCCACAGCCTGACCACAGGCCTGGGAGTGACTTCCCCAGGAACTGTGTCCCACATCCGTGATGGCCAAATGGGGTACAGTGGGCCAAATGTATCCCTTGTGTCACTCTGCTAAAGTCAGTGGTGTTAACATCAAGAATTAATTTGACCTGAATTTAGCCTGACTAAGGCCTGGAGCACTACAAGGTTGTTGCAAGGAAGCAGCTGAGTTTTGCCAGGCAATTGCGAGGTAGTTCCTTTGGTCCAACTGGCAAGGAGACACCACTGGCTACTAGAGTAAAGGACCATCTCTGAGAAAAGACTTTAGTTCTATTTCCAACCCTTCACTAATCCAATCGACAATCTTGGGCAAGTCATTTACATCTCTTTAGTCTCAGCTTCTCCATATGTTAAACTGGTAAAAAGGTGCCCTTTTGCCATGTACTCTGAGGAGAACTAGTGGTACCAGCGAAGTACCTAGACAGTACTGCCCTGAGCCAAAAAAGATATGGACAAAAGCACCAGGAGATAGGATTCCCCTGCCCCAGGAACTGTAATACACATTTTTCGTTCAACATAACTCCAGCTGAGGATCCTGCCAGTTATCTGGAAGTAATTTGGATGGTTACTTTTCCAGCAAGAATGCTCTTCCTAGAGTGTTCCGGATAGAACAGACTCTTTACCCAGCTAATTTCATCTCTGCCACAGTCCTAAATTCCAAGTCAGCCACTGGAGGAAATTCAGTATAAACAACACACTTGAATCTCCCCGTTTTGGTCAGTCATGGCCTGCATGTGGCCAGTACTGAATCACTTCCTGTAAATTCCTTTCACATGTCAGGAAAATTTGATTTCTTTTTCAGCTGCCTGTGAGCTATTGAGGGTTTGTCTAGCCAGAGAGTGCATGTGCAACAAGTTGCAATACCAAGCTGTAGAGCACTAGCTTGCAGCACACTGTCTGTGTGGACCCTACGACCACACACTAACAAATTCCTAGTGCACCTATTTGAAATGGCAGTAGATCAAAGCTAATGAAGGGTCCTCCCAAAGGTTGATTAGCAGAAGTTCTGGTCTTGGTTCAAAAGGAAAAAGTATTAAAAGAAAGAAGGTATTGTGGAATAGCAGTTAGAGCTGAAGTCTCAACAACAGAACACCTAGGTTCTTTCTCTGACCCTCCACTAACTTGTTGTACAACCCTGAGCCAGTCATATAAATGCTCTGTTGTCTTGGTGGCCATATGTCGAATGGGCAAAATAATACTCCTGTTCAATGTATTCATAAATGATCTGGAAAAGGAGGTAAACATTGAGCTGGCAAAACTACTCAATATAGTTAAGTCCAAAACAGACTGCGAAGAATTACAGAGGGATCTTACAAAACTGGGTGACTGGATAACAAAACGGTAGATGAAATTCAGTATTGATAAATGCAAAGTAATGCACATTGGAAAACATAATCCCAGTTATACATATAAAATGATGGGGTCTAATTAGCTGTTATCGCTCAAGAAAGAGATCTTGGCGTCATTGTGGATAGTTCTCTGAAAACATCCACTCAATGTACGGTCAAAAAGCTAACAGAATGCTGGGAGTCATTAGGAAATGGATAGATAATAAGATAGAAAATTTCATATTGCCTCTTTATAAATCTATGGTATATCCACATCTTGAATACTGTGTGCAGATCTGTTCACCCCAGCTCAAAAAAGATATATTGGGATTGGAAAAGGTAGCAAGAATGGCATTAAAAATGATTAGGGGAATGGAACAGCATCCGTATGAGGAGAGATTAATAAGGCTGGGACATTTCAGCTTGGAAAAGAAATGACTAAGGCAGGGTATAGTGATGAACTGGGTCTAAAATTGGCCCTGGCATTTAAAGAGGTGAGAGGAAGTGGGGGAGGGGCAGGGAGTGCATGCCACACTTCACCCTGGGCTCCACTGGGCCTGGGGGAGCAGCTGCTGCATTCTGGCCAGGGCACCACCATTGCGCCCACATGGTGAGACTTGGGAGAGGGGCAGGGCCAGAAGAGGGGGCGGAGTGGCCGTCACGCTCTGGTCAGGGTTCTGCTGGGCCCACATGGTGGGAGAGGGGCAGGGGGAAGGAGTGGGGTTTGAAGAGGGGAGAAGGGTCTGCCATGCTCCAGCTAGGCCTGATGAAAGACTCCCGGGCTGGCTGCATGTTGTTGCTCTTCAGATGTAAAGACCAGCCCATCCAGCCCTTCAGTGCACCAGCCCCTCTGGCATTTGCCAGAAGTGCCAGATGGCCAGTTGGCTTCTGGCAGGATATGATAGTTAATGAAATCATGGCTGCTATTGAAAGAGTAAATAAAGAAGTACTATTTATGCCTTCTCATAACACAAGAACTAGCGGTCATGAAATGATATTAATAGGCAGCAGGTTTAAACTGACTAAAGGGAGTATTTCTTCAAACAATATACAGTCTGTGGAACTCCTTGCCTGAGGATGTTGTGGAAACTGAGGCTATCACAGGGTTCAAAAAGAACTAGATAAGTTCATGGATGATTCAACAATGGCTAATAGGAAGTATGGGTATGGATGCAAAACCATGCTTGGAAGTTTCATTAGCTTTAGTTTGCCAGAAGCTGGGAATTAGTTTGCCAGAAGCTGGGAATGGCAAACCAAGGATGGATCACTCGATTACCTAATGGATCACTTGATTATTCCCTCTGAAGCACGTGGAATTGGTCACCGTTAGAAGACAGGATACTGGTAAGATGGACCTTTGATCTGACCTAGTCTAGCTGTGCTTATGTCCTGAATAACCTGGATTTGGGTTTTGTTAGGAATCCAGATTTGTGAACTTTTCATTGAGCCTTGGAAGGAGGAATGGCTGAGCCTTTATTTTATGGTTCTGCCTCAAAATAAAGCTTTTTTGGACTGATCTTAGTTTTGAGTTTCTCGCTCACTTGAATGTCTAATTCAAGGCTTCAAAGCCATGTGAACCAAGGGAAAAAGATTTACACAAGCCTTCGGCTAATTAAACCACCATGATTTGCACAGCTCCTCCATAGGCAGCATTCACAAGGCAAAGAGATGGTGCAGGCTTGGGAAGGAAAAGCCTTTTTTTTAGTCACATTACCATTTAGAGAAGCCATCAAAGCTTTTCCGAATTGGGACCCATGCATAATGATTCAACCAGCATGCAGCTTATGGGGACAGTTCATCTTTTCCCAGTACAGTTCAAGCTTTGGTATATTCACCCTTCAAGAGTAGCCTCCGTGAAAATAGAAAACAGACCTTCTGCAGCACTCTAGCACCTCACTGTATGCGTCTGCGGGGGAAGCTCTTAAATTACTCGTCTTTGAATGGCTGCCTGAGCCAACTATTGCTCAGCTGTGTTGGCGCACTGTGCAATGGCAGAGGAGGTGATGTTAATGGGCAGGGTTAGTATTGTGAGGCTAAAGTCTCATAATGATGATGAGCACAGAATAAATACCACTATAGACAGAGGTTCTGTGGCATTATATGAACCATGTGTACTACTAAGGACCTCAGCATCCCAAATGTCCCCTTGCACAGGACCTGGCCTGAACATCTTACTGTACTGAAATGGATGATGCTATCTTCTTCTTCCTTATGTTAATCCCATCAAGGGGGCCCCACTCTATGGGTATGTCTACACTAGAAAAAGTTAAGTCAACTTTGTTAAGTCGAATTAATACGGTCAACTTTAAGTCGACTTAAAGTTGACCTTATTAAGTCAACAAAGTGGACTAAGTCAACTTAAAGTTAAGTCGACTTAGTCCACTTTGTTAAGTCGACTTAACTGGCCTTAAGTTGACTTAATAAAAGTGACTTAAGGGTTACTCCCCGCCCACACCGTCCTTAAATCGACTTAAGGAGTAGACTTAAAGCTTAAGTTGACCAAATGGGCGGTTGTTATTAAATCGACTTAAGCTTTCATTAAGTCGACTTAAGGAATTTCTTAAGTCGACTTAATGAAAGTCAGTTGTAGACATGGAGTAATTTAGGTCAACTTAAGGGTCCTTAAGTCGACCTAAATTGCTAGCGTAGACATACCCTATGAGTCTTTTCCCTCCAAAGTGCTCTGTTCAATGTCATAACCTGTAACACACCACCTGGTAACAGGTGGAGATTTTTAAGAGCAAGTTGGACAGATTTCTGTAGCTAATGCTTGGTCCAGCCTTGAGTGCAGGGGATTGGCCTAGAGGACCTCTCAAGGGCTATGTCTACACTGGCAAGTTAGTTCGAATTAAGGAGGCTTAATCTGAACTAACTAAAGCCATGGCTACAGTAGGCTTTCATTAGTTCGAATTAAGGGCTTCCTTAATCCGAATTAATAATTTCGAATAGGGTATTCGAACTAAGGGGTTAATTCGAACTAACTAATTTCTTAGTTCGAATTAACCGGCCATTGAAATGAATGGGGATCGCTAATTCAAACTACGCAAGTGCTTGCTTAGTTCAAACTAACATTCCAGTGTGGCCATGCTAGTTCAAATTAAGCTAATTCAAACTAATTTTAGTAAGTGTAGACATAGCCAAGGGTCCTTCCAATCCTTACAATTCTATGATTCTATGCCTTATAATATGACCCCACTTCTTCTTGAGTTGACTTCTCTGTTTCCTGCAGTCCTGATTTGTTGGGCTCCCTTACTCATGTATTTGTCAGGATTGCACTTTACAGGACCAAACCACCCCTTCATTCTTTCATTTATGGGTGTTACTTTGAGCATGTTTCTAACATATACATTCCTCACATGGTCTTTCTTCTTCAGACCAGTCATCCATCTCAACCACTGCATTTCTGTGGAACAGATCATTTGCACATTTCATCTCTGTTGCTCATCACTCAGCACCATACATTAAAACTGGACAGACACCATTTTGTAGACTTTCCCTTTTGATCTTATTGGCGTTCTCTTGTCACATACTTCTCCCTCTCTTATTTGCCATTTCATCTGATGTAATGGGTTTGATTGCACTAAAGTTCATTATTTTAAAGTCACTTTGCACCTTTGACTTTTATGCATTTAAAATCTATTCAAAATACCTTCTCCATTGATGCTTTGATTATTAGCAGTCATTACCATAGCATCTTCGATGAATCTCACTTCCTTTATAATTTTATTTCTGTCTTATGCTTTCATTAATTTGCATACTTCTTTTCCACTTCCTTTGTTCCAAGTCTTACTTAAAATTCCTCAGACTATTGCTTCCACTTTTACAGCTACATTCCTAGCCATTTTTTACATCCACGTATTCCTCCAAATCCTGTTTGCTCCTATTCTTTTGCCAGAATTTAAACTTCTTTCTCATTGTCTAGCATAGCTTGCACTTCTTCACTCCACAACCAAATTTTTTTGAAGAAAGGTTTTTCCCTTGTGATTAACTCACAACTGGTTTAGCTCTCCAATATATTTGTCACCCTCAAATCCCAAAATGTATCCACGCCTTCCACGAGGTACCAACTTCCGCTTCTCTATAATCAACTCCCCAAAGTCCTTCACAGCCTTCCTCTGTAGTTTATGTCACCTTATCTTCAGTTTTACATTCTTTGATTTTCTCTGTATCTTCATTCTACGACACATATATAAGAGGAGTGGTTTATGTTGACGGGTAAAACTCTGTTCTGCAATCTCCTTTTCTTTTCCACCAGGAAACAAGGAAATCACCACTCTGGCTTCTAGTCCTTCCACTCTTGTAAGTAATAAGATGTTCAGGTTTTTTTCATAAAGAATGTATTAGATACATCTACATATATGCTGCAATTTCTCCCCTTATTTTTGGATTTATTAAGGATGAAGACAATCTCCTGTCATATCTTGATAGCTTCTATTTGTATTGGATTTTTTCCAGTGGTCTCAGGTAATTATACTATTGAATTACCATTGACCTGGCTCTGCCTTTCCTCTCTATTGTTTAATGGCTGCTTTGAAACAGATGTGGCTGGATATGTTTGAATAATATCACACAGGCCACAAATGGCTGGGCTTTTCTGTTAAATGTTTTATAATGATCTAGTGGATGCAGCATTTATCATCATAGACAGCAGCATGTAGTGCCACGATGGGTTTTATGTTTATGGGCTTCACTGAGGTGTCTTTCCATTTACTTAAATGGGTTTTGGAGCTGGCTCTGAGGCCTCAATTCTGCTCTTAGCTTAATCAGTGCAATTCACCTTGGACACATTGGGAGCATCCATACAATTGAGGGTAGAACTGGTTTCAGTCAGATTAAGCCCAAATGCTGGATCCAGTGCATAGCCAAGTACCCGAACACTCTAGTAGTTTATAGACTTCCTGCCAAGATATGGAGTGGCAAGGAATCTAATCCATGGCCACTTCCACCATGTCAATGATGCAGTGGCTTTTGATACTATTGTAAAAACCATCCTCCTCCTCTTGAGGGGGACGAAAGGGTGGTGGAGCCAGGTAGTCAAGCCAGATTGATTCGCTTTGTCTGACATTCATAATCATGTGTGGCTGTGTTCACTCATAAAGAAAGTGACTCTCTAGTTCTGGCTTCTAGCCCTGTCTCTGCCCCATACTTCCTGGGTTATCATGGGCAAATCTTCAACCTGTCTGGATATGTCTACACTTGCACGTTAGGTCGACTTAAGTCTCCTTAAGTCGACCTAAACAAAGCCACGTCCACACTGGGTTTTTACTAAGTCGACTTAAGCACTTACTTAAGTTGACTTAATAAGAGTTTAAGTTGATTTAATAACACAACCTCTAAGGTCAATTTAAGCCTTATTAAGGCTTAAGCCTTACCAACTAACGACTTAAAGCTGTTAAATCGGCTTAACAAGGTCGAATTAAGGTGACAAAGTATTACTACTCTGTTAAGTCGACAACAAGGTTGACTTTAGGTCAACTTTAAGTTGACCTAAAGTTGACCTTGTTAAGTCGACTTAACTTTGTAAGCGTAGACATAGCCTCTGTGTCTTAGTGACCCCATCAGTAAAATGGGACTAACATTGCCTTTCCTTCCACGATGCTGTACGGCTCAGTTCATTAAAGTCTCTGAAGTCCTTCACCATCAGGTGCTATGTATAAGCAGGGAAATGGGACCACTATTGTGGGGAACTTCCCTGGTTTGCACACCACCCTGGCGAAGATGGCTAGCAAAAGGATCTGAGTCCTTGCTCCCACTCCCTTTATTCAGGGCCTGCCTGACCTCAAGGGCTCTCCACCCATGCTCCTGTGTGGCAGAGTCCCTATAACCCCAACAAGACTGGCTCAAAAATTCCTGAGGGGCTCAACCACCAATCTTGTTAGGGGCACTCAGGGCAGAGAGTAGGGTGTCCTCACTCCAGAGTGCTGACTTTGCATTGAGTGCTTCCCTGACCCAATAATCATTGCATGCAATTCAAAGCAATTCAATTTATTAAACAAACAACAATCAAAAATTAAATAAAAATAAGAAAAGAGGCAAAGGGGTTAAAGGCAAACATGCAACACTAATCCCTGACAGGGGGACCACACACAGCATCTCTGGGATGTCAGCGCCCTTCACAGTCTGCTTTCCACACATCGCAGGCCCTTGCCCAGGCCCAGGCTGTGCTGCAGGGATGCAAAGAGTCAGACGCTATCTCTGGCAGTGGCCCCACAACCCCAGGTTCTAGGTGGCAGGGCCCATCTCCCCAGCATCAGCCCTCCTGTTGGGGTCACACAGCCCCTCTGAGTCTGGCTTGTGAGGCTTCTGCGCTGGTGGTGTTTCCCTGCATCAGACCCTGCCCGTATCCCCCTCACTCTCCTCAACTGCTCACCGCACCCGACTCCAGACAGCTCCAGCCCCAGCTCTCAGCTCCACTTTGCCTCAGGACAGCTATGGGTCAGCTCAGCTCAGCTCAGCTCCCTGGCCTCCCAGCCACTGGCTGCTTTATCCTTAACTCAGCCCCACTCCCTGCCTACCCAGACATGTCTCACTGGCAGTTCCAGCTCACACCCGGATGGGGGGGCACTCTCCTGACGCCCTCATTGGCCTGTCCTCCCTGTCAGTCAGGTTGTCCTGGAACACTGGCCTCTCCCTCTGTCCCTATCCGTTTCAGGGTCCTGTTTCCCCAAGAGATGGCCAACCAAAAGAGTTTCAGAAAGGAGCTTACAGTCCCCTTACATACGGAAGTGCCAGGTAGTATTAGCAATGAGCCAAAACTGCATCTCTCACTGGCTGATTATAACTTTCCGCTAGCAAGTCTCAGCCCCAAAGACCGAGGGGCTTTAACGTCCCGAATGCCAGAACCCCACACAGCACGAGTCTAGCTGCTCCGGCATGCCTCTGCAAAACCACATGACCAGGACGGGGTGTCTTGGTGGCTTAGACATGGAAGTAGAGAGTTCTTCCCTGTAATTCAGTGAGTCCACTCCAGGCTTAAGTCAGGAGAGACTTAAAGCTATCACTGTCCTGCCGCCTATTTGGGGACCAATGTTAAAAATGAACTAGTGTCTCCAGTGGAAATGTAGCTGACTTGCACCGTCACTTGCCACCTATATTAGCAGCCACAACATCATGAAGCCAAAGAGAAACAGCCCTGCTGCATTCACTGTTACCAGCACTGAGTCTAACAACAGCATTCAATGTACCAAGGCTGGTTAATAACCAAAGTAAAGTTGTCTCTGCTTTCTTTCCTACCACAAGACCACAGCTCCTGTTCGGTATGGCCGGGGGGAGGTGGGGAAAGAACTGTGTACAGCAGACAGATGGCTACCCGGCCAGTTCAGTTCTTACTCCAGTAAATTAGGTAAATCACAGCTTAACAGGCACGCTCCCTGAGGTAGGAGTGGAGCCGAGGCCATGATGGAAAATGAACAGCATCTCAGAGGAGGCAGAGGTGACCGCGGCTGGGAAGTTACATTGAAAAGGGTGTTGCACACAGACTGTGTTATTACTGCACTTTCAAACACGAGAACAAAATGTTTGGGACACATTAATGACACCAGGAGGAACAGCAGAACTTTGATTGGGCAGTAATTGTTCTAATTATTTTCCACTAGAGCTGACATGACTATAACATAATTGGCCTGATTATTTGTCAGAAATGAACATGAGAAAGAAAACAATGCTAGTAAATAAGGGTAGATTTCTTTTGGGGATTAACTTAAATCTAGAAAAGGCCAATGCAGCTCTTCAGAAGCGGGACCAATAACTGGAGATTTACAGAGACACTTTGGATTAAAAGGAGATTTATACATCCAGGGCTTTGCTCTGTTAGCAGTGGAGTGGTAGCACTGCCTGTCATAAAATCACAGAAAATTAGAGTTGGAAGGGATACTCCAACCAGCTGCTCAAAGCAGGACCAGCCTCAACTAAATCATCCCAGCCAGAGCTTTGTCAAGCCCAGCCTTAAAATCCTCTAAGGATGGAGATTCCACCACCTCCATACGTAACCCATTCCAGTGCTTCACCACCCTCCTGGTGAAAAAAGTTTTCCTAATATCTGATCTAGACCTCCAATTGAGGCACAGTGCTTTAATTGGCTCAAAGCAGTCCTGAACCAGCTACCCACGGAACAGGGCTTTGCTAAGTCTAGAGCTAATATATCTACCCTCCAGCCTGACTCTATCACACCACAGAGAGGATGACAACTTTCTCCTGCTGTCTGTTAGTTCAACGTGGCTGTGCTAGCTACATCACAGTGATTACCATGAACGTCCCAGAGGAGCACCCTGTAGAAAGCAAATTTCCTCCTATGAAAGATGATAAACGTTTTGCCAGTGAAAGGGGCTACTCTTTGCATTTGATGTAGGATTTTTTTTCTCAGCACCCACAGCAGTTTCAGTTTTTCCACTCCTTTGGCCTCGGAGCTAGTGGGCTATGAGCATGTCACACTAGGACAGGCAATCGATACCAACCTGGCCAACCCACTAACAGACAGAGCTATTATTATAGTGGGCAATGATGTGCTGCAGCCAAAAAAGGAAAAAAGATCGTTGGGCTCCTTGTATGTCCGGTGATATCTGCATATCCTGTCCTGGGCTAACTGAAAACATGTGGTCAAGAGTGGCAGTCTTTGCTTATAGCTATAGCATTTGCGAACTCCTGAAATCTCAACCTCTTTTCTCTCCTTACCTCATTTCTTGTCCCTTGAATAAGGCAATTCAAATCTCAACTAAATATTTGCCAACATGCCTGTTGTTTAAATGCATATTTTCTCTTCACTTGTGCTGATGAATTTTCCTTTTGAGGATGTAATTGGCCTTGGAAGATTTCCTCTCTCCCTTAGAGATTCCACTTGCCATTACATTATGGGGTAATGAGTTCTTGAGAGAAATCTGTCCTTGCTTGTCCAAATCCTAGACAGTAGATCCTTGCTAACTCCCGCTATGCCCATGTGCCTCACAGATGAAGCACAGTAGTTTCTTGCCATTTTTCAGCAAAGATTCAAGGACAGAGTCACTAGTGAGGTCTTGACTTCCTTAAGCCTTTTAAACTTTTACAAACTAGATGCCTGATTCTGCTCCCATTTAAGAGAGTGGCTGTCTGGCCACAGTCTTCAAGCGAAGTTGGAACAGGCCCTGAACAGAAGATTTGTTAGCAGACTGCGACTTCTCATGAAACAGAATTAAAACTACTTTTGTCCAATGACAACGTGCATTTTGTGATGCAGCATCTTTGTTTTTAATTATGGGTGTCTGTTTAAGCCCCAGATTGTGCGTCTGTTAATGTCAGTGGCAAAAACACCCTCTACCTTCAACGGTGTAGAATGAAGCCCTCAAAATTCACGACTTTTCAATCAATACAATTTGAGGAAACTTTGGTGTGCAGGGCCGGCCCAACCATATAGGTGAACTAGGCGGTTGCCTAGGGGGCCAGGCTTTAAGGGGCACCAAATTAGATGGAAGAGATTTTTTTGCATTTGTTATCTCTTATAACGTGGGGCTGGGGGCTAAAAACCCTTGGGCTGGCCCTGCTGGTGTGCCAAGTTGTGCAAGGGTTGCCTAAGAGTCTGCTATCTACTAGGACAAACTATCGCCATGCTATGTTGCTGTCTCCCCTGCTCCTACAAACAGACCCAATACACTTACACAAACCCACTGCATACATCTCTGCCATCCACAAATACCTGTGTCCTGCACACTCTGTACACGGAGCCATACTCTACACACACAAACACACGATGGATCTGCAAAGCAGGGGACCTCAATGCCCATCAGCCCTTGCCCCACTCTACAGCCCTTTCCTCCTCGCTAAGAAGGGACTATATTTCCCATCTTCCCTCCCCACTGCACTTCCCCCATGCCAGCTTTGTAAGGAGAAATGGCCAGGCTTTGTAAAGCCAGAGTTATGTTGCCATACAGCACTGGAGCAGAACTGTGGACAGAGCTATATGCGGAGCCAGCTGTGAGTACCAGACATTCCAGGTCTGTGTGGAGCTTAGCAGGGAGCACCAGTAACCAGCAGGGAGTTAGTACAATGGGCCCTTGATGAGCATCACTAACTGAGTGTGCCCTGTAAACCTGCATGCCCTTTATTACTTAAATAATAATATTTATTATTATAATTATATTTAAATAATAATATTTATTACTTAACTACAGACTGGCCTGGAGAAGGCTCCCCAGGCATCAGGCCTAACAAACCGACTCAGCTGGTCTCACCCCGGGACCCAAACAGGAACTGCTAATGTTCATTTTGCACTATACCTGTTTATGCCTCTGCACCTATTCCCCTTTCCTGCCAGCCCTAGTAAAATACCCTTTTCCTTAGTCATGTGGAAAAGTGGTTATGGGGCCCCACCAGAGCTAGCCCCTGCAAGGCCTGGCTATAGAAGCTGCTACAGTTCTTGTCTCCAAGAGATGATACTGGCACCCTAGAGGTTTGAGACCCAGAGTGCCCCCAATAATTACAACACGCTACACAAATGCATAGCCTACCTGCCACACACACACTGCCTAAATCCACTCAAGACTGTATCCCAGCAGGCTATCAAAGCAGAAAAGCAAACTAGCCAATAGGAGGTGACGGGCCTCTAGGATGGAGATTTTGCTTTTCAGTTGGCTGTATTGGGCCTGATTCTGATCTCACTACCACAGGTTATACAGTCCTCTGGCTGCAGTGGCATTACTTCCATTTTTTTTTACACTCAAGTTTGCCTACTTGTGGGTTATTAGCACGAGCGCTGCTCTGAAATGCCAGCTAGAGTTTAGAACTTTTTTTTTTTAAAACACCCTACATGTCCCAGTGTGCTGAGGAACAGGCCATACCTACTGCCTGTGTGATTCAAGCCAATCATACTAACGCAGTGTCTAGGATGGTCCGGGGCCATGGCTCAGTATATTTCAGGGGGATGCTGGAAGGCCAAATGGATAGCAAGTAGATTTTTGTGGGGACAGACGAAACTCAAAAGGGTTAGCCAAGCATCCAAAAGATCAGAGGTTCCCCTCATGCTCTCTGCCCTGGAAATGGGACTGGTTCAAGTTAATAGAATTTCTGGTCAACAGCCCAATTTGCCAAGCCCCTTGGCCTCATTCTTCTTTCACGCCACGGACACTCTGAGTAACACCACCAACAATCAACGGAGAATCTGGCTGCTTCCCCTCTCCCATCTGCCTCCTCAGGGACACTGAATGCAGCAGAATGCGAGCTTCTGGGTCACGCTGCGCTTTCCACGCAGGGCCCAACAGTCCGTTTTCTGCTCAGAGGGGAAACACCTGCATGTCTCCAGCTAGAGACACCAGTAGCAGGGGTGAGGGCTGGGAAGAGAAGTTACAGACCCTGTTACTCAACCACAAGCAAACTTTCTCCCCTTCCCCCCTCCACCCCCCCACACACATACCCCAACAGCTATGTGCAATTCTCACTCTGAAGCTGTGAGAACCCAGGCATCAGGCAGAGCCAGAAAGAAGCTATGCTGTACTGGTTACAACTAGAAAAATGTTTTATTCACCCCCCACCCACCCAATTCTTTAGTGGGAAACATGATCCCTTGGTATAGTTGGCATAAGGTACCTGGGACTCCACAGGGATGAAAGTCATGGTAATACATGCAAGATATTTATTCTGTTATTGTTATTGTAGTTGATTGTTATCATGTCAAAACACGGTTTTCAATTCTCATTATTTTATCGAAAGAATTGCAGTATTTTCTATTTAACTTAAAGTCCCAACTCCTAGAGACAAACAAGTAAAGAAAGCTCTCAGCTTCTTTCTTTTCTTTCTTTCTTTTTTTAAGTAACCTTCTATCCCCTGTGGCTCTGAGAAAAGCTTTAAAACATGACCCAAATGCATGCTAAAGGCTCACAAAACAAAAAATCCGCCCACCCCACCCACCACCATACACACTTATTTATTCAGTGTTTTTATGCCAATCTCCCGGCTTGGGGAGCATGACTCGTGATTTGTGAAGATTTGGAAATGGCAGTCCTGTCAGACCGTATATCATTCTCCATCCCTCTGTAAATGCAATCCAGCCTTAAAAACCAAGGAAGTGGCAAAGAAAAGATCTCAAGAACAGGAGGGAATATAGCAGCTGTTAAAGTTTAACTTTATTTTTCTTTTGATTGAAAAAGGAAAGAGCGAGAAAAGTTACAAAAGTACTAAAGAAAGGCAACAATTTTGACAAGAACTCTCCCCTCTCCATTCCCGCCTCTGGAATACCGTACGGGACGGCAGCACACGGCAATTGCTAGGGCCAATAAAAACATGTCACCTGGCTCGGCAATCAGCAAGGTGCATTTCAGGATCTGATTCTAGTAGCACCGACTGAAGCCTTAGAGTAGGGGGAACCCAACCCTCACCCAGCTGAGGGCCACACACAGCTCAAAGCTCACATTTAATTTGCAGAAAAGGGAGCCAGAACATAGCTGCCCTCATCTTTAATATGGAAGTGCGGCCCTAGAAGTTGACAGCTCTCACCATGCAAGGATCCAGCATTATCCAGCAGCGGTTAAAGGCCATGTGCATCATCAAAGGAGGGTATAAACAGAGCTCCCCCGAAAGAGAGGAAGACCAACTAGGAGCAACATCTGTTTTGAAATGAGCGAGCCTTACTTGTAGCCACTGGAGCTTTTAGTCTCAAAAGAAGCACCCAGAGAAGCAATCAAGACAATCCCATTTATTGAATGCTGGTGAAAGGGGCTTTAGCCACAGCCCTGAAATCCTCCAGTCACAGAAACAGCTACAGCGAGGGCAGCATCAAGACAAGATTCCCCACACTCCCTCTCCTGCCAATGTGTTCCAACTTGGATCTGCAAGGAACGAAGGGGAGTTGAGTCTCCTTGGTCACTCTGCTGAGGCCCCCAGCAAAGGGGCCCATTAGCGCTGGTTTGCCATGTGGGCTGTCCACAGAGCAAGAGACTAGGGCCACCCGGCTCATTTTATATGGGGCACCAAAGAGCTCGCCACATGACAATTTTCAGACACTCCCAGTTCCTCCCCTACGTCCTTCATGCTCCAGAAAAGGAGAGAAAGTTACTGCACACCTGGAAAGGATGCAGCTGGCCAAGGCTCTGAATGCTCGCTCAGAGCAGGGAGCATCTAGGGAACCGGGGCTGCTGCTCCAGACAGGGACACAGAATCTCAGTGTACTGAGCACAGGCACTCCTCAGCTTAGTCAGGTGAACCAAGGGCATCCCCATGTTAACTGCACCTTTGTGGTACAAACAACACAACTATCCAGTGAGATCTCTAAATTGGTTCGAGTCTCACTGGTGACGAGGCCTTCGGTGGTCCTCACGGCACGTGGCATGCCTGCCCAGGAACGCTGCTGTGGTTTGACGACCGGCCCTCCCTCAAACATGCACCAACCTCCATGCCTTTGTTGAAACCGTTTATTCTGCTGGGGTGAGCAGAATCACGCGAGCTCAGTACCCATCACAGCAAGGTTTGTAAGGCGCTGGCGGAATGAGGGCTCAGTAGGATTCTCAGGGAGCATGGTGGACTTTGCTGAAGGAGGTCGGTGTCACCAAACTCAACTCTGTCTTGGACCAGTACTATGGGGTACTTGCTATCAATCTCCATAGTGCCTCTAGAACCATGTCTAAACTCATAGCAGCACAGTCGGCACTGCCCAGTTGAATCATCGGGATCGACTGAGTGGCAATGGAGACCGACTCAATCAATCCAGAAATCGACACCTGGAAATCGATGCTACTAATCCATCCCCATCAAGAAGACTAACACTGCATCAACAGGAAGACATTCCCACTGATGCAGTGAAGTGAAGACACCATGGATAGTAGCAATTAGGAAGTCAACAGGAGACATGAAAGCTATTCTATGTAGCTTGTGTATCTTCCATTGACTGTTGCCGAATTTCACAGCAATTGTAAACATAGTCTAGGGTAGACATAGCCCCTATGGAGAGGGGCTCGAAGGACGTCCCACTCCACTAGGTGTTTCACTCTAGCCCTGTAGCTTGAGGACTGAAAGTGGATCTTTCAGGGTACCCATGGATGGCTGAGTACAGACCTTCCATTTCCCACAGCAAAAACCAGCAGAGGACAGGGTCTTTCTGCCTGGCCTGCTGGTTTTAACAATTTTTAGATTAGACCAATGCCCCAACAGTAGAATAATCAAGAGAGGCACCTGCAGGCTCTACATTCGCACTCCCCACCCCCAATTGCCAGGACCCCTCAACTGCAACAGAGTATAAAGCGAGTATCATTTCAACAACCTTGCAGAAGAGCTCCATTTGCTCTGTATGGCACCCAGCCAACCTCTGTCTCCAGCTCTTCAGTTTTGGGGAATGGCTGGTCCTAAAGCAAACCATTAGAAGGCAGAGCATCCAGAGAGAAATCTGGTCAGTTTCGGTGAGCATGTGTTTGCCACCTGCCCAGTCATCATTACTGCCTTCTATGCAGTGATGCCTGCCAGCCCCCTAGGGCTAAATACACCCAGTATGTCCCTGTGTCTGACGCCACTTTCATGGCTCCACAGCAGCTTATGAAGCAGACTTGCTCATTTCACTCCAAATGATGTGAAACTGGGCCCTGGTGCAAATCTACCTGTTTCCCACTGTCACACAGATTGCTATTGCAAAGATGTTCCCCCAGCCCAGTTCTGCCAGGGGGACAGGCAGTTCCTGAGGTTTCGGAGAAACTCCTTCAGTAGGCACATGATGGTTCTTCAACTGGAGCTACTGGGCTCCGTGGTTTCAAGGTGCTGAGGGAACGGAAGGCAAAGGTTGAGGGGTCGTACACCAAGTGGGACGGTGGGCGGCTCCCGTTGACACTCTGTATGGAAAAGAGAAAAGGGAAAAGGAATTTGTCAGTGCTCAGGCATGCTGCAGCCTGCAAGCAGTGAACTGGTGAGTAAGTATGTACACTACTGCCCTCTCCTGGATGGAATCATGTCTGCCCCAAAGCATGTCACAGGCCCTAGACCAGAGGTGGGCAAACTACAGCCAAGCCTTTCATTAGGCCCTCCAGCTAGGCCTGGCTGGAGCATGGCAGCTGCCCCAACAACTTCTGACCCCTCCCCTCTCCCACCACATGGGCCCGGTAGCGTCTTGTCCAGAGTATGGTGTCTCCTCCCCCCTCCAAGCCCCGCCCCCTTCTATCATGTGCAATGGCAGCTGCCTCTCTCCCATCAAGTAGGCCCAACAGTGTGCCCTGATCAGAGCGTGAGCAGCTGCTCTCCCATCCCGGCCTCGCCCCTTCCCTCCAGCTCTCTCCCACCATGTGGGCCCAGCAGTGGCACCCTAGCCAGAGTGCAGGTGCCACCCCCATCCTAGCCTCAGCCCTCTCCAGCCCACCTAGAGGCCGCCCTCACACCAAAAAATTTGCCCACCCCTGCTCTACCCAAAAAGCTAATGGCAAGAGCACAAGCGATAAAGATATTTCCTCGGTTTTTTTTCAATACCGTCTCACTAGACTTTGGCACCTCGATACCTGTATGCTTAGGAACCATGGCTCTTGCCAGTAGTTCAGTAATGCAGCAGCGAGAAATTAGGGAAGACTATGAGGGGGCAACCAGAGTCAGGGGGGGCAGAACAGTCAAGCAACAACAAGGCATCAGAGTTAGGGCCAAGTAGACCTGCATTTAGCTCTTCAAGTAGGTGCTGGGTCTAAGAATCACCCTTCCCAACCCTGTAAAATCCCAACCACTCACTACCGCCATATTATCACAAAAAGCAAGTGGTTTCAGGTATTTCAGTCACTGTCCTTTAAAGACAGCCCAGAACCAAAGCCCTGGACTCAGACATGCTGAAATGCTGGGGATCTGGATCCAGACCATGCATCCTCTGCCCATCTCTACCTTCTCCCTCTCAGATCTCTTATCTAGTCTCTCTCATCTCTCTTTACTGTTTCATTTCTCTCTAGTACATCTCTCTAAACTCTTTCTAATCCATTCGATCTCTCCAATCTCTTTATGTTCTACCCCATCTACCTCTACATCTCATGTCTCTCTAATCTTTTCCTTGTCTAGTCCACCCCATTTCTTGCTCTCTGCTCTCTACCTCTCTAATCTCTAAATTGTCTCAACTAGTTGATCAGAGCAGAAGATTTGACTCTAACTGGGACTGCAGTTTGCACATGAACCTCTTGGATTTGCACTCTCCTTCACTCTGGAGGGGATTACTCTATCTCAGATCACGACCGGCAGGTTCCTCTGCATGCACCTGATTTTCAGAAGCTCTGCACAACAGCAGCTCCATGGAAAATCAACTGGAGTGCCAGGCACTCAGCATGTCTAATAATCATGCCCTCTCTAGATTTGAAACTTGGCATGGAGACATCCAGCCTGCCATCCCTTCTGAGCTTAAACAGAGCCCGCAGCCTCAGACCAGAGTCTCTGTGCAAGTTTCCCCAAGGGAACTGTTCCACCTGGATGGACCAGGTTTAATAAATAGGAAATAAGATAACACCCCCAAGGTTTCAAAGACCGAAAGCTAGTTGCTGGTAACCAGTGGAGCCTGTCTTATCTGCAGAGCTAGGAGAGAGCCCATCCCATGCAGCAAATGCAGTCCCAAAATAAACCATGCTACCTTCAAAGAAGGGCCAGGAGCTGGCTGGAGCTCACTCGGTGCCCTACAGATGCCATGCCAGGGCCTAACAGTCTGGTTTGTACCATGACCTCATAGATTCTCCAGCATGACCAGCACTGGAGCAGAATAAAGGCCATGCACTGAGGCTGTACTGCATCACAAGATGGACATGCTGCTGCCTGGGAGACTTTGGAATGCAGGGTTGAGACCTGTGGATCAACCAACTCCACCACTGGGCAGCGATTCAGGAGGTGTGGTCTCCCCCTTTCATCTCAGTGTTGTTTTCCAGTAAAACTACATAAACTACCCAGAAAGACCAAAAATACCCCCCCACACTCTGATCCCCATTCCATACTCCTGCAGCTCCGCTCCCCATCAAACACACACACTCTCCACTTTTATTCCTCCTTCAGCCTCCAACTTTCCTTCTCCCACTCTGCCTTCTGCATTGCTCTCCACAGGCCTCCTTCCAGCTACCCACCTCTCCTCTCTCCCAGCTAGCTAACCTGGCTGCCCCTCTCTGCTCTTACTGAGCGTCTCATTCTCGCTGCCCCACTCCCTTTTCAGCCAAGCATCTTCTGCAATATAAAAACGCCTAGAAATCCTGTTCTCAGATGTGTGTCCGCAAGGCACACGCACCCCCAGAAAGACCCAGTGAGGACACTTTAATCCCCTCAAGCCGGGGCTAAAGCACATCACCGAGTTGTTTGCAAACAGCCCTGATGTTCCCTGTTTCTAACCTCACTGGCACTCAACCCAGTCCTGGCAAAGCACAAAGGCTGTCTGCCCCTGAGGAGATGGCAATGAATCTACCCACAGAGCGTGACACCATCTCCCCCTTGACCAGGAGTGGGGAGCCAACAGCAGCAAAGCATTCAGATGAGTTTATGCACTGAAATTGGGATACTGTCAACTTGTGGTTTGCATTTCCTTCCTGGTACCCTCTTGTTTCTCTCCCTCCAATCCCATTCTGCTTCCCCTGGCGTCCATGGGAGTTCGGCTATGGACATCATTGAGAGCAGTGTGTGGCCAGGAGAGGGGGCAGCCGTGGGCTACACATTAGGCTACCACTGGCTACATTTGACCCTAAGACTGATGGCTGGATGCAACAGGAGCTGGTTCCAATTTCCCTGATGTCTCCCCTCTGCGTCCCCTAACAAGGACTTGCCATTTCCCTGAATGCAAGTGTCACCACCCATCTTGGGGGGTCGGCCCTTTCGTCAAGGAACCAGG
This sequence comes from Pelusios castaneus, assembly GCA_007922175.1. Taxonomy (NCBI): domain Eukaryota; kingdom Metazoa; phylum Chordata; order Testudines; family Pelomedusidae; genus Pelusios; species Pelusios castaneus. The sequence goes on along the minus strand of ML685848.1, from coordinate 4,297,360 downwards.
GCTTTTAGAAACTATTAGCAGCTCTTTTGTCCCCCGGTACAGAGATCTGACCTCTGACACCTCAAGGTCATGTCTGACATGTGGCAAGTCACCAGATCAGGGGCCTCAACCTTTGATCCCCACTTCCCCCTCCCTGGATTTTAATTATGGTCAGCAGGGGAACACAGCCTTTCCCTGTAGGCTTTCCGTCCAGATGAGGTGGTCAACAGGGTCATTACACCTTAGAGATGGACAAAATCTGTCAGATCATCCAATTCCTGCCGCATTTTCCCCAGTCTAGCACTGAGAGCAGGGACTGGAGGGAGACGGGATGGGGGGGGCCTCAGTATTTCTAGGTTCAATTCCCAGCTTTACCACTAATTCACCGCATCATCGAGGGACATTATTGATTTTAAAAGGAGACCTGCACAAAAATGGGTGCGCTCAGCCTTTCATGCACGACTGCTCCCTCCTCCACAAATCGAGGTGGTCCATCAGCTTGGAAGATGCCAAGGTTGTGCCTGGCATCAGCTGCCCAATGCTCCTGCCAGCAAATCGTGCCCCGCTACCTCCCCTGATACCTTGGCCAGCCAGACGAGAAACAAGAGAAGCGGATTGAAGAGCCTCTGCTCAAAAGACACCTGCTGTGGGGTTATATATGGTGTGTGCTCTGGCAGGCCTAGGAGATGGAGGGTAACGTAGCAACCCCTATTCAGCTCTAAGGGGGCAGAATAAATCAGCAGATTTGTCCCTCTGCTGAAAAAAAAGAAGCTGCCCATCAACGCTAAGAGGGAAAGGGAACAAAGACATTGGCAGTGCCCTCCATTTTGAAATGCCAGCTGGGATTAGGGAAGATGTCTGAATGAGATGATTGCTGGCAGGTGACAAAGACCAAGACAAGAGCTAGGGAGAGGGGCCCAGAGAGCATACGAATAGCCACCCACAAAACTCATCACCTCTTGGGCAGAAAGGAGCCCTGAGGTAGCGCCCTCCGCCTCCACGATCCATGTGTGGACAAATCAGCCTTCACATGGCCCCCCCAAGGAACCCAACGTGAGGAGCACAGCACACAATGAGAGCAGAGGTGGAGATGTGAAAGCTGGAAAAGACATGGGGGAAAGAAGGGGTTCACAGGACGCCGGTCTGCTCCAAATGCTGCTTCTAACTGATTCATTTCAACCCTGCCCTCCCCTTTTCCCCAGTGTGTTTGCTGTGTCCACCTGCTGTTTCACCCATCACACTCCCTTGTAAGGAATTTGGGGCAGGGGCTGTCTTTTTACTATACATATGTACAGCACCTTTCACAATGGGGCCTCTATCCCCAATTCTGGCTTCTTGGTCTGGATCATATTGATATAAATAACAGTATCTAATGCTCCATTTATGTATGTCACTCCGGTAAGACAAAGGCCCAGGAGAGGCTGTCCTGCCCCTGGAACTTGGCCACCTCAGAGGTGGAAGTTGGTTCACAGCGAATATACCCCCACACAACAGCTGATTCAATACAGTGCAGATGGAAGAGCACCACTGATTGAATCGGTAGCCACACTTCCTGCAAAGCTGGGGTTTTCTTGGGAGTTCAGCCTCCCACTCTCACATCTACCAGCCCTGACGCAGCTCAGTCTGAATCTGCGAGGCCATGTGAAGGTGAAGCATGCAGTCGTCTCACTCTAATGCTCAGAATAATGTGAAGTCCTACTGATCTGCACCCAGAACGGAAGACTGCCAAGTGGGAGAACAGGGTCACCCTCTGGTTCTCCCTAGCGCCTTCACCTAGCATGGGGAGCTTTCCTATCAGCCCTGGCCATCCCTCCGGCATCTAACCATGCACTGCGACCAAGGTGAGGTGAAACGGCTCTTGCTGATGAAGGAAATTCAAGTCATTCCTGTGATGGCAAGTCTTTGCAGAGCTTGTAATAAACCTGCTCGGCAGCCCCTGCTGTACAGCCACACAGCCCAATTCTTGCAGCGGTTCCTTGGAAGGCAAACCTTCCGCCTTTGACATTCCAGGGCAATACCTTGACTCAAATGGCGTTCTGGGCAGCTGGGAGGTTCACAGAGACCTCAGCTTAGTAGGGCTGCACGCTCATTGCAATCATTAACCGGGGGCAAAGGCAGGGTCTAATGGGTTAGTAATTTGTTTGTGCCACTAAAGAACAGGCTGATATGTAACAATTCAGCTGCTGATGGAAGGGCACTCATTTGCTTCGATACATGGTAGTTCCAACGTGCACACATGAAAAACAAGCACACTTGCTTGCACTACGATGCTCCTTTATATATTTGCACTTGCATGTTCACCTGCACGTTCACAGGTGCACACTCATTCCCACACATTCACGTGCCCAGGCACACCCATGCCCAGATTGCTCACCCTGTCCCCCACACGCTGGGAGGCACATGCACTCCCAGGTCTGGACTTCCTGGCTGCGCTGCTCGGTCTTGAGTTCCAGCCACACACAAAAGCCTTCACTTGAGTGAGGCAGTGTTTTTAACTCCAGTAGCCTGGCCCGGCTGGTGGTATCAGCGCCAGCTTTCATGACTGCCAGCTGGTGACACAATCACCCTGTACAGTATCCAGTCACTCTTTGCAGCCAGGGTGTTACTCCACCATATGGCTCGGCCAACTCAAGCAGTTTCACTCGAGTGGAGGTAATTCAAGTTACCTCTGCAGTGAAGACATATGGTACATTTACACAGCAGTTGCCAGTGTGAATGGCAGCTCACATGGCTGCGTGTGCACTAACCGTACTCTAGCTCCCTCACTCAAATAGCAGAGAGAATGCTGCGGCTAGTCGTCAGCGTGGACAACGTAAGTTAGCATGTAACCCAGACGGGGTCGGAGAGACTTACACAGCTGGTACCGAAGCCCACGCCATGGTGGCAGCATCCCACCTATTTTTAGCAAGCTAGTTAGAGAGTCCAGCTAGCAGGAGTTACTGTTCTTATCCACACCTAATGCGCGCGCACACGCACACACATGCACACACACACGCACGTGCCCTTGTTCATATGCACTCACTCCAAACACACTTGCTTAAGCAGACTCTCATTCTTCCACATGCACTCTTGCAAATCTCTACCATAACGCCAGCCTGTTACCAGCATTGTATAAATGCAATTAAGAAAACTAGCTTGAAACACATTAACTAAAGATCTAAAGAAACTAACTAAAGAAAGTCTGGATGACAACCAGCCCCAGGGGCCGCAAAGACAGCCAGTGTCACCACTCAGATTAAAGGTTACAGAAGAAATCCAGAATTTCCGAGCCCACCAGATTAACAGCTCAGTGAAAGCAAAAGAAGGTGCAGCCACCCCACAAAGTTGCTTCCTGCATGAACTGTACTTTAGGCATGAATAAAGAACCATGGAAGAAGCTACATGGGAAAGAAGTGGTGTTTGGGGCTCAGGAGGGCTGCAGAGCTTAGCCCCATGAAGAGTTAAAACCCAAAGCTACCCGGGGAAAACCAAGGGAAGAAAAGGAAAAACTACTGCTGTAGCACCCTGGTGCAGGGTGCTGGGGTGGAAATGCCATCTTTTGGAGCTAATGGAAAACCAGGTCCAGATTATCTAATAACCTCCTGGTCTTTAAGTCATAAGAACCCTCATTTCCAGGCCAAATTCAAAGTCAAGTTAATTTGAACCAGTGCTTTTTTGTATTTTATTTTTTTTAAAAAGGTGCCCGTACTAGGCCAGGAACCTGGTGCGTCGGCGTGGCAGGAGCCAGGGCTCATCGCTGTGAAAAAAGGTGCCAGTACTCAGTACCCCTCACAAAAAAAGCCCTGATTTGAACATTCTGCCAGCCTACATTTCCTTTGCAGTTTCAACAGGACACAGAAGTCTTCTCTTCTCCTTGAGCTACATGGTTGCAAAGTGTTACTATGCTCTATTAAAGAGCTGCTCCCTTGCACACCACAGGTAAACTGCTTCTTGGTGGTCAGTGAAATGATCTCTTTGTAGATCCATTTGCAAAGCGCTTTGGGATGAAAGGCACCATGTAATTGGTCATGTCAGACACACACCCTGCAATTCTGTGTGGAAAGGAATAAGTCCACAGTGGTGTCCTGCAAAGGTACACCATGATGGGCGTGGTGATCAGTCCTCAGAAGTGGGCAGGACCAGACATGTGCAGGAGGATGTTCCCCTACCCACAGCTTGCAGACAAGCCTGCGGAAAAGGCAGGGAGAGTTGATTCTGCTTAAATCCAAACTTTAGTATTTGCGGGTACAGTGTTTTTAATGCCAGTTCCTTCTCTCCTTCCTGTCAACCCTGCAAGATTGTCACAAAACATGGGAGACCTTTCATCTTTGATGTGTAACTCATAAACTGTGGGCGAAGTATCCGGGGGTCTAGTCCCAGCAAATCACAGCACACCCCTGTGACTCAGTTTCCCATCTGTAAAAGAGGGGATAATCCCCATTCCACAAGAGTGTGGTAAGGATTAATCAGTTAATGTCTAAGCCCTGAGATTTGTAGAAAGCCAGTTTCCTATCATTCATTCTCTTGCTTCAGGCACTTTGCAAAACACAGACCCTCAGGCAGGGTAAACTGCTGTAGCTCCATTGACTTCAATGAAATGCTGAGGATCTGAAGCAGATCAAATATTCCTCTTCACAAAGACAAAATCCCATCCTCCAAAGTCTTTCCTCCACTCCCGTACATATTTAGCTTAGCCTGGGATAATATCCAAAATATGTCCCATGAAAGAACTTAACTTTTGGACCCTGGTGCTATGTAAACACATTTCTCTCTGTTGGGGCTAGGAATGAAATCCCAGATCCAAACACTCTCTCACTTGAGGGAGTTCAGATCCAGAGCTGAAGTCTGCAGCTGTGACCTGTCCCTAATGTTTATGGAGATCTTGCTGACTTTTCCCACTCCCCACACCCTTCTGTGAAATCATGGAAATCTCCAGGTCTTTTCCTCCATCAGCTAAGAGCTGCCCAGCACCCATTTCACACTGTACAGCAATGTTGCTAAGGCCAGCTTGGCTTGTGAAGGTCATGTAAACACACCGGTGTCCTCATAGAAGAAAAAAAAATAACCGCCAAGTGTTTGCAAATCTGTTTGCAGAGTTGTCAGGTGGCAACTGGCAGAGCTACAAAGGTGCAACCAGACAATATGTGAACTTCTTTGGCAAGACCTTCAAAGAGGCCTAACAGATGCTTCATGCTCAGTTACCCATAACCAGGGAGTGCAGAAAATGTGCCAGATCTGGGTTCTTGCTGACGCCATTCTACAAGATAAGGTTTTCCTCCCCTCTTTCTGGCACATTACAGTGCCTGTGAGAAAGCTGATCACAGGCCCTGATTTAGCCTGCCTAATAATCCAAGCCCCAGAGGGCATGTGATGAAAGGAAAACATTTAGCAGGGTATACTTCTGAGTGCATTATGGCTAAGTTGCACAGCTCCCTGCCACAGAGAATAAATGAAGATCTGCATTCTGGACACTTTTCTTGCGCTCATATGCTCCCACGATCTGACCGGTGCAGAGCAAGGCAGGGGTGCAGCTCATCTGTTCTTTGCGGCTCTCTGGCTAGTGCCCCAGGGGTACTATCAAGCCGCAGCGCCTGTGTTCTGTATAGTGCAGGGATGGCAGGTATGCCTGGTCCCTGTGTGAAGGGCAAAAGGTGGGATCTCCTAGTTCACCCATGAACTTACAGAGACTTCCCTGATCACTTGTCTGTGAAGTTACAGTGCTTCCCCATTCCCTTCCTATGACAAGGACTTCCCCCTCCACAAGGCAGCACAGCCAGGGTCTGACCCTCACCCTCACTTTCAGTTCAGTTCAGAGGCCGGCTCTAGAGCCTGCAGAGCAATGGGAACAAATGTCTTGCACATGGTGTGTGCTTAGTGTGACCTCCATACTCCCCCACATTAGCCCAGGGCAGTACAATTCCAGGAGCCAGGCCGTTTGGCACACCGGAGATTAGGCTTTTAATTTAGAAAGACTCAAAATTAAAAGTGCAAAGTGAGTATTAATCATCTTGGCATAACCAGACTGTTGGCACCGGCTGACGTAGTGCACTTGCCTCTGGACAAACAGCCTCAGTCCTGGAAGCCAAGTACGCTAATCGGGCGTCTTATGACAAGAGGTGTATACAGAAAGAGGATTACTCTCCTATGGATTTTGAGAGTGAATGGGAGCCAACTCCTCAAAAGCCTCACAAAGAGAAGCCTGGAAACAACTGCAGCAGCACTGGACGTAGAGATAAAGAAAAGTGCCCCATTACCTCTGATTTCACCCTTCACAGCTTCTGCTGGTAAACAGAAGAGCTCTGATGGAACACCAGGAGTCACAGGGCAGCCACCATCTCCCCCCGCCTCCCCCCACACACACACACTCTTGTTATGAGTGTTACGGGCCACTCTCATTCCTGGACCCCAAAATGTGACCTTAAAGGCCCCATGTCTAGTTGTGTGACCCTATGCCCCCTTCTCAATTCCTTTATGCAATCTTATAGGGCTCTTCCTCCACCTCATTTGTGATCCCATAGCCCCTTTTCATTCTCCCGCCCCCCCCCCCCACTGTCACAGTCCTGGGCTTTTTACTCCTTTCCTGTGACTTTCCATGTGGACAGCAGTTTCTGACTCTTCTTCGCAAGCCCTTCGCCTAGCAGCGCAACGGGGAACCATCAAGGATGGCACCACAGTTAGTGCTGGGCCAGCCTCAAGATGAAGGCTTTCAGTTTAGAGGAGAAGCCAAATATGCAGACGTTTCTCTGACTTATCTCAAACAATTGGGTCCACCAAACTGGACGAAGTCACAACAGCGTATCTGGGAATAGAATCCAGGAGTCATTATTTCCCAATCTCTTACCACTGAACTCACTTCTTCATAGTACACTAATGACTATATTACAGAGATCCGAATTACTCCACAACATTTATCCTGTCAGCATCTACATGATTCAGTGGGAGTGCACAGATCAAGAATTTATAAAGAGTAGGCTGCAATAAAATTCATTTTTTCAATGAGGCACAAAAGACACATGACTGTCCCTCCTCTGGCCATTAGGGACAGAAATAAGGCTGGCCAAGCTTAGCCAGTAGCCAACTTTACAATGAAAGCCATTAAAAATATCTTAAATAAAACAGTGTTGGGATGTTTTGAGTGGACAGGGCATTCCATACTCAAAGGTTGATCTTTACCCGGGGAAGATACTCTGGACAAAATGCTTTGTCAGAAATTCCCCCTCTCAAGAAACAGGGCTCTCAGGTTGAATAGCAATGTACACATCCTTTCAACAAACAAGTCACCACTCCAAAGCTCTTCAGTGGCTTAACTGAGAGAAACTGTGTGAGCTGGCAAAGATCCACTAATTTCAGTGGAGCTATGCCAATTTCCCCCAGCTGAGGTGCTGTTCCACGGAGTTCAGTGGAGAACATAAGAACAACCACACTGGTCAGACCATTGGTCCAGCTAGCCCAGTATCTCGTCTTCTGAAAGTGGCTGGTGCCAGATGCTTCAGTGGGAATGAACAGAACAGGGCAATTTATCAAGTGATCCATCTCCTGTCATCCAATCCCAGCTTCTGGCAGTCAGAGGTTGAGCAACACCCAAAGCATGGGATTGCATCCCTGACCATTCTGGCTAATAGCCACTGACAGACCTATTCTCCATGAACTTATCTAGTTCTTTTTTGAACCTCGTTATACTGTTGGCCTTCACAACATCCCCTGGCAATGAGTTTGACAGCTGACTTCCTTATGTTTGTTTTAAATCTGCTGTTTATTAATTTTGTTGGGTGACCCTTGGTTCTTGTGTTATATGAAGGGGTAAATAACTCTTCCTAATTCACTCTCTCCATGGTGTTCATGGTTTTACAGACTTCCGTCTTATTCCTCCTTAATCGACCTATGCTGATTTCCACCAGTGAAGAACGGGGCCTGGATAAGCAGACCCGAAAAATCCATTACCCACTAGGTGCTTTGCTCACCAATGCAGCCAAGGCCTGAATCAGTCAGGGGGCTATGCTCCCATTCCTTCCAGAGGTCTGGGCTGAGGCACATCAGCAGGGGATGATGTGGATGGGAAGTACTATTGAGTTCTTCTTCTGCAGCTAGACAAGCCTTCAGTCTCCAAAGCCTATAGCCAAGCATCTCTCACCAGCATGAACTTCTCTTTAGAAATAAATATAGAAAAAGTAAATCCTTCTTTTCTTCTAGAAGTGGAACTTCCCCCGGACACACAGGCCACTTCACTGTCCGGTGGGTACTTCCCATACAGTTGACCTGATTATAGCACAGTTACAGAATAGTATGATTCTCAGAAGTCTCAGCGGCACGACTCTCTGCGCACTACAAAGCACTGGAAACTTTCAGGAAAATTTCTCTTTCATTCTAAGGACCAATTGGAATTTGGCCATTGACTTCATTCAAGGGTATCAAGGGCTGACTCTAGAAGCAGATTCAACAAGGTACTGGAAACATCAAGGGCTATATCTACACTTGCAAGTTAGTTCGAATTAAGGAAGCTTAATTCGAACTAACTTAAGCCTTGGCCACAGTAGGCTTTCATGAGTTCAAATTAAGGGCTTTCTTAATTTGAACTAATAAATTTGATTGCTTAATTCAAACTAACCCTTAATTCGAAATAGTTAGTTCGAATTAAGTCAATGTGGCCATATTAGTTCGAACTAACTGCTTAGTTTGAACTAATCAACAGATTGACCTTCATGCAACTGACTAATTCGAACTAAGCAAGTGCCTTGCATGGCCATGGCTAGTTCGAACTTGCATTCTAGTGGGGCCATGCTAGGTCGAATTAAGTTAATTCGAACTAACTAAAATTAAATTCCAAAGGGGTAGCCATGTTAGTCTATTGTAGAAAGACAACAGAGTCCTGTGGCACTTTTAAAGACTAACAGATTTAAATCTGTTAGTCTTTAAAAGTGCCACAGGACTCTGTTGTCTAACTAAAATTAGTTCGAATTAGTTAGTTCGAATTAACTAATTCAAACTAGCTTTTGTAAGTGTAGACATAGTCAAGGAGAGTTAATATCCACTTCTCTTTTCTCCATGAGCCACTGGAGCACCTTATGCTACATGTTAGTGCTGTCAGTCTGAGATCCCAGAAGGGAAAGAAAGGTTGTCACACCCATGCTGTGGGACAAACAATGATGCTCCCTCAACAGAGCCATTCCCACCCACGCCTATTCTAAGTATCTTAGGAAGGCAGGTCTTGGGAACGAGGCACAGGACTGAGTTCATGTTATTGAAGACTTCTGGGTTCGCTTCCTGTCTTTGCTAAAGCCTTGCTGCCTTGCTGTGTGACCTTTGAATCATAGAAGATGAGGGTTGGAAGGGATCTCAGGAAGTCATCTAGTCCAAACCCTGCTCAAAGCAGGACCAACCCCAACTAAATCATCCCAGCCAGGGTATTGTCAAGCTGGGCCTTAAAACCTCTAAGGATGGAGATTCCACCACCTCCCTTGTTAACCCATTCCAGTGCTTCACTACCTCCTAGTGAAAAAGGTTTTGCTAATATCCAACCTCGACCTTCTGTAGGGATTATGGGAGTCTGGTCCTGCTGACGTGGCACATCCGGGCACACCTGGACAGCCTGGAAGCAGGACATGAGACCTCTGTGTGATCTCTGCATGAGCCCCTCGTGAGGGGAGTACGTGATAGAGGGTACGTGATGGAGAGCACGAGTATTGCCTAATTGCTGACCATGTGTAGTTAGTCACTGCATTGTGTAGTTGCATGAGGTAATAAGGTAGCTTGTTTACTTCACCTAATAAATAAGGGGCCAGCAGTCTCAGACAAGCAGCTGCTGCTCCTCCATTGCATGAGATCCTGTGTCTGCCATTCTTTCATCGCCTGCCATTCCTTCATCTGGCGCCCAACGTGGGGCACGACATCCGTGGGGCACCCACTCACCACGCCCGGCAAGGGTTACAGACGCGTCACACATCTTCGGATCCCGGTGAGTATGGGGGCTTCGCTATCTAGTGCCCAACTTCAGCATCGTAATGATTTGTTTTATTTGCTCCGCAAAGCTCAGCATTCCTGCACCCTTAAAGACGTAGGGGCTTTGGTACAGGAAATTGGGGAACAATGCCCTTGGTACCTGGAGGGCAGGACCCTCCAGACCGAGGACTGGGATAGGATAGGGCGCACTCTACATGCCGAACCCCGTGCCAGCATTAAAGTGCTGCACTCCTGGCATCTCTGCCGGGACGCAGTGGAACGTTTTGCTCCCCCAGAGCGCAAGGCTTTACTTGCTGTCGCAGCAGCCTCCCAGAAGCCCCAACCACAGCAGCTCAACCCTCCACCTCGGTACGCACCACCGCCACCAAACCCGCCTCCTGAGGCTCCCGGTCCACCCCCCGAGTTGGGGATGGACACGTCTCGGGTCCCGAAGGGGGCCTCGGCCATGCAGCAAATGGCTGAGGCTGCCCGACGGGCCCCTGACATTTCAGCTGAGGAGTTGGCTGAGCTGGTGGCCGTGTGTCCGGTGACTAGACAGACGGATGCTGAAGGGCATGAGATAGTGCACCAGGAGGCTCTCCCTTATGCTGTGGTTACGGACATCAAAAAGTCTATTAATGAATTTGGACTTACAAGCACCTATGCCTGGGGACTATTGGAGGGACTAGCTTCAGGCTATGCCCTGATCCCCTGGGATTGGAAGGCACTCATGAGAATGCTTTTAAGCCCTGGACAATATGTCATTTGGAACAGTGAGTTTCGGCAGGCGGCAGAAAATCAAATACAGGTCCTTGCCGCTAACGGAGCACAGGTATTATTTGATCAGCTTGCCGGGGAGGGGCAATTCTCTACCGTAGAAGTGCAAATGCAACTCCCTGCGCAACTGCTCGGTGTCATATCTCAGTGCGTCATGAAAGCCTTCCTCAAGGTCCCCGCCACTGGACGGCCCACAAAAAGCTTTTCTTCCATCCGTCAAGGGGCCACTGAGCCTTTTTTAGACTTTACCAATAGACTGCAAGAAGCCATACAGAGACAAATTGAAAACCCCGATGCCGCCCAAGAATTACTGTTAAAATTGGCCCAGGAAAATGCTAACGAAGACTGTAGACGGGCGCTGCAGCCTCTGTCAGCTATAGCAAATCTGCAATTGTCAGACATGCTGCGGGCTTGCCAAAATATTGGCTCCCAGACCCATAAGGCAGACCTACTAGCAGCTGCCATCCAGCAAGATGGAAAATCCGGGAAAACCTGTTTTAAATGTGGCAAGCTGGGTCATTTCTAGAGGGAATGTAGATCCACCAAAAATCCCGCCACCAGACCCTCAAAAAAATGTCCAAAATGCCATAAGGAGTTCCATTGGGCCAATCAGTGCCGTAGCTCGGGAAACGGGAATTCGGGTCGGCCCTCGACCCAGGCCCAACAGAGGGTGTACGCGGGTTTAACTTCCCCACTACCCCCGACTTCACTCTCACCGCCACCAACACCGCTGCCGTCCCCGTCCGGCACCTCTGCGCCGCCACTAGTGGCAGTGCCGGCCTGGACCTAATTTTACAGACTGACACCGATTTTCAACTCCCGGGTGAGGTACACGTAATTCCCACACAGGTAACAGGACCCCTACCTCCGCAAGTGGTTGGTCTCATCCTGCCGCGTTCCCATGCCGGTCGCAAAGGATTTTTTGTCATCCCCAGCGTGGTTGATGCCGACTACACCGGGGTTCTTAAGGTCCAGGTCTGGACCAATCTCCCCCAGCAGTTACCAAAAGGGTCCTCCATAGCACAATTAATCTTGGTCCCGTTCTGTGTACCAGGCGCAAAAAATAGGGAGCGAGGTGCTGGAGGCTTTGGCTCCACGCTCCCCCTCGACTCCTCTGTGCTTGCCCTCACAACACGCATTCAAGGACCTCGGCCGATGTTAACCCTTACATTGAACAGCCGTTCCTTTACTGGCCTTTTAGATACCAGCGCTGATGTCACTGTGATACGCGCTGCTGAGTGGCCACCCAAGTGGCCAAAGTCGCCTACCAAAGAGCTGTGGGGCATCGGTGGTCATCAAGCTGCGTATCAAAGTTCCCTCTGGATCCCCGTGCAATCTCAGGCGCCGACTGAAATAAGTATCCGCCCCTATATAATGCTATTACCCATTACTATTTGGGGCATGGATTTACTGGAGAAATTGGACACATCGCTCACCATAAATGTCTAGTCATACGGCCCTGCCCCTCTCCTGGCTGCCGGGACCCCCGGTATGGGTGGAACAGTGGCCTCTGCCCCATGATAAATTGGTGGCATTACATGCTCTCGTTTCTGAACAGTTGCGAGCCGGTCACATTGAATCGTCAACTAGTCCCTGGAACACGCCCGTGTTTGTAATTAAGAAAAAATCGGGGAAGTGGCGACTGCTGCATGACCTCAGAGAAGTAAATAAACGAATACAACCCATGGGACCACTGCAATATGGACTCCCCAACCCTAACATAATTCCATCAGGCTACCAAGTTAGGATAATTGACCTAAAAGACTGTTTTTTCACGATTCCCTTACATCCGCCAGACCGGGATAAATTTGTTTTTACTATACCGGTCTTAAATAACAAACAACCTGCACATCGTTATCAATGGTGTGTGCTGCCACAAGGGATGTTAAATAGCCCAACACTATGCCAATATTTTGTGGATCAAGCCCTCCTTCCCTTCCATAAGCGTCACCCGCACATAGTAGTTTACCACTACATGGATGATATCCTCATCGCCTCCCCAATAATAAAAGACTCTGAAGTGCAGGCGCTTATGGCTTGCCTGGCGCGGTATGGCCTGCAAATAGCTCCTGAAAAAATACAGCAACAAGAACCTTATTTGTATTTAGGTCATAAAAAGCTTGCTGCTTATGCAACTCCCCAAATCCCAGTGCTACGGGTACCCACTACACTAACGCTGGTAGAACTCCAACAATTGCTAGGACACATCAATTGGGTTCGCCCGTACTTTAAATTACCTACCTGCCTATTACAGCCCCCTTTCTCATTACCCAAAAAGGGGACCTCACCTTCCGATCAAATTCCAATCTCTGCAGAGCATCAACGTATTTTTAGACATGTAAACGACCTGATGGCCCAACAATTTGTGGATAGGCCTTCTCATTCGGGTCCCCTGCAACTCGCTCTGCTGTCTACACCACATACCCCCACCGGAGTGCTCTATATGTCGCGCAATACAACCTCTGTTTACATTCTGGAGTGGTTGTGTCTGCCCTCCACCCCAGCTCGCAATGTCTACCCATATTGCGAAGCTATTATTGCTTTGATTCGGCGCGGACGGACCCGTGCCTCCCAGATGACAGGCCATGATCTTATGACTGTTGCTGTTCCCTTTACGAAAGAGGAACATCAGCACCTCCTGCAAACCTCCCTGGGCTATCAGATTGCATTGGCCGATTTTGTAGGTGCCATGCTTTTTAATCCACCTAAAGATCCACGATTAACCATCGTCCTCACTGCACCCTTCAGAATCCACCCTGTAAGGGCGCTACAACCCATTCCTGGCCCTCACTCTTTTTACTGACGGTTCTCCTACACGGGGGGTGCTTACCTATCTCCCCCCTGATTCACCGGAATGGAAAGTACACTTTACACTTCCTCAGAAAAGTGCTCAGCGGGTGGAGTTAGCAGCGGCCATCTTGGCGTTCCGTCTGTTCCAAGACCGCCCATTTAATTTAATTGTGGACACCCTTTACACTTATCATCTTTTTGCCCATTTACCCACCGCCTGTATCACTCCCCTCATCGACAACGACCTGATGTCATTGTTCCTAACTCTTAAAAACTTGCTTTCCCGTCGTTTGCACCCATTTTATGTTTGCCATATTTGTAGTCATTCTTCCCTGCCTGGCCCCATTGCCGAAGGTAATCGGCGGGCGGATCAGGCCCTGCGGGATATTTCTGTCGCCTCCCTGTTTTCCGATCCCATTGCCAGTCATGCTTTTTTCCACCAATCTGCCAAAGTCCTGGCTAAACAGTTTTCGCTCCCTCTCCCAGAAGCACAGCAGATTGTTCGTGCGTGCCCTCATTGCGCTTCTATGCCCCTGGCATTCCCCCACGCCGTGAACCCTCGGGGCACGGTGGCAAATCAAATTTGGCAAATGGATGTCACCTTCGTGGCTGCTCTCAAACCCTATAGTCATGTACACGTTTCCATTGATACCTACTTGGGATTTGTTTGGGCTACGGCTCATCGAAAGGAAGCAGCTCGACAGGTGATCAATCATACCTTACATGCAATCGCTGTTATGGGTTGGCCCCACTCCCTAAAAACGGACAATGGCCCGGCATACACTTCTGCCTTTTTTCGCTCTTTTTGTGCCTCTTGGGGAATTACCTTAAAACATGGCATTCCCTATAATTCCACCGGCCAGGCCATTGTGGAGCGCGCTCATCGCTCCTTAAAGGCTATTCTGGAAAAACAATTGAAAACGGCACCTTCCCGGCCCAATGGGCTGGCAGAAATACAACAGGCCTTATACATTGCACTGTTTACGCTAAATTATCTGACTCTCAATGCGGAAAAACACACCCCCGCCGAACGCGGATTCAGGAGTCCTTGCCACGACCGAACGTGTACTATCGACAACTACCTGACCCCACATGGCATGGACCCGTCCCTCTGATCACTTGGGGGCGGGGCTATGCTGCTGTGCTCTCTCCTACAGGTCCACTGTGGGTTCCAGCCAGGTGTGTTCGACCAGCCCCGGATGGCGTGGCATCAAGGACTCCACAATCCGATCCCGGAATTTCAGCTGACCCTGGACCCGAACAACGAGGAGAAACCCAAGCCTCGGCGCCGCAGGCAGCGGCCTGCCCGGCCCCCAACTCAGGGGATCACATGGGGAGATGTGAAATCGTTGGTTTCTGCGGCCCAGCGTCAGCTACTCCGCAACCATCAGGAGCCAACCCCTGATAATTTGCTGATGGCCATTTTTGCCCAATTTACGGCTAATTCCCTGCTGGTCCTCCTGTTTTTGTGCTGTCTTTTGCCGGCCCCGGTAACTCCAACACCCTCTCTCTGGGACCGAATGGGTTATAACATTTGGAGTCGTTTAGTGACCACCGTTAATACCACCTATTTTTGCCTTTCCACAGAAGTGGAAGCTGGCAGCCTGCTTGGTTCCTGCCTGATACCGGTTTGCAAACAGCCCTCAGATGTAAAGAATGATACTGTTTTGGGCAACTTTTTTCATCTCTCAGTAAACTATTTGACCCTTCCCTCGTGGGGCGAGGTGACCAAGCAGGTACCGCCCGATGCCATTTCCCTTCACACCCCATATGTCGCTAGTGGGGTGAATGTCACCTGTGCCCGTGTTGTTAATTGTTCCCGGGCCAAGGTTCGGAGGGGATGTGTCACTCTGCCTGGCCCAATATTGAATTGCACATCCACTACAAATGTCAGTTTTAATTATGCACATGTTATTCTGCCAAAGGGTTGGTTTTTTACCTGTGGTTCTCGTACCTTTAGTTATGTTCCTGCTAATCTTTCCGACAGTGTTTTTTGTTGTCTCAGTAGACTGACTATTGTTTTGCCCTCGACCCCCCTCTCGATGCAGCGCAGCCGCCGCGCTGTCCCTCTGGATGCCTCCTGCGATCCTACCGTCAGCCTGCTCAGCAAAGCAGAATCCGTCTCTCTGGCACTCTCGCTCGTTGGTATCCCTGGCTTAGCGGTTGGGTCGCATGTCCAGCTGAACCATCTAGCCTGTTATGCTGCCAAGGCTATTAATGCTACCTCTTCCGCTATCGCTATGCTGAATTCTGAGCAGCATGAGCTTCGAGATGCAATTCTTGACAACCGTGCTGCCATTGACTTTTTATTGCTAAAACATCATCTTGATTGCTCCACAGTTCGTCATATTTGTTGCTTTAATCTTACTGATAATAGTCGTTCCATAGAAGAACGCCTGAGAGAGCTTCGCAACCTAACTGCTCACATCTCTCAGGACGTGGGCTTCAGTGGCCTCTGGGATTGGTTGACTGGCTGGTTACCTGACTTTTCTGTGCTTCGGTCATTATTTGGGTATGGGGTTTTTGTTTTCATTGGGCTTATTTGTTTTTGCTGTTTTGCTCAGTGCATTCCATCACTGTATGCCTCCCTCCGCTCCCTTGTTTCTCCGCGCCGGTCGGTTCTGCTGCTTTCTAAAACTGAGCTGCAGCAGCTCCACAAGCATCTCCACAGTTATCTGGAGTTCGCTCAACAAACAGAAAACGGGGAGATGTAGGGATTATGGGAGTCTGGTCCTGCTGACGTGGCACATCCGGGCACACCTGGACAGCCTGGAAGCAGGACATGAGACCTCTGCGTGATCTCTGCATGAGCCCCTCGTGAGGGGAGTACGTGATAGAGGGTACGTGATGGAGAGCACTGAGTATTGCCTAATTGCTGACCATGTGTAGTTAGTCACTGCATTGTGTAGTTGCATGAGGTAATAAGGTAGCTTGTTTACTTCACCTAATAAATAAGGGGCCAGCAGTCTCAGACAAGCAGCTGCTGCTCCTCCATTGCATGAGATCCTGTGTCTGCCATTCTTTCATTGCCTGCCATTCCTTCAACCTTCCTCCACTGCAACTTGAGACCATTGTTCCTTGTTCTGTCATCTGCCATGACTGAGAACAACCTAGCTCCGTCCTCCCTGGAACATCCCTTCAAGTAGTTTAAGGCCACTATCAAATCCGACCCCCATCCCCCTCTTCCCTTCTGCTGACTAAACAAACCCAGTTCCCTCAGCCACTCCTCATAAATCACATGCTCCAGCCCCCTAATCGTTTTCATTGCCCTCTATTGGACTCTCTCCAATTTGTCCGCATCCTTTCTGTAGTGGGGTTCTGGGGGGACGGCCCAAAACTAGATATAATACTCCAGATGTGGCCTCATCAGTGCTGAATAGAGGGGAATAATCACTTCCCTCGATCTGCTGGCAACACTCCTACTAATGAAGCCCAACATGCCATTAGCCTTGTTAGCAACAAGGGTAAGCTGTTGACTCATACCCAGCCTCTTGTCCACTATAACCCCCCAGGTCCTTTTCTGCCAAACTGCTTCTTGGGCAAGTCACATCGCCTGTCTGTGCCTCATTTTGCCTCTCTGTGAAATGAGGATCATGGTATTTACCTGTCGGTGAAGCTAAATTCATCAGTGCTTGCAAAGCATTTATAGATAGGCAAAATATCATTTCCCTCTAGTTCCTTGGGCAAGCACATTCTTTGCTCCTCATTGCAAAGCCAGAGACGGAGCCAGGGAAATTTGCACTAATAACGCTCTGTCACCTAGCTTGCTTCTCATTTGCAAACAGTGCAGGCCTTTGCCAAAGGGTCTAAGGCCAACACCTGTTCCTTTTGGCTCTAAGCTGAAAGGTTGCCTTGTTTTAAGGGAAGAGAACACACTACAATTCTGCAGCAGCCGTTTAGGATACAGATGCCAACGATAAGAGGAGGGAAGTCATTCCAGGGACCTGGCCCCTCTCCAAGCAAGGGACATTCTCAGGCACTGATAAAACTGAGGCAAGAACACAAGGGAGTTTATGTTCTGCTTTTTAATCCCTATTTTATTTTTACATTGCAGAAAATGTCTCTCTGATCAGACAGATTATCAGATTGGCCCCAAATCCATACTCACTCTCTCTGCCTGCCCCAGCAAGAGCTCTTGAAGTGCACAGGGCTGGAGCATGTGTCCTCCAAATGCCTGTTGCTGCTGAGATAAGCACAGCTCTGTCAGGCTCCCATTCAGAGCTCCTGCACGCAGAGCGTGTGACTGAAGAACAAGGACAGGACTGGATTAAGGGCAGGAACAACAGAGCTCTCATGCAGGGTGATCTGTGAGAGGCCAGGGTCAAAAGACTATCCAATATGATCACACAAGAATCTTCCTCAGTCATTGGGATGCCTCCTTTCACGCACCCACACCACACACATACATTAAACCCACAGACACACACACTATTTAGTATGCATACAGACAAGCACAAAAATGCTCTGTTACCAGGCACTCACACGAGTAACCAACTCATCCGCTGGCACCGGCTGACGTACTGCACATGTCTCTGGACAAACAGCCTCAGTCCTGGAAGCCAAGTACGCTAATTGGGCGTCTTATGACAAGAGGTATATACAGAAAGAGGATTACTCTCCTATGGATTTTGAGTATAAATGGGAGCCAGCTCTTCGAAAGCCTCACAAACAAAGGGGAGCCTGGAAACAACTCCAGAGGCACTAGATGCAGTTTTAAAGGAAAGTGCCCTATTACCTCTGATTTTACTCTTCACAGCTTCTGCTGGCAAACTTTATGTTCGGTGTTTGTACAGCACCTAGCATGCTGGGGTCCATGTCTATGACTCTGGCTTCTTGTCGCTCCTGCAATTCAAGTTGATCTAACCTGCTGAGGCACTTTTGAAAATCCCACCAGGTGCAGAGCTGATTCTTTAGGCACCTGACACCTTGCAAAGCTAGCTTGAAAGTCCTATTTTTGCATCAAAAACTCACGTTTTGAATGTGAAATTTTTGCCTGCTTCTGATGCCAAGCCATCCTTACTTGGAAAGAATCCCATTTCCACTCAGGACCCAGCACCTCTCAGAGGGAGAAGCAATCATCACAGTTCACTGCGAAGGTCACTGACATCCAAGGTAGACTCATGAACCGCCAAGAACAACAAGCCACGCTCAGGAGCAGAAATGCAATTGCCGCCTTCCAGCAACCCACTCACCCAAGTAGTAATCTGGAAGCAGTGATTGGTGAACAGATCCTTCACCTGTGCTTTTGACCCTGCCTTTCTTGGATGGCAGAAGAGAGTAGGAAACATTTGGGGCCCTTCTGCACACGGATTGTCAATGCCTCCTTTGATGAGGCAAGTCTATCATACATCTTCAATTATGCAAGAGTGTGGCCAGTACAATGTCCAATCTGCTTTCGCCAAGCAAGCTAAATGGAGCATCTAGCAAAAAAGTTTCCAGAGCCACTTGTCAGCTGCCATAATCCTGGATCCCTCTAAATCAACATCTACACTACAGACCTTACAGCAGCACAGCTGTGTTGCTCCAGTGCACCGTTAGAACATCTCCTGTGTAGCCAGTCTATACTGGCAGAAGACATTCTTCTGCCAACATAGCACAGATTTATGTCAGTCAGGGGTGTGTTTTTCACACTCCCGGTTGACAATTGTTTTGCTGACAAAAGTGCTAGTGTTGACAAAGCCCGAGTCAGGCTTTAGGTCAGGACATGGAACAGACAGATCCCTTGCGCCTATGGAGGTTGAGCTCCATAATTATTCCGCTAGGTCCCTCTACATCTTTTACACTGTTCATCATCAAATACTCCTCTCTCACCAGCTGAGGGGGGAATGGAAATGCCCTGAAATGACTCAGTTTCTTCCTCTCATACCAAACCCAGAAGGTCATTATGGACATCTTTCAACGTCCTCACCTCTGAATCACAGAAGCTTCAGCCCTCTCACCCATATTCCTCAACCTTTATAAGAAGCAGTTACGGGAAATAGTACAACCACACGGGCAGACATGCTTGTCCAATTTAAGGTGTCTCCTGATATTCAAAGCTTTTAACGTGACTGGCCCTAGCAACCTGAGGCTCACCTCTCCCTCTCAAATACGATCACCCACTACAACTACACTCCACTGGAACCATGAAACTCTGAAGGGAGGAATGAGTGTGGAACACAGTACTGTGACAGGATCAGGGCCTAGACTACAGAACTCACTCCCACAAGAAAGTAAGGGTGAGCAGGAGATTCACTTCATTCAGAAATAAATGCAAAACCCATCTCTGACTTGGCTTCCCCTCAATACACCCCTCTCACATACACAAAACCCCAACAGTCTAACCCAAGACTTGTACCTTCCTACAGAGCAGGAAGAGAGAAAGGTAGTGATGCTGTTCTTATTTTCCATCCCTGGGTGGTGCCATATAAGAAACCAGACAAACAGATTTCCACTTCTCTGAAGTCAATGTGAGTCCAGCCAGAGCAAGGACTTCAGGAGTTGGACCAATAAAAGAGTAGCAAAACTTTGCACTCTGATAGGACCTGTCATCTTAAGGATCTCCACATGTTTTAAGTATAATCTCCATTTTATAGATGAGGAAAATGAGGCACAGAAAGGTTCAGAGATTTGCCTGAGAAGATCACACAGTGAGGTGCAGGGACAGGACCTTGCTCCCATTCTGACCCCGCTCTAATCACTATACACGTGACGGTCCTGATTTTTTATTCTTTTCTGAACCATACCTCCAAATGGTTTCCTTTTAGCCTATCACCAGTTAGGGCGGGGCTGCCTTGTTATTATCATGTTAGCTATCAGAAATACTGCTACAGAAATGACCCAGCCAGAGCCACTGCTGAACAACAACACAAGGCAACCACCCTTCTCAACAGAGATAGATGCTGAGCATGTGGTGCTAGAAACTAATTACAGAACTAGTCAACAAGAAGAGTCCAGGCGCCGGGGTGCCCCCTCAGACTCAGGTGGTCTGAGTTCAATTCCCTGCTCTATCAGACTAGCTGCGTAACCTCAGGCAACTCATTTAGTCATCCTAGCCTATGCCTCAGTTTCCAAGCTGGCAAACGGGGACTTTAGTACCTCTCTATCTCACAGGTGGACCAGGAGGGTAAATCCATCAAAGACAATGAAGTATTCAAGAATGTTGGTAATGTGGGCCACATAAGTATCTAAGACCGAGAGATGCTATTACCCCTTTTTTTTCCTGGGGTGACTTTAGAAGCATGGATCTCACAGAACTACACCACAACAGAAAGATTGTGCTTTGCTTGTTTGTTCCAGTGAGGACTGACTTGGGCTCAGTAGGGAGTGAGGGAAAAATTCAGTCTCAGATTCTCCAAGGCATACAAAATGAGCTGGAGTAATGAGCTCACAGCGCTCAGGGAAACCTACGCTTGACTCACTCACCTTCCCTAGTAGGTGCCCCTGAAACCCCTAAGGAACTGTTACCCAAGCAGCACAGGAATAACCACCAGCCCGGGGACAGAAAAGACAAACAAACTGAAAGTGTGCATACATGTGCGTATGAAAAAGAAGGAAGCTGATAAACAGCTTGCACCAAAAAATGGGAGTCAAGACCAGACCAGCAGTGTTTGTGTGCTGGATAGAGGCAGCCTGTGGAAGCCCAGGACTGGAATAGCAAGAGATGGTTGCAGGGATGGACTGAGCTGCCACAATACAGCTCTCTACAGGCTCAGGCTGGAATTATATAGGGTGGCCAAATGTCCTGATTTTATAGGGACAGTCTTGATATTTGGGGCTTTTTCTTCTGTAGACATCTATTACATCCCATCCTCTGTCCCAATTTTTCACACTTGCTTTCTGGTCACCCTACTGGAATAAGAGGGAGAGCGCTTAAAGTCAGGATTAAGACACATGATCAGAGTTGTCCTGGGTCACAGCTGGAGTTCCGGAAGGGCAGGACTGAAATGCCTTGGCAGAGTGAATTATGAGAAGCTGTGGCCTACTAAATTTACCCACAGATTAGCATATCAGGGGGAGATGATGGCATGGAAAGGTAGTACAACAGCTTTGGGTACATAGAGGGCCAGGATACTCCAGTTCTCAATTCACTTTGCTTTTGGGGTGAGATGTCCCAGGGAAACAGTATAAACCACAAAGCCACTATCATGCATGTCAGCTTGCATTTGCCATTCATCACCTCTGGCTGTCTAATTGCTGAATGCAATGACAGCGGTAGTTTTTGCACAGAGGACATTTGCTTTCTTCTCTCTGGTTCGTTAACTGATGGTGTTCATTTTTCCTGTACCTTATAATTATATTGCAGCTCATGTGAGGATCTTTTGGAACTCAGCTGTTGGCCAACTGAGGTATCTGACTGAGTCTCAAGGAATGCTAGAGCATAAAAGGTCAGACACAAACCTCCCACCATGCCCATCAGATACAACTGTTCTATACCATTGACCAAAATGGAGCTAAGGTAACTCTGAGATGGTGACTGGTCAAAGTGTCAGGTGGATGGTGAATATCAAGGAACTAGCAAATTTTAGTTCAAACTAAGCAAGTGCCATGCA
>ML685848.1:4143267-4270368 GCA_007922175.1 Pelusios castaneus | reverse complement strand
AGGTCCCCCCTAAATCAACTTAAAATTTAGGTGTAGACTTAGCTAAGTCGACTTAGCTAAAGTCAACCTAAATGTACAAGTGTAGACATAGCCAGAAAGCCCTTCTAACGGACCTCAATGCCAACTTCCTCTTGGAGAAGGGAAGCATGGTGCAGTGGTTAGCGAACTGCAAACTAGGTTCAATCCTCTGCTCCACATCAAACTGCCCGTGCGACCTTGTGCAAGTTACTTAGCGTCTCTGTCTCAACTCCCCATTAGTAAAGTCAGGTGAATAGCCCTGCCCTGCCTTATCAGGGTGTTGTAAAGATATGTTCATTAAAGAATGTGAAGTGCTCAGATGCTCCGGTAATGGAGACCACATAAATACTTAAGATAGTTCTGACCTGCAGCTCCCATTCCTGGTTACTCCAGTCCAGAGTCCCACACAATTCCCTTCAGTTGTCACCTGCCACCAGGCTTCCAGCTGCTCTGTATCTGGGACTCCCGCACAGTTCTCCCAATGAATCTCACTCCTCCCCTCGAAGAGCCCTGTTATCATAGAGCTGGCTGGGCCCCACTTGAGCGAGGAGAATCAGAAGTGTTCAATTGTAGAGTGGCTTTGGTAATTGCATGTCTTTACAGGATGCCATAGACTTTCCCTTCAAGCAAGATTTGACCCCAAGGTCTCCAGAGCTGAAAGGTTAATATAAGATGCCCTTTAGCACCAAGCCTCAATTATGTCGATTACTATCCATGCTCAGGAAAATCCTCCAGTCTGACTACTCAAAGGCAACTCAGCCTAAAAGAAACCTCCACAGACCAGCTCTCATTTGTAGAGATTGATAGGATGCCCCCTTATTGAGCCACATCTGAAAATGCATCGGAAACAGGCAACTTACACGAATTTTAATAACTCTTGTCTTTGCTCCACAATTCTTCTTGAGTAGCATCTTCTGAAAGAGAAGCAGAATCCAAAGATTAGCAGCAGTGGTGCGGAGAGAACAGACACTAAGCTGGCATTGGAGTCACTTTACATCAAACAGAATGGATGGTTCAGAGAAGCAAGATAAACAGATCAGAGCAGTGATCCACTAGCACAGCGGTTCTCAACTACTGTGTTGGGACACATTACTGTGTCGCCACACAGTGGTAAGTGTGTCACAGAGAGCCAGGGAGATGGCTGGATTTGGCCTGGGGAGGGTGGGCTAATGTGTCCTCTAGGGATGCGATATGCCGCCAAGTGTGTCCCGACCTGCAAAAGGTTGAGAACCACTGCACTAGCACACAGTTTTGATGGTGGCCAATATCACGTACTTCAGAGGAAGGTGCAAGGTACCCTCTAGAGGATAGTCATAGAAGAACTTGCCCATAGGAAAAGTTTTTTTCCTAATTTCCACCAAGCAGTGCTTGGCTTAAACTATGAAGCAGGAGAGTTTATATTCCTTTTACAAGAAAAATTTACCCAGTTTAATGTCAATGTGGATGTTCCCATTACACACCTTCATTTTTATTATATTTATTTAGTATGGGTTACACAATAAAATTAAAAAGCACCTGCCCCTGGCTTTAGATACAGCACTTAGGCAATGTCTACACTTGGCCAAATAAGTCAACTTTGCTAAATTGACTTTAAGTCGACTTTGCTAAGTCAACTTAGCATGTCCACACTATAAAATTAGGTTGAATTAAAGTCGACCTTGCCAAATCGACATAGGGTGTGTCTACACTTGTAAATTAAGTCAACTTAAGCTTGCTTAAGTCGACTTAATTTACACTGCGTCTACACTACACTTTCCTTAAGTCGACTTAAGCAAGCTGCTTAAGTCGACTTAAGGAAAATTAAGTCAACTTTACTAAACCTAGTTTAAAGTCGACTTTAGGCTTAAGTCGACTTTCTAAAATCGACTTAAGCCAGTGTGGACGCAGAGTAGCCCTAAGTTGACTCTAAGTCGACTTAGGGCTCTCCAGGACTCCACCACTGCCCTCCCTGCCAGGGGGGTGGCACAGGTGGAGCCTGGCATGCCCCCCCACAGGGCAGGGCAGAGCCTGCCCACCCTGCCTCTATGCCCTGCCAGGTTCCCTGTCCCCCTTTGTCCCATTGTACCCAGGTACAATGGGCAAAAACTGAGCCCCCTGGCACTTGGCAAGGGGTGCCCCCTCTGCCACCGTGGACTTCTCCCAGGTCCACCTAGCCCCTAGAAGTCAACCTAGGCATCCAGTGTGGATGTTCTATGTCGACTTTGTAAGGTCCCCGCTAATTCAACTTAAAATTTAGGTATGGACATGCTAAGTCGACTTAACAAAGTTGACTTAAAGTCGACTTTGTTAAGTCGATTTAGCTAAGTCGACCTAAATTAACAAGTGTAAACATAGCCTTAGAACATCCATACTGGACACCTAAGTCGACTTGTAGGGGCTAGGTAGACCTGGGAATGGTCCATGGTGGGAGGGGGGACACCCCTTTAAAAGTGCCAGGGGGCTCAGCATTTTCCCCATTATACCAGGGTACAATGGGGGCTGAGGAGGACAGAGACAAGGGCAGGGTACAGGAGTGGGGTGGGCAGGGATGTGACCTGCCCAGTGGGTGGGCACGCTGGGCTCTGGCTATGCCAGGCACTCTGGCAGGTAGTTCAGTGGGGCAGTCCTGGGGGCCCTTTAAGTCGACTTAGGGCTAAGGCATGTCTACACTGGCCTAAGTTGACTTAATAAAGTCAACTTAGCCAGTAAGTCGACTTTAAACTAGGTTTTGTAAAGTCGACTTAAAATTTCCTTAAGTCGACTTAAGCAACAGCTTAAGTCGATTTAAGGAAATTGTCGTGTAGACGCAGAGGCTATGTCTACACTTGTTAATTTAGGTCGATTTAGCTAAGTCGACTTAACAAAGTCAAATTTAAGTCAACTTAGCATGTCCACACTTAAATTTTAAGTCGACTTTGAGGGGACCCTACAAAATTGACCTAGAGTGTCCACACTGGACACCTAGGTCGACTTGTAGGGGCTAGGTGGACCTGGGACTGGTCCACCTGGGTACAATGGGGCAAAGGGGGACAGGGACTCTAGCAGGGCATAGGGGCAGGGTGGGCAGGGCTCTGCCCTGCCCTTTGGGGGGGGCATGCCAGGCTCCACCTGTGCCACCCCCCCTCCAGCAGGGAGGGCAGTGGAGAAGCCCTGGAGTCCGTCGACTTAGGGCTACTCTGCATCCACAGTGGATTAAGTCGACTTTAGAAAGTCGACTTAAGCAGAAAGTCGACTTAAAACGAGGTTTTAGAAAGTCGACTTAATTTTTCCTTAAATCAACTTAAGCCGCTACTTAAGTCGACTTAAGGAAACTGTAGTGTAGACGCAGAGTAAATTAAGTCGACTTAAGCAAGCTTAAGTCGACTTAATTTACAAGTGTAGACGCACCCAGAGTAAATAAAGTCAATTTAAGCAGGCTTAACTCGACTTAATTTACAAGTGTAGACGCACACTTAGACATGTAGGGGTTGACTAACATCAGCGTTAGTCACAATAAATAAATAAATAGATCCAGCAAAAACTATGCTTGTTGGAAAAGAAGAGTTTTATTGAAAATAAAATTTTTCATGGAAAAACCTTTTAGTGACATTTTTCAACTTTTCAAAATGAAAAATTTGGGGAAACACCAATTATTACTTATATACACACACAGAGTTCATTTTCCCCACTTTTTAGTAGTTGGAAAACAGTAACAAAATAGAGATAAGTGTTTTCCTCCTCACATTTCTACACTTTGCTTTTCTTTTTCAATTGAAAATCTTTCCTGCACTTTCTGTCTGGTTTCCAACTTTTGCCAATTGGAAAATAATAAGTAATTGAGAAAACTGTGGTACCCTCCACTTTTTCACACTTTTTTTTAACCTTTCTCTTTATTTTTCCAGTGGAAAAACACATAAGGGAGACAAAATGTTTGAAAATTAAAACTAACAAATAAAAAGCTCCCCCCACCCCTCCAAATACTGGTTAAAAAGCTGAAACAAAACATTTGAGGTTAAAAAAAAAAGTATTTGGCTTGAAACAAAACAACAAATTCCCAAGGAAACCAAAAGTTTTTAATCAAAGAATTTTCTAGCAGAAAGTTCCACTGGAAAAAAATAATCCCATTTATTTCACCAGCTCTAATTAATCTACTGCAAGTAAACACACCTTTACAATACTAGTACAAACAAAGAATACAATGCAGCCTCACAAAACTTGGAAGGGAAAGAAAAAGCCACCCACCAGCAGGACAAATACCAGAGCAGGGCACCTAGCCCTCAAGAAATGCACCCCTTACCCACTCCCCAGATATCTGGGAGAAGAGATGGGTCTTGCAGTAGGTTTTGAAAGTTAACCAATTTGGGTTCTTTTCCACTAAGTTCATTCAAAGTGTAGATGTTCTGAGGACTGATTAGTAATATCTGACAAATATGATTAGTTACTGGCCTGAATCCATCACTTTCAAAACGCTCAAAGGGCTTTGTTGCAACTACATGTATTATTAGTCCCAGCCTTAGAATTCTACCTTGGGACTGCAGCCTGTGGTATCAGTATAGCCCCAAGGTCCCTAACCCCCAAGGCTATGTCTACACTTGCAAGTTAGGTTGACTTAAGGAGGCTTAAGTTGACCTAACTTAGTCCCCGTCCACACCAGGCTTTCATTAAGTCGACTTAAGAAATTCCTTAAGTCAACTTAATGAAAGCTTAAGTCGACTTAATAAGAACTGCCGGGTAGGTCAACCTAACCCTTTTTCAGGTCAACCTAAGCACAGTGTGGACACTTAAGTCCACTTTGTTAAGTCGACCTAAGGGCAGTTAGGGCGACTTAACAAAGTGGACTTAGTCCACGTCCACGGAGACCACTTTGTTAAGTTGACTTAATAAGGTCGACTTAAAGTCAACCTAAAGTCGACCTTATTAAGTCGACTTAACAAAGTCAACCTAACTTTTTCTAGTGTAGACATAGCCAAAGAGACTCCAGTAATGATCAGCACAAATTAGGTGCAAGCAGACAAAGAGAACTGCAAAACTAACCCAGGCCTGTGCCACCCCGCTCAGGAAGTAATGCTTTGAGAATTCCTCTAAAACACTTCAAGGCTCCATTCCCAGCACTGCTGTGAGGGAGCTATAGTAAGCTTGTGTTTACTGAGAGGTTATTGCCTGCTCTTAAGACCCCCTATGATTATTCAGTGAGATGGGGGGGGACCTAGAATGTCTGAGTGAATTCCTTTTACAAAGAGACTGACTGCATGATATTAGGAATGTGGAAGCAAAGAGTCATGGGGTCCTACAGGGTTTCATCCTCACCACGTTTCTCCTATAAAGCAACTGATGTCTCTCGTCATAGCCTCCCATTGGCTGGGTGGGTCAGGAAAGTCCTCCCACACTAAAAACTCTACCTGCTGTTTGGGTGTGAGGCGATGATCCGCACATATGAGGGAGCAGCATTGTCTCATGAGGAGGGTCTAAGACCCAAGACTCCTGGGTTCTAATCCCAGCACTTCTACTGTGAGCACTTGATTTGTCTTTACCCCTGTAGAGTGAGCTGATACTACCCAGCTATCCCCTACAGGGGAGGGGAATGGGAGTACCAACACTTAATTCAATGAGCCCTGTTGAAGCATTTTGGGATCCAGAGATTAAAGGAACTATGGAAGAACAAAGCATTGGGAAGCAACCTCCTTAGCCTGGCCCCTGATCGCAGGAGGCAAGCATAGTAGCTCCCAGTCTCCCTTGCACAGCTTCCACTGATTCAAGGATTCCTGCTCATAACTTCCTTTTCTCCAGCAAGGCGCCATGAATTCACACCATTCCAAATAGCCCGCTTCAAATTATCGTGGGCACCAAGGCCCTGATGTTTATTCAACCCCACCTCTGACTAAATGTGGGGACAATTAATTGTGACTGCGGCTGCATCTATGTAGGTACCTAAGAATCTTAAAAATGAAGCCAAAGATTGCTTGAATAGATACTACATATTTTAACGAACTGGCTTGGGGGAGTGGACAGATAGATGTATGGACAGACAGACCAATGAATGGAACTAGAATTGCTCAGCTGTAGCATCAGCCCTATCCTGCTAACAGATAGGGAAGCTCAGGCTAGATGATCTGGTGGTCCCTTCTGGCCCTAAACTCTATACCTCAATGAGTGCCCCAATGCAGGCTCTTGGGTCTGCAAAGGTGGGCCATAAATCTGTGTTGAGAAGACTCTTTTCTCTGAGACCACAGGGATGTCCTGCTTCTGCTTAGGCTGGAAATAAAGTGAGAGGAATTGTGCTGTAGCGTTTCAGCTTTACCATAAGGATCCAAGAGGTGTGGGGAAGGAATGAGTGATTGAGGTGAATTAAAGGTGGGGGCAAATTATATGCTTTTGTCCCTCCAAGAAAGGCTGTGTCCAGCTGTTATTCTACCCAGTAATATTTTTTACTGCTTTGTTCCTAGTCAGGCTGCCATAACCCCTCTCTAAGATGAGCTGCAGCACCCCAGCAATGGTACAATTACCAGTTACAAAATAAAGCCAAGCATCTTTGCATGTTTTTGCATCTCTCTGGTTCCCTTCTCCAGAACCAGATCTCTGCCACGCCTCAGTGCTGCGAGCACTGCCTTTCAGATTAGGAAGCTAAAACATGCTGCTGCCTAGCAACAATGTGGGGACTTTCCAAGGCAGCCCCTTCTCATGCTAGCTCTCTAGAGCTTTCCGTGTATCAGTCCAGCCCTGAGAATCAGAGACTTATTAATTCATGTCTACATAGGTACAGACATAGCTGAAGTAACATTAATGTGACCACATGACTTCTAGGAGCTTAAACCCAGGGGAAAGGCCCATAAGAGAGATGGCATGCCCACTTTAGTAACCACATTGTTACCCTGCCAGTAGCCTACCAGGCTGAGAAATATTAATTGCCCATTTTCCAAATAGGGAAACTGAGTCACAGGAGCAGTTACGTGATTTGCCTGCAGTCAAAAACTTGCAAATGAGTGGCAGAGTTGAGAATAAAATCAGATCCTGGTTCCAAGGCCTGTGTCTTAACCACAAAACTATCCTTCCTACAATAAAGGGCATGGAATAAAAAGAGGCACCTTTCTCACTCCCAACCCCCACATTTAAACTAAAATGTCCCTCCTGTTGACCTCAAACTGGCTGTATGCGTTAGAACCTGAACTACAATTATCAGTGCAATGGAGAGCATGTTGTATCATGTCAGTGGTTCCCAAAGTGAAGGTGAAAACAAAATGATTGAAGAAAAGTTTCTTCCAGGACCACATGCTGAGCCTTTCTGAAATGAAGGCTGCGTTAGCTGACTAAGGGTTAAATTTCTAAGCACAACATCATCAGCCTAAGAAATCCTCCCACCCACTCCATCTCCTGCAAAAAAGCACGCACAGCCATCCCTTTATCCCAGACTGGGATTTAAAGGAAAATTGCAGTGATTCAAAGCAATCACAATAGAGAGTTGTATATCCACTGAATAAAATATTGCAATTAACCCATGGTCCCTTAGGACTTGGCTGTATATCACAGCCATTCAGAGTGGCACGTAAACAGCAGAGATAAAAAATTGATCCTGCTGCTCTTAAAGCACAACCCTTCTAAACACTTGAGCTACAGCAGACATTTCTGTGTAGGCATTGGCAGTATAGAGCCTATGACATAGTTTTGTGCAGTTCTGATTCTCACCAGTAGAAGTCACTGCATGTTTATCTTTATACAACCACACACAAACTACAATACTAGCAAGTTCTTTATAATCGATATTAACGTAATTATCCTTACATTAAGATCACTCCACTAGTGGACATAAATGTCAAAACAAATGAATTCTAAATTGTGTTACTGTTTTTAAAAAGTTAGCGTTTAAAACTACGGAAATGAACAGTAAAAGAAAGGTGTTACAGGTCAATGTAGTCAAAAGACTCTTTCTTCAGTGTACAAGAGCAAAATATCACACTACCCATTGAAAACTGCCCTACTGTCTGCCCATATGCCTATTCAGCCTCAAATGTTTATACATGGAACAATTTTTGGAAATCCGAGTTTTCCTCCAGAACTCAAAATAAAAAAAAAAATGATTGTTTTGTTCTTGTTTTTTTAATCTCAGGGCTTCTTTCCACTTCAAAGTTGTACTCAGTTTAAGTAAAATTGATTTTTACATCAGTTTAGTTAAATTATTGCAAATCCCCATGTGAAGAATCTTAATTCAATTTAATACTGGTTTACATCCATTGAATTTAAATGAACAAAGGATCAGCTTACGATAAACTGAAATAAAGCAAGTTGAAAGTGAATGAAGAATGTCCACCTAGAGGTTTTGCACCAGTTTAATGAATATGATTTTCAAACACACCTAACTGCTGTAACTGCATGTGCAGATCAGGCCTTTGTTACAATCAGAGGAATGTTAAATCTGCCCTTCACTAGTTTTGTGGAGGATTGGGAGTGGTCTCAGCCTTTTAGTGAAGTTGTGTGGTTTTTCTGGTCAGGTGTTGAAGTTCAAAAGATGCTCACAAGGAAACAAAACAAACAAAAAAAAAATAAGCAGCCCGAATAAAAGTCATTTGCTCCCAGCCAGGTTTACTTGCCATGCTAGACATCATACTCTGACTAGTTTCCCAGTACGCCTTACAGTCTTCTAGGAAAAGCAGGGCGGGCAAGCTCTGATTTTCTAAGTAAAAATAATGTGCAGAGAAAAAAACTGTTCGAAAAAGAACTTTCCAAATTTTTTTATCCACCATAAAGAAGTAAAACAGGGAGAGACCATGTTTCTACTTTTGCAGATCACCTTTAAAGAATCGTCTTGCCTCCAACGTCTTGCCTTGTGCACTCTGCCTTCTAAGAGGTCCACATTAACATGTGAAGCAAAGGGAACACATGGCCCTTGGAGAGTTTCCTCTGGAACTGGCCTTACATTTTTTTAGTATAGCAGAAGCTTTCAAACTTGCAGAGAGCAGGGATCAGGATAGTATGGGGGTCAGAGAGAAGGGAGCATACTGGCTAAGCAAGTGGGAGGGGAAACACATACAAAAAACTGCATGTTCCAAGGGAAGGGTTGAGGACTAGATTGCTCAGGGGATGAGCAGTGGGCAATCCTTTCACCAACAGATCAACAGGCACAGGTCACTAGTGGTGGCAAACCATGACACTCCAATGGCTCCCTGGTGGCTGACGGGAAATGAGTGGGGCATGCTCCATCCTGTTCCCTATGGATGGGCGTCCACATTACCAAAAGCACAATGACTCATTGGCCCCCTTGCAGGCAGAGCCATCAAAGAAGCAAAGGACTGAATGGAGCCACCGAGGGAGACTCCATCTTGGGTCTAGAGGTGGGTTGAGACAGATGGTTGGGGTGGGAGTAGCTCTCCTTGTCCAGTTCCAGGGCTGTCACTTTTCAGTAGCACTAATCCGCTTTACAAACAAGAACTGCCACTGCCAGAAGGTGAAGTGCAGCATGTGACCAGGTGAGGCTTCCTCTAGGGCAACAACACAGGATCCTTCCTCTGCAAACACTCATGGAGACCACAGATCCCTGCCACCACCCCAGTGGACACCAGCCAGTCATTAGAATGGCAACGGCCACCTAACATAACCCAGCCAACAGCACCAGTGAAGGAACAAAACTCCCTCCCACCTCCCCAGCAATTACTGCGTCTGGCCTGGCATGCCGAGGGTTAACGCCTATGCTGCGGGGGAGCAGCTGCAACGTGGTGGACAGATGAGGTCAGGCCCCAACAACAAAGTGGCTATTGTGAGGCCTGCTGCTGCTGCTGCCTGCTTCTGCTTGACCGAGTTCCACCTACGTCTCACCGCGTGGCAGGGCACAGGCGGGCCATGGTGGGGGCGCGGGATGGGTCGCCAGAGCCATCTAACATGCTGCAGCCTCACCCCAGCCATGCAAAATGGGATGGGATTTCAGCAGGACTCTATAGGAAACAAGGCCAGAAAGAATTTGAGAACATGGGGATAGGCCAACTCCAAAAGCTGGCAAAGGGCTGCCCTCCCACACACTGCTGTCCCACCAGGGGCCTCCTCTAATATGCCTGCTGGACGCAGTCAGAGCTCAGCATTTGACCTGGCTCCTTCAGCTTCTCCCTCCCCTGCCACACCAGTTTCTCCATCAGACCATGTCAGGGCCCGACTCCCTGAACCTTGTGAGGTCATGTACACCACAGCAGAGTGGTGCCAAGCTTCCAGAACGCAAGGGTTGCATTTTACACTGCTGTGAATCACTGCATGGGGTACAAGGCAATGGAGAGCCAGAGCCCAGGTGTCTTCATTTCATTTATTTGGAAAGAAGTTTCCCCAAAGCAGATGGCAGGCTTCACCTTCGTGTGAGTCTGTAGAGAACAAAGAGCAATTTCCCTGTTGCCAAGATTTCGAGTGGGTCTTTGGTTTTGCTAGAGTTTGGGCACAAATTCTTAGGTCTGATGAGGGGCCTACAATTTAAAAAACATGGTAGAAAACGTCTGTCTCATCTCTATTTCACAGGTGTAAATCTGGAGTTACTCCTCTGGCTGCAGATTTACATCAGTTAGTGGGATCAGAATCAGAGTCAGACTGGGCAGTAGGGGCAAACTGACAGACAGTTTGGACAGATTATTTATTAGCTAGATTAAATTAGACAGATAGCCATATGATAGACAATTTTACTTCTAAGCCAGGAAAATGTGGGGCTAATTTCTCTTGTGTCTAAACTTTGCCCAACATAGGAATAAAAGGTGAGGTAAGGAAGGAAGGCTAAGATAACTTTACAGTGCTTTTGCACCTCCCTCAGGGATGCCCTAATTTACCCCAGGCTATCTGTGGCCCTAAGGAACCACAGAACCAGCTGGGAATAGCCAGAGTCCAGTGGCACTGTGGTCATGCACTCTTTCCCTCAGTCACACTCCCTATCGCAGGAGAAGGCTGTGGGGAAGGGGAAATTGATCCCTTGCTCTAGACCAATTCCCTGGTGTGAAGGGATTCTCCAGTGACTGAAGCTACTGGCTTTACGGCTATCTCAACAAAAATGTTGGTGAGAAAGACAAACTTTCCAGCAACATAAAGCTCTTCCTCAGCTCTCAAAAGCTGGTTCAAAGAAAACCTATTACCTCACCCACCTTGTCCCTCTAATATCCTGGGACTAACACAGCTACAACAACACTGCCTACGTGTAAGGGAGTTTCTCTTTTTTGTGTGTGTAGGTATTATTTCTGTTTTCCAACATGCTAATCTTCAAAGATAGTATGTGAGTTCCTCAAAAAATCATTGATGGATGTAGCATCATGACACCTACAGATGAGGGAAGTTTTACTATCCCATTTTACAGACGGGGCAGCTGAGATACAGAGAGATTGAGGAGTACATTTTCCAAAGGGTCCACTAAACATGGGAGCTGTAGTTTTTGGGTGGCATCTGGGCCTGATATTTAGGTGGTATTGAGCACCTAGAGTTCGCCTTGATTTCAGTTATGGTTTTGGATCTTCAGGACCTCTAAAGAGCAGGCCCAATGTGTCATCTGAGCTTAGACAGTCAAAATTGGGGATAGAGGGGGCACATATGAAAATCTGAGCATAAGTGTGGGGAAGCAACTCTTTCACTATGCACAAAATTCCTCCCACCCCAAGAGAGGATGAGAGAATAAACCAACCACATGTGACAGAAGTTAGTCACATTACTTACTGCACTATTGGAAGGCATGGAGAAGCAGACATGTAAGAACCTATCTAGAACAGAACAAAAGAGAACAGAACCCTAATTTCTGCATCCCAGCTCAGTGGAGTCTGCAATCTGACAGCGCTTCTGGATCCCACCTATTCTTAAAGTCCAAGATAGCATCAGTGACATCCTACATTTCACAGACCGTTTTACTATAG
Organism: Pelusios castaneus; assembly: GCA_007922175.1. Taxonomy (NCBI): domain Eukaryota; kingdom Metazoa; phylum Chordata; order Testudines; family Pelomedusidae; genus Pelusios; species Pelusios castaneus. Next base: position 4,258,540 of record ML685848.1, on the reverse strand, counting down.
CTCATTGCATGTAGGACTACCCTTCAGTATCACTGTTAAGCTGCAGCTGGTACAAAGTGCTGTTACCCACTTTTGTAGAGTTACAATCTCTCTAGGGCAGTGGTCCCCTTACTGTGAGGCACGCCCAATTCAGGAGGGCACTGAGGAACATCTGGGGGTTGCACAGTGGGGCCCCAACCAGCCTTCACAGGGGGCAGGCAGTAAGAAAGTGCATCCAGCTGCCCTCTGCCCCCCTGCCCTGCCCTCATTCCCTCTCCAGCCCCAGGCCAGCTCCACATATAGCCCCAACTTCTCTGCATCCCCTGCTCTGTCCTCAACACTGCCATCAACCCAAGCTTTTCTAGTAATGGGGGAGGAGCACAGTCAGATTCCATTACTGGAAATGAGGGAGAGGGAGACCGGAAATGTTTGTGCAGCACTGCTCTAGGGAACAGATTATTTGTATGGGATTGGTTCCCTATGTTTCTGGGCTCTCTATGGGAGCCGTATGGTCACCAGTTAAGCTCTGCATCTTTATTGACAGCCCATCACCTTATCCACTGGTGAAACAGGTAAGCTCAGCAGAAGCAGCTTTGTTAAGAATCCTCAGAATGTCGGTGGAGCTGGACGTTGTCAGGGGAGAGTCCTCCGCTTTGCCTTCCCTTCCTCATTTGATCTCACACAGCCTGAACAGCCCATGTCATAAGGTCCAGTTATTCACTCACAGCCAAACAGTCAAGTCCTTACTCAATTTTCTTTCAGGCCTTACACAAGTAAAACTCCATTTGCACATGGAAATGGCCATGTTTGAAAACACAGACACGTGGAAGGTAAAAAATAAACATGGAGGCGGCATTCATTTAATCCCTTTTCACACTTGCTTATAGGAAGAGTATGGGCCAAGATTAGCCCCTGCTTAGACAAGTGAACATTCCTGTTTGCAAGAGCCTGCTAAAATGTCTGGAGCTCTAGTTTCACATTGCCAAGCTTGGAAGGAGCCCCTCAGAAACAGCTCCCAGGTTTTTGATTCGTTGTTGCCAATGTGACATTTCCTCCCCATGTTCCTAGTGCTGGTTCAGTACTGGCTCTAGGTCCAGTCTGATGTCTCTATGGTTCATCTCACTTTTGCAGTCGCAGCCAGAGACTCTCGGCAAGATGACCAAGTAAGTCCAGGCTTAGATGCAAGTTGCAATCCTGCCATCAGTGTTTGCCTTTAGCAGAACAGTTACACCACTGGAGCCTTCTACACCATTTTCCTTCTTCCTTTGAAGTGCTGCAGCACCATAAGAGAGATGTATATTCTGAGGCACATCTCATCTACAAGGCCCAACATGTGCCCTTCCAGGGTTTTCTTGTCAGCTGCTTGCATGTTGGCACTGAGTGTTATGAAGATGTTAAACTCTTAATACAAAACAGGTAACAGAGAAAATTAAGGTCTGTGTGCAAGATTGTTCCTTCAACAGCAACATGGGGAATTCTCAGGCTGTGGAACCCCCACTATAGTCCCTGGAAAGGAAAGAAATCACTGGAAGACACAGACTTTCTCATCAAATGTTACCCTTTAGATAGACATCAGGAGAGACAGAGTTCAGAAACTTCTGCTCTCAAAACAAAGGTCCCTTACAACGTAAAGTAAAGGAGGGGCTTATTTAGGCTTCATGGGCAATGTAATTACATACAGTTGAGCAGGTTCTCCCCAGTCGAAGGAAGTGTAGATACACAGACCAATCTACCCAAATGCTTAGCCCGTGTCCTGGGAATATTGGGGTTTCCTTAGTTAGCCAGATCTCAGTGCCAACCTGCAAATGATTTATTTTTGTATGGCTGTACTGGGACTTAGAAACAGTACAGGCTGGGACAAATAGCGGTGACGTTTATCACCTACACTTGAGACCAAATCCTTGGCAGAAAAGCAATTATCTAACAGGATGCCTTTAGGCAATACAGGTTGGGTGACTGCATCATGCAGAACATGAGAGGTTCACGGATGTAATGAGATGCCCTTTCAGTTATGCTATTTAGGCACTAGATGTCCATGCACCACACTGATATTTCTAAAGAGGGAGTGGGCTTGCGAAATAAACAAAAGCTTGACACCAGCTCGTTTTGTGGGTAGTTTGCTGCTATCTTCCCCAATAAAGGCCTGCTGCTGATCAAGGAAAGCAGTAGCTCCATATATTAGGACAGGAAGGGTGATTCTCTCAGCCTCAACAGCATTGCTAAACGTAATCTATTGGCGCCCAAAATAAAATCCCTTCAATTGTTCCAAATCAAACTTTTCCCTTCAGAACTTTAGAAGCCTTTGTGATGCACTTGCTCATGTATATATGAAACACTGCCCTCTGCTGAATAAAAAGTCAGACCAGCTGATGCCCTTATGCATATGTAGCCCTCTAGTGGCTGGAGGACCCTACTGATTATAAATCATACTAGATCCGGTCCTTAGGATGCTGGCCTAGGACTCCAGAAATCCATGTTCAATTCTCTGGTCCATTACAGATTTCCTGTATGATGCTGGGTAGGCTACTTACTCCGTGCTTCAATACTCCATCTGAAACTTGGAGATAATTGCACTACTCTACGAGACAGAACTGCTGTGAGAATAAATACGTTAAAAATTGTGAGGCCCTCATTGTGAAAAATCAGGCTTCAGGCACCTCCAGGGGAAAAAACAGAAAGTTTAAGCACAAACAAACAAACAAACAAACAGTTAAACCAACTGACTGCATATTGTGTTGTTATAAAAGGTCTTTTATGAAAGCTTGTAATGTTCTGAATGTGATGGTCATTACAAGATATATACATAGATCATGGTTATGAATTTATGTGTTTGTGTATATAAAAAAAGTTTGCTCACAAACTTCAACTCCAGCTCCCTACAGGGTGGTGAGCAGTTAAATGAGGAGAGGCACTTGCCAAGTCAGATATCTCCATGAAACCGGCTTCAAATAACCATTCAATGTCCAGACCAGGGGGAAAAAAAAAGATGAGCTACTACAAACATGTCAAGAGGGAATTCTTTCATGGGAATTCCCCACACTGAATAAGTGAAGCCACATGGTCTGGGGGGGATGGGGAGAGCTTTTTAAAAAGAGACTTGGTCATCCAGCAGCTGGGAATCAGACCTAGGTGGGAAGCTGTCCCTGAATGCTGGATCCCTCCTATAGCTAGCGAGTACTACTCAAAGACAACAGGTAGCTTGTATTAGAAAAGGGATTTTATCTAATAGAGAAATGTAAAGCTTGAGGCTGCACCTTTATGTTTATTTTCTGTACAACATATCTATGTTTGTGCTCCCTCAGTAGTTGGTCTTTGAATCCGTAGAGTTTTTTTTAATAAGTGAACTGATACCTGGGAGGCAGGTTTCACATCTTCAGGGAGTGACAATCCAGAAGGGAACAGTCCAAGTGTCTGATACTGAAGAACTTGGGGAGAAGGGATTTGGAGACATGTGGGGCTGAAAGGGCTGTTTGTACCATCCTTCAATGAATAACTAGGCTGGTGAGTAGCAGGGTGAGACCTTATGCTTGTGAGCTGGCTACTTGTATCAGACATCGGATACCATTTGGCACCAGGGCACACTGAAATTACAGGGCAAGCAGTGACAGAACTCTTTATAGCTCTGGGTGGCCACATGAGGAGACAGACTTCAGATTCTCCATTAGCTTAGAAATGGCCCAGGCTGGTGTCCTGGAACTGCAAGTTCAGAGTTCTCTTCTCCATTCCATATGTTCACATTCTAACTGGACAGTAACAGTGGAGCCCAGTGCTTACAGTCACAAATCCATTGAATGCTCTGAAGGTGTTTCTGTTATTTTACCAGATTTATAAAACTTTTTAAAGAAAACATTCTAAAGCTTAAGCTTTAAATTATTTAAGAGCAAGTGCCCCATTGAAGTGCAGGTGTACTCAGAAAAGGGGCTCTGTAATTGCCACAATGTTTATTGTCTCTCAATGACACCCGACCAAATCTTTGCAAGGATAAAAAAGCCTTTTTTGCTAACTACCAGCCCTGCGACCTTCCAGTTCTCATTTGAGAGTCAAACCGGTTCTTTCCAGCTCATTTATCACCTGCAATAAGGAACCTGTAATCTGAATGTGTTAAATACAGCATTTATAGTGGTGTTTCCAGTATACGCTGTTACCAATTCGGACAATTATATTGAGACCCTTGTAATATCAGATTTTTTTTCTTAAAGCCCCAGCTGCTGGAATCACCAGATTCCATGCGTATCTCAGCTTTCACATTTTCTCAAGTAAGTTTCTAGTCACTATGATTGCAAAGAAAATTTTGAAACCAAGAAGCAAGGACAACCTAAAGGCTCAGAAGACACACAAAAACCACCCAACATGCATCTGTTTTTTAAAAGCTTATGAACTTTTGGACCTTGACTTACAATTTTTGAATGCATGTGGTGGGCAATTCTATGTATTTGTGCTTAATGGGATGGCTCCCTAGCCCCTGAGGCTGCAGAACGCAGCCAGAAGGCTGTCCTAAAGGAATAGCTAGCACAGGGGGGATCTCTAGGTGGCATAAAATCAGAATTGCAAGCACTGTGGCACCTGCCTCTCTTCCTGTCCCCCTATGCAGGGTGCATGTTGGGCAGGTTGCATGTGAAGGTGTCGTCAGGTCTGGGACATTACGGGACCTCTCCAGATAGTGTAAGCAGTAGCCCCCACATTGCTCTGAGTTACAGCAAGGTCTTTTCAGCAGCCTCAGGACCCAGGAAACAAAACGGTGGCTTAGAATAATCCTCCTCTCCTCCCTTCAGCTCAGGATGGAGTCCCCTGAGTTTGTGCTGCCACGAGTTGCTTTGTTAATGCTGCAGAGAGCCATTTCTGGGAGTCAATAAAATCCACCAGATTTGGTCTTCTTCTAAGACTGAAAGGCCTGCATGGTGGAGAAGCTTTAAAGAGGCCAAAGCTCATGTTATTTTGATGGCACAAAAGGCTCTGCAAAGCCAGAACAAGACTGCATAAAACAAACACATAGGCTGATGCTGAGACACAGGGGTTTGGCTTGATCTCTCATAGAGCCTGAGCGCTTGGCTGTGAGTTCCATTCCTCCCCCCAACACACAAGCACCCTCCTAACAACTCCATATCAATGTCTTCACCAGCCTTTCACCGTCACATGCCCAGGCTCGTTTAGAAAGGATTAGATTCATTTGTGCATGCAAATTAGCATAATTTTGCATAAATAACTACTACATTAGAAATGACAGGTCGAGGTGATTAACAGACCGAAGGGACCACTTCTCCTAGCGTTCTGAGCTACCCAGGGGTGGGAATGGTAGAATAATAAATAAATAACAACAATAGAGGGAAATGCTGGACTAATCCATTTGCTCTCAACCATTCACTTGCCCCCGTTTTCCCTTCTGAACACCACATCCATAATAATGACACAGGGGAACACACTGAAGTCGCTGGCTGGCTAATAGGATAAAAGGATCTCACTCTCCAATGAGCTAATCCATTTATACAACACGTAATTAACTGCTGCGATTGCAGAACATTCTCCCCAACAGTTGCTCGGCTGCCTGACTGCAATGGAACCCCAGCTGGACCTGCTTCACGCCACAATCTTTTCTCTAGTTGGCAGGGGGCAGGGCACGTCTGTGGTAACAGCACTTAGGGCTAGGATGGAGTTTGAACTCACATGCTAAGAGGGCTAGAGCAGGCAGCTGGTTGAGTAATCACTAAAGAACACGTGCCTAGCACCGTATCTTTCTTTCCATGGATGTGCGTATATGGCCTCATCCCTGGAGTCTCCAAGCACTATTTGGATCAAGTAGCATTTTACATCCACAATGCTCTGTTCGAAATGAGTGCAGGTGGTGCGAGATGGCGAAGAATCAGGCCAGTATGAACTAGGTACTGCAGGTAGGGGTGTGGGCAATTCAATGGGCTGCACTCTTCCCTTTACCTATTTATACACTTCAACTCAGGCAGGCCTGAGCGTCAGCAATTATCCTTGCCCACAGATGTTGGCACGTATCCGCAGCCACTCCTCACATTTGCCATAGGAAGTTTAAAATGGTGGCATGAGAGATCCATTTGGACTTCGTCGGACCGCTCTTGAACCCACTACTCCCTCTCTTTGCCTAATTACATCCTCTACATGAGTGATCTTGGCATGTATCAATGCCTTATTTCAATCATGTTCAAGCCTAGCATTTTGACTGAAATAAACTGCTCCTTAGGGTTCATTATAGCATACACGGCACATGGTGGTGCTTATAACATCACACAGGCTTTTCGTCTAGGCATAGTTAGACTTTTATTAGCACGTGGATCTTCCCATTTATTTTTCTCATTCAGAATTTTAGCCCTTTCCAGGTTAATGAAATGGTAACTTTCCAGAGCCAGGAGGACTGCGTTGTCCAATGTATTAGAAATAGGGCAAAAGTTTGGTTCTCAAACCACACACCCACACATGACTCAGATCCAGAAGTTGAGAGGACAAATGAGCCAGTGGCTGAATTTAGTAGAGAGTTCTGTTCTGCAGAACCAGCCATGTATGCAAGTTTCAAAACTGCTAGCTACTGCTGCTTTCTCTCTCTATACCCAGCAGCCGCACTGTGTGAGGAAAATAACCTGCTGTTTTTCAGTCTCTTGTGGTTTATGGTTTCACCCATCGCTAAGGTCTTCCCGTAGAATATTTAGAGCATCTGCCTGTAGTGGGAGAGTCTGCAGAATGTAGCAAGCAGAGGGGAAGGAGTACAGCAACATAAAATGCCTTTCAAGCTGCCCATGCTGAATGATTCATTTAGATAGCCCGGAAAGAACAGTGTAAGCAGACTCTGTATTAGCACTATCTAGTTTGGTGCACGATGTGTTTTCCGAAAGCATTTTCCACGATGGCACCAATTCTACCCTACAATTAGACTCACTCCTCTAAAATGCATTTCAAAAGAGAAAAGAGGGCTACATGTGTGATACAAGGAATGATGAGAATTCTCATTAAATCGAAGGCTTGTTTTTAAAAACACTTTGTGCATGGTGGCTTTGTGTTATAAATAAACAACAGCCAAACTGCACCCATATACATCACAGCAACATGCCAGGCTGTGAGTACGGAACAAAATGCTCCAGCTTTACTTTGGAGGTTTACATAAGATACGCTGAATGTACAGTATAATCACCTAGCTGGGCAGCGTGTTCTTTCTCTCTACATCTGTGTGCATGTATCTTGTCTCTTTCTCTGGCACAGAGAGTAATACTGGACTCCTCAGTGGGAAAGGTTAACATTAGCTCCGTATTCTACACCTAATTATACTCCCTGATCCCTAACAGCTTCATCAAACCACCCTGCCTGAAATGTCACAAGCATGAATTTACAACAGCACAGAATTTACATAAATCCTAGGAAATCGGACAAGGTATTAGAATGAAGCAGGGCAGGGGGGAAGATGCAAAATCTCAGGTGCTCTTTTTGTAGCTATTGCTGCATAAAATAGGCCCATTTGTTTAAACTTCAGAAATTATATTCCAACCTGCCAGATTCTTCCTGACCACCACATTAGTTCCATGCATTATTATACCAAAGCCTGCAGGAGCATCCAGCGAGCATATAAGGGGATTTCTACTCTACAGCGCTTGTAAAATGTGCAGAAGTAACCAACGCCATGTCTACACTAGGAACAGTGTGTGTTTTACATTTGATAAGATAGCTAACATGTTAAAAAATCCTTATGTAGCCAGGTCAAGCTGTAGTTTTATCTTGATATATCTGGGCAAGTAGGGTTGATCTTAATCATCTACACAGATTTCAAACTACAGGTCGCCCTTGACACCCTGTGTACACTAAGGCTATGTCTACACTTGCAAGTTAGTTCAAATTAAGGAAGCTTAATTCGAACCAATTTAAGCCATGGCCACACTAGGCTTTCATTAGTTCGAATTAAGGGCTTCCTTAATTCGAACTAATAAATTCGATTATACCTTTCGAACTAACCCTTAATTCGAATTAGTTAGTTCGAATTAAGTCAATGTGGCCATATTAGTTCGAACTAACTGCTTAGTTCGAACTAACCGGCACATTGAGCTTAATGCAACTGACTAATTCGAACTAAGCAAGTGCCCTGCATGGCACTTGCTTAGTTCGAACTAAAATTCCAGTGAGGCCATGCTAGTTCGAATTAAGTTAACTCGAACTAACTAAAATTAGTTCGAATTAGTAACTTCGGTAAGTGTAGACATAGCCTAGGATTTTACAACTTGTTAATTATCTTGTTGAAAAAACATCTTTTTTCCTGGTATAGGCATTGCCATAGATTTTACAACCCAGGCTACAGCCCTTAGGATAACTCTGAGCTTTGAAAGCTCATTTCAAGGTGGGACCACTTTATATAAGAAGCAGGCATGAAAGGCACAGTAAGAGTAAGATTTCCCTACAGTACTTTCCAATTTTTATTCTTTTCATTTCTCTTTAGCCATGAGAAATTCTTCATTTCCTTGTGTGTGTGATTTTAAAACTACAGTGTGCTTTTAAGGGTTTTCCTTTAAATCACTGACAATTCTCCATCTTAACTTCAGTTCAACAAAGAGGTGTGTTTCTGGGAATAAAGCCCAGGTGAGATTTTCAAAGGTTTTTAATATCAACTTAACTTCACATTCCCATTAACTCCACAGAGAGCAATCAGACCCACGTGTTTAAAAAAACCTCAGCCTAGCAGTTCAACACAAAGTCCTGCATTCAAAACTCCCATGGATGTCAATGGGTGCACGAAAGCCAAGAGGGGCGCATGAACTTGCAGTTTGTAACAGTAAGGGTCTTAATTGAATCAACCAGAGATGGGCTACTCAGAGTTAAGGTGGAAAATCCAAGTCAAGAAATCAGCCCAGGCCAGGCCAGCTGTGCTAGTAACAGCTGGACTGCATAGCCTCCCAGGCCAGAGATTTTCCAAAAGATTAATTCCTCAAGTATTGACTCTGGTTACAGACTCAATGGCACAGCCAGCTCCTGCCCATCAAACTGGAATGACAGACACTTTCACACTTGGCTAAGGCAAGCTCTGTAATAAGTAGTACAAAAGCCTGACATTCATTGCTAATCCCATATTATCATGAGACCTTCCTGCTTCTACTGCTTCCAAATCCACTCTATTGCCTATCCCTCACTCTCTCATTTCCCTGCTCTTCTTGCACCCAGGATCTCTCCCTGGGGAGATTGCAGGACCCAGACACATCTGTGCATGTTTCAGCTGACAGCCCCAAGCACTGCTGCAATACGTGCAGAAGGGAGGGAGCGTGAACAATGAATCGAGCAAAGATAGGACTCTTGGAGTTGTGTTCCCATCAGCCTCCAACTCTGTGTAACTTAGGGCAAGTCACTTACAGCCAGACTTGTGAGAGCACGCAGCACCCAACTCCTACTGTTCTTCTGTCAGAAGTCTGATCAGTGGGTGCTAAAATGGATGCTGGTGTTCTGAACACTTGGCCCTTAACCTGTGTGTTTCAATTTCCCCTCTACGTATTGGAAGTACACAGTAATACAAAGGGGGGTTGTGAGACTTAATAATGAGTGTAAAGTGTTTTGAGACCCTTGGATGCAAGCAGAAGTGCCATGTCTAATCAACTAACAAATATCAGCACTAACAATTGCCACGTATCATCAGCACTAACAATGGACTCTGTGGAGAATAGCTGAGCACATTTCAACATCCCTGTGCCCCGCATTGCCCAAATAACGCCTGATCCTCAGCCCATTCTTCTTCTTCTTCTCCTTTGGCACGGCTAGTGGAGAGCAGCAACTACAATTTCACCTGAAGTTGAGCATGGCAGACGGCTACCTGAGGAGCAGCAGAATTTGTTGCAGTGACCCACACTGACCCAGTGCTTTCTCCTGGAGATTTGATTTGGGCCTCTGGCATTTCAGTGAATTCTTGTGCTAGCAAAAGATGTGGCTTGCCAGGTCTGGAGACTGAAATGGATTCACCCACAGAACAAATACAACATGGGCAGCAATAGCATGTGGGCCGCCTGCCCTCTCCCACCTCCTCAGGTACAGTGAGGAGTGCCCAGCAAATGCGGTATTTGCATCACAATGAAGCACCCACACTGGGGTGGCTTGGGCCTGGCCAACAAACACAGTCGATTCAGAGCCCTGGCTGTCTCCCTAGTACTGTCCCAAAGAGGTAGCAGTGTCAGTCTAGTTCAGCAAAACAAACCAGGAGTCTGGTGGCACTTTTAAAGAGTAACACATTTATTTATCACATGAGCTTTGGTGGGAGAAAATCTTCAAGCATCTGTCGAAGTGGGATTTTCTCCCATGAAAGCTCATGCAATAAATAAATTTGTTAGTCTTTAATAGTGCTACCAGACTCCTGTTTGTTTTCCCTAGCACTGATAAGCCAAAGAGAAAGTCAGTGGGGCAATACAACCTATCCTGTCTCTAAATAAGAGCTATAGTGTAGGGCTGAGACTGCCTCTAGCCATTCACAAGCAGCATCTACTAACTGGTCCTGCAGGAAAGGAGAAACAGGTTCCAGCAAAACTTTTTAATCTGCTAGAGCCCTCAGAAACAATTGGGGCAAGTTCAGAGCCAGAGAGAAAGCCAACATTGGCCTCCCAGGGTCTAGAAAGAACACCAGCCTTCAGGAAACCCCATGCAGAAAGGAAGTAGCAGATAGCTATCTGAAAGTGAAGCAGTGGGGAAATCCCTTTGTGTCCATGCAGTAAAAGTTGTTCATTCCTCCTCAAGACTCAGAGGTAAACCGAGTCACATTTGTGCTCGTACAGCCCTCGATTTACAACCCACAGGGAGGCTGTCTGGCCTGCACACAGCCTGCCGGTCCAACAGGGACAGTCCCAGACACTGCTGGTAGACAGGCAACCAGCAGAGAGGAGGAGCCAGGCTTTGCCAACCACCGCCACACGTAACAATACAACAGTGACAGAGATACTCAGGCTCACCCCCCAGCCCAATGCAGATTCCCCAATAACCTCTGGATGAAAGGCCTGTCTTTTTGCTCAGGGGAGTGTCATTCATGTTGTGTCCACCAAAGCAAATCACACGCCATTTACCCGACAAGCCAGGCCACCTCTCTCAAGTAACTTGGGATAGTCCACCACGTTTCACTGACTTGTTCCCTAAAGGCACCTATAGATCTCAGCTCCAGCCCCAGCCATTGCCACTGGAAGCACTCAGGACGTTGCCCTGGTGCTGTATAAGTTCCGAAGCATCCATGACAGTGATGTCAATGTGGTCCCACCTGACCTCTTTCCCTCTGGCCTGCAGCCAGAACACCAGCCTTCGTTTACTGCCCTCTTACCGGCCATTAGCACTCAGAGATAAAGGGAGACAGCAGGGCTGGGAAACTTTCCAGCTAGCCTGCCAACCCCCATTAAAAGCCAGTCCCTTCAACTTCAGGCTCATCATTCAGTGTCACTGATGACAAGTGCTATTACTGTCCCTTTGAGGATCCTGTTACACCCAAGACGGCTTCCTCTCTCACTCCTCTGTGAGCTCCTCTGGGTCTCTTTTCCCTTCAATTCCTTCTCTCCTGCCCCATGCACCTCTGATCTCCTTCCCTTTCTCATGTACCCTCCTCAACGCAGCCACAACCATCGTGGAGACTGAACGAGACTCTCTTGGGGAGTTCTTGATACCACCCATTTAGCAGCCTGAAAGGGTCGATTTTGGGTCACCGCCTTCCTCCAGGGGAGCCAAATGCATTATTATTGCCATGTTCCCATTCTCTGCTTTCCTGGGGAGGGAGAGATTGGGACTTTTAATCCAAGTGTAACCTCCCACTTGGTATGTGACCACTAGATCTCAGAAGACTGACTCATGCACCTCCAGCAGCTGTGATCAATAAAGAAATGCCTATTCTGCCTTCAATCGGGAACCAAAGCAGGAGCTTAACGAGGCAACAGGGTTCAGGTGCTCCCAGAAGGAACAAACTGGCTTGCTGCTGCTGGCTGGTAATACCAGAGGTGGTGTTAAGGTAGCATGTTGCTCAGAACAGTTATATCCACCACTCAGTTTTCTCAGCTGCACAAGCTCACGGGAATGGAGAGCACAGAGAAAGCAAAACTGTGTGGCCACTCCTGTGGGAAGAACAGGATCGAAGCACAGCTGTCTTTTGCAAACAGAGGCCCATACAGAGACTCACACATCCATCCTCCGTTAGCCTACTCCCATTATGCGCATGATGAAGACTGCTCTTAAGTTGCTCAAGGTAGGTCAGGACCTAAACCAGAAGGGAGGCCCTGACGGACAGTAGCAGAGATGTGTGGGCTGAGGCATGGAATAGCGAATGTATTCCACGTCAGATTGAAGTGTGCTGGTAGAGTTACGGGAAAGGACAAGGACTGGACTAACAGGAGATGCTAGAAGGTGGGGACTGATGTTTGTTAACAGCACAGCTAGAAGGAGACCGAGAAATGGAAGAGCAGAGGCTGCTGCAGGTCAGCACTGAGGGACAAGAGCAGAGTTGAATGGGGCCAGAATCTGGAAGAGCAGACGGTGCTTGCAAATTAGGATTACCAAAGTGCACCCGACGAACTGTGTGAAGGGAGCGCATGACTGGAGCAGCTGGAGATACTGCTGTTTAGACAGCGGGAGACATTATTAACATTAAGGCACTCAGGCAGTGACATGCCAAAGGACTCGTGATGACTCTTCTCAGAGGGAGCTTGGCTGATCGAAGGGAGCTGCTGCTACAGCCGAAAGAGTGGCTGAACTCTAGGCGAGTGGCAGCCCTCCTCCTGCTCTGATTCACCCCACCCCGCCAGCGCACAAGAGCTTCCATTGTTGTGTATGTTTGCACAGAAAACATCTTCCAGGCATTAGTTAATGATAACCATCCCCAGCGCACTTAGAGGGCACAATGAAAGAGACAAAGGTATCTGCTGGCTGGCAGAATTGTAATCATCTCCCCAGAGGCAGGGTGGGGCTGCCCACACCTTCCACATTGAGCCACTCTATTTCCCAGTACCTGGGTGTTCTCGGATGGCACCCTCCCTCTTTTCCCTACTATCTGCCTACACTGACGCTAGAAAGGTCTTAATCAGAGAACCAGATGTCAGCTACCAGGCCACTGAGCCAGAGATTCTCTCGAGCAGATATTGGACCCAGAGAGAACAGAAAAGCCACCATCTCGCTGCCTCCTCCAGAGAGACAGAAGCATGGGGGGAGGAGAGAGAACGGGAATTGTTGGCCATTCCTCATCAGCATTGACTGGTAATGTCCGATACCGACTCTGCTGTGAGGCATAGATCTTTGGGAACTGACAGATCAGATGAGCTAATAAATCCACAGTTGCAGGACTGCCTCACTGTTGGCAAGCTGACCCCCGCAGTACTTTGAACCCCTCATTTTGCCTGGCATCTCATCAAATGTTGGCTGGGAGGAGGCTCACGGAGTGGCAGGGGACTCCCCCATTTTGACAAGGGGGAATTGCAAGATGCAATTTGGCAGGGAAGGCTACAAAAAGCCAGAATCATGACACGGATGGTCCACTGGGGATCAGGCTGCTGTTGTGGTTTCTCACAATACTCCTCCAACCAGGATGTGGCGCAGCACTTGGAGACAAAAACAGCTAAGGCCCACATTTGAAAACTTCCATGCCTATCATCACGCCGCTCGATAAATGGCTTGATTTCCAGAGCCGTTGAATGACCACAACTTCCACTGAAACCCACAAGAGCTGTATGTGATGGATTCCTAGACTCATGATGGATAGCCCTGGAAACTGAAGCCCACCACTTGACCACAGAACAGGACAGTTTAGGTAGTGACAAGTTAGCAACTAACCGCGATGGCTGTTTTGCAGGGTCCATCAAGCAGCAGATGAACGGCTCCAAAGAGCTGGCAGATCAGAGCTGGCACAAGCAGATTAAGCAATTGCTTTCCAGAGCTGCTCAAGGGGCCTCCCATTCCCTTTTTATTATGTGTGGCATGGGGGTGGGGGGCGGGGAGGAATATTCCTGCATATGGCCCACAATGGGCTAGCATTGCCTCTGCAGCAGATGGTAATAATTTTCACTCATTAACAACCTATGCTGGATTCAGACCAGTGACCTAGAGGTGAAAAGGGCTCTAGAGCCTTCTTTGTCCAGAGGCCACTTTTCCTGTCTCCATTTACTAGACAAGGCCCAGCCGCCACAAGAATTTGTAAATCACCACCATCCATGGAGTTCCCTTTCACTTAATGCACTAAAATCAGCTGCATGTTTACAGCTCAGCAACCCAGAGGCTGTGTGCTAAATCTGTGCCAAATTCCCATCACACTGAGGCAGAGCTGTCTCCTGCCACACTCACACACAACTCCCAATAAGTGCTTCTCAGCTCCTTTATATGAGCCAGGAGAGGTTTCAGTGCTGCCTCATGTACCAGGTTCATTCCTCCTGAAATGCTGGTATCCGTCAACTGGCGAAAGTAATGGCAATATGACGTGCTGCCACACGGAAGCTGGAATTAAGGGGTGGATTTTTTGGGGCAATCCAGAGGAGAAAGAATTCCCATGAGAAGTCAGCAGAGCAGAGGTTTCCCAGATCCTTCACATTTGGCCCTCCTCCCAGCTTGGTTTCCTCACACTTTGAAGGTTTGTCCACCCACTAGAGAGGGTACAAAGTCAACAGCAGGAGATCCGTTTTTCCCCAAGAATACACCCCAAATGTAAACAATGGGTAATGTTTTCCCCTTCTTCAGCTCCTTGCAGCTGAGGACTGGAATTACAAACAGCAATTAATTAAAGCCCAAATCACCCCATAGACATTAGATATTATCCCCTTTGATATATGAAGAAACCGAGGCACGGAGGCGCAGTCACTTGACCAGAGTTTGGGCATGCCAAATAAAACCACACCCATCCCCAGAGGCCAACAGCAGTGCCAGCCTGCCTGGGACATACACACCCCACATTGAAATGCATATGGCTGGCAACAGGGCCTGCGCAGAATGAAAGACGCTGCGAAGGACAATGACAAAGGAGTGGCTGAGACAGGCTGTGCGCTGGAGCTGTGTGTGTGCCTGTGCAAGCCAGGACATTTCAGCCCAACTAAAAGGAAGAACAGAAAAAGATCTTCTGGGTGAATGGTTTTAATCCTTGGCAGTAGCAAAGGGTTTACTGACTGCACCATGCCAGCTCCAAAGGGGCTGATTCTGCGTGGCAACCAGACATAGCAATGAATGGGGCTTCGATTGATCCAGGCTCATTGCTATGGCACTGAGTAGCACTACCACGCTGTGAGGGAATGCTGAGAAGGGATGGCCCATGCACTTGCCCAGAATGGTTTTCTTCTCAAATCCACCAGTTTAGGGCCGATGCAAGGTGTTGGACTGAGAGGCCATGACACAGTCCTCTGTTTATCCACAGCAGCAGAGAACGCTTCCAACATACACTGTAGCCCCACTGCTTCAGTCCTGACCCAGGGGCACCATACCTCCCAAGGGGAAAGGGGAATTCAGACTCAAAGTCCATTGTTTGTATTATTGTAGCATCTAGGAGCTCTCCCATCATGGACAAAGAATTTCATCCTTGAGACATCTCTTCAGAAATTACCAGCCATCAATTTCTTTGGACACTGTCCACAGTGGGAACAGGACAGAGGCTCATCACCTCAGCTCACAGAAGCACAAGCAATTATCTGAATCCCTTTTGTGTCGTTATTCAACCTAGACTGGGGTTTTGTCTCTACTGTGGGCTTCACAGCAATCGTTGCCACAGGATCAATTGGGCAGGCCACTGAATCAATGTGAGAAGGGCTCTCTCGTTGACGCCATTAGTCCACTTCCCCAAAAGAAATACGGCTGCATTGATCAGAGGGCATCTCCTGTCGACGTAGCACCATGAAGACGATGCATTACGCCTACTCAAGTACGTCAACAGGAGATACCAAGCTACATTATGTAGCTTGTGTATCTCCCTTTGACTGCTGCTGCCAGTGTGGACCGGCCCTTAGTTTGACATAGGGATGAAGGTCTCAACATCCCCTCTACTCCTAAGCCAGGCAGTCCCCACTCCACTAAAATAAACAGGCACCTTCTTGCTCATCACAACATATTTGCTCCCTATCCGTCTGAATCCCATCTGCCAATTTCCAGCACCCACTGCTGGCCATGCAGATCCAATGCAGCTGGGAGAAAGCAAGCCAGATTATTTTCTTCCTTGCATCAAACAAAACATCAGCTAAATTTTGCTGACTGAATTTGCATTAGTAAAGATAATGAACAAGGCAGAAAGAACAGCTTGATGTTCAAAGCTCAGAGGAAGTCTGCAACTTCGAGCCATTTTTATTATTACTCATTTGTATTACACTAGTATTCAGAGATCAGGGCTTCACTGCATTAAGAGCTATACAAGCACATCATAAGAGACAGCCTCTGCCCTGACAGGCATGAGATCTAAAGAGTCATGTCAGACAAAGAACAGGTTATTAGATTATTCCCATTTTACAGATGGTGAACTGAGGCACTGAAAAATTAAGTGACTTGCCCAAGGTGAAACAAGAAGCCTGAGACAGAGCAGGAATTGAAATCAGATCTCTAAAATTCCAGCCAAGCATCTTAATCACAAGATTATTGATTTAGCTAAAGCAAAATGAATCTGAAATGGGGAAACTAAGGCCAGGCCTGCATTTAAAAGTCAGGTTGATATAATTATGGCACCTTGAGGTATGAAAAAAAATCAATACCCCTGAACACTGTAGATACATTGATCTAAACTTCAGTGGGTCTCCTGTAATTCAGCTGTGTCTACCACAGCTAGGCTGACAGAAGAATGTGTCCATCAACCTAGCTACTGTCACTCAAGGAGGTGGAAGCCATACAGTGATGTAAAAACCACTTCTGTTGCTGCAGAAAGTGTCTATGGCACAATAGCAGCACAGCTACAATGCCGTAGCTATGCCGCTGTACCAGTTATAGTGTAGACAGGGCCTCAACAGTCCACTCATGTTACTCCTATGCTGTTTTTTGCTGGCAGTAATCACCCTTCAATGGTGCTTTTAGAGTAGTCTGCAGAACACGGGGAGTCCCCTCCACCCCAACTTAAGTCTGTCCTACAGACGTGTGCACAGGTAACAATCTCACAAGGTTATCAATTAGAAGTCAGACAGCCCGTCTGGGTAAAATAAGAGGTGCTCTTGAAGCTCTGATTCTGAAAATGTTTGGTTCACCTATGTTCAATATTTTTAAAAATAAAATAGTCAGAATTTTCAAAGTTGTTTCTATTTTACTGGCTTCAAGAGGGACTGACCCATTTTTATTTTTATGCCCCCCTCCTTCCCACCGTGCACTTTTTTAAAAAAAATCAAAACCATTATTAAGTCTTTCATTCATCAAAACCTGGGGCTTGTGAAAATGAAGTGTCAATAACATGTTCAGTCAAAAATTCTTTGAAAAGACTCTCAGAAAATTCTAAAATGTCAACTTGCAAAATTTTTCATTAAAGAGAAAAAGTTTTTCATTCCAAATAATTCCAGCCTTCTCTTATTTTCCAGTTCTCACACTGTGATCCGTGCAGGGATGAACTACTGTGAAAAAAGGCCTGTCTGGTGGAGTTTCCCTGCCAGCTGGAAATAGGAAGTACCAGATAGAAACTCATTTTTGCACGCTTCCCCAGCTCAACTTCGTGGGTACTAAAAAGCCTCAGCGGTTTGGGAAACTGAATCAAAAGAGCCTCCAACCCTTCTGAAACTCACCCCTTTGCCAACACACAAGTACCATGGGAAGAACCAATTCATGCCCGACTGAGATCAGAGGTGTGTCAGGTGCCAAGTAAGTGTTCCCGTCCTTCCCACCATACACCGTCCTATGCACACTTCCAGAAACTAATGCACTTTGCTTAGCTGAGCACTGACTCCTTTATTTTTCCTTCTCTAAACATGCAGGCCTCAGATCTGTGCTCCTAGCACAGTTCAAACTTCTGTAGGCTCCAGTGGATGTTTTGGGCATGCAAGGAATGCAGTACGGGCTCTCTGAATGTTCTCTCCTTAGTGGCTTGTTGCAAAGGAGAAAGAGGCAGGAAGATGCGGGTAATGTGCTGAAATCATGAGGCTGGGCACTATGCCTTCATGGAGGACGGGGAGGGACATCTATTGTTGTAGGGGTGATGCAGTCTTGGAGACAATGGAAAAAGGGCCCTTTGTTCTGGATGTTTTTAAAGACAGAACAAATTTGATCTTTCTTTCTTTCTTTCTTTCTTTCTTTCTTTCTTTCTTTCTTTGGTGGGACCCTCAGACAAGTGTAAAAGGGGCATTGTGAGCAAGGCTAAATGTAGTACACCGAGCCAAAAAACAGAGGAGGAAAAGTCTGAGTTAGAGCCATAAAGGCAGGAAATTCCGAATTAAAATAAGAGTCTCTGGCCTTAACCTACTGCACTCGAGTGAAGTCACCAGAAGTATGAAGGCATATGACACCCATTTTCCAGTTGGTGGGATTTTAAAACTTAACATTACATCAGTACAGAAAGAAAAGCAAATAAGGAGAAAAAAAACGAGAGTCCTGTGGCACCTTAAAGACTAACAAATTTCATTAGGCATATGCTTTCATCGGCTCCAACCCACTTCGTGCATCTGACGAAGCAAGTTGGAGCCCACAAAAGCTTATGCCCAAAGAAATTTGTTAGTCTATAAGGTGCCACAGGACTCTTTTTTTTTTGCTGTACACAGACTAACACAGCTACCCCTCTGCAAATAAGGAGAGAGTTGAAATACTCAATGCTGCAATAATGTTCTAGTGAAAGAGACAGATCATACAGGCATGAAACAGACCAGCCAATCCTACCAGGAGCAGAACATCTATTCAACCCATACATTGATTTGAACTCAGTAAAAGTCAGTGCAAGATTCAGTGATTTGTGTGTCTTGACCCTGCTCAGATACAACATTGTGAAATCAGAAGAAATACCATTCAAGTCAATAGATACACCAGAGTAAAACCCTATATGAGTCAGAAAAGAAGTAAGCTCAAGAGTCCAAGATGTTTAGAAAGTGATTGTATGACTTACAGAATTACATTGATTCACACAATGAGACTTTAAATAATATTGGGCTACCAACACTCCCTGCCTCTGAAGAGCTGAGTGGTGTGGGTCAACCTGAGAGCTGGAAACAGTAGACGTAACATCATTAAAGTCAACCAATTTGAATCTGGCTCTATATAGTGCAATGAACTGGCTAGTGCATCTGTGTCACCACTGCCCGCTTAATGGATGGAAATCAGGATGGCTCAACTGTATCTCAGAGAGTCAGAAAAGCTAAAGGAGCCTTAAACAGGAATTCCTAGATGGCCACAGACCTAATGCATTAAAAAAGACGAGGAGAAGGGAGTGGACTGATAATGCAGTTGGAAATATGTTCACATGAAGTCAACCAATGTACAGAGTTACTAACCCTGCCTCAGCAGTATACATGGTAATCAGGCCTCCATTTAATCTCTGCTTACAACAATTTCTTCTCAAGACCTAAGAATGGCCATGCTGGGTCAGACCAATGGTCCATCTAGCCCAGTACCCTGTCTTCCAACAGCGGCCAGTAGCAGGTGCTTCAAAGAAAATGAACAGAACAGAGCAATCACCAAGCAAATCCTCCCCTGTCATTCAGTCCCAACATCTAGCAGAGACTTAGGCGTGGTCTACACTTACCAAGGTTTTCAGCGGCAGTCGAAGGGAGATACACAAGCTATGTAAAATAACTTGTGCATCTCCCTTCCACTTTCTAACACCTACTTACCTTGGTGTGTCCACTGCACTGAGTCGAAGAGAAATGCCCTCTAGTTGATGCAGCACTACTCTTCTTGAGGGGGTGGACTTACAAAATCAACTTCCGAACCAACTGAATGAGTCTTCACTGACTGCTCAATCAAACTGGAAAGATTGAACTGACAGCAGTGAATTTGACGCCATCAGTGTAGACTTGCCCTTAGGGACATCCAGACCATGGGGCTGCATCCCTTACCATCTTGGCTAATCACTACTGATGGGACCTATCCTTTGTGAACTTATCTAATTCTTTGTTTTGAATCCAGTTATAGTTTTTCGCTTCACAACATACTCTGGCAACGAGTTCCACAGGTTGACTGTGCATCATGTGAATTTCCATTTGTTTGTTTTAAACCTGCTGCCTACGAACTTCATTGGGTCACTGGTTCTTGTGTTATGTGAAGGGGTAAATGACACTTCCTTATTCACTTTCTCCACATCATTCAAAATTTTATAGACCTTGATCATATTCATATCCTATTTAGTCATTTATTTTCTATGATTAACAGACCCAGTCTTTTTAATCCTTCCTCATATGGAAACTGTTCCATATTTGTAATCATTTCTGTTGCCCTTCTCTTTACCTTTTTCATTTCTATTATATCCTTTTTGAGATGGCGCAACCAAAATTATATACTGTATTCAAAATGTAGGCATACCATGCATGGATTTATGTAGTGGCATTATGATATTTACTTTATTATTATCTATCCTGTTTCTAATGGTTGCTAACACTGGCTATGTCTACACTCGAAAAAGTTAGGTTGACTTTAAGTTGACTTACTAAGGTCGGTTTTAAGTCGACCTTATTAAGTAGACTTAACCGCCCTTAAGTCGATTTAATAAAGTTGACTTAAGGGTTACTCCCTGTCCACACCATCCTTGAGTCGACTTAAGGAGTCAACATAAGGCTTAAGTCGACCTAATGGGCGGTTCTTATTAAGTCAATTTAAACTTTCATTAAGTCAACTAAAGGAATTTCTTAAATTGACTTAAGGAAAGTCAGGTGTAGACATGGAGTAATTTAGGTTGACTTAAGGGTCTTTAAATTGACCTAAATTGCTAGTGTAGACATACCCATTGTTACCTTTTTTGACCACCAATGCACACTGAGTGGATATTTTCAGAGAACTAACCACAATGACTCCAGCATCTCTTTCTTGAGAGGTAAAAGCTAATTTACACCCCATCATTTTGTGTTTATAGTTGGGATTGTGTTTTCCAATATGCATTACTTTGCATTTATCAACATCAAATTTCATCTGCCATTTTGTTGGCCAGTCACCTACTTTTGTGAGATCCCTTTGTAATTTGCTTTGGACTTAACAGCTTTGACAGGGATTTTGAATCATCTGCAAACTTTGCCACCTCACTGTTTACTCCTTTTTCCACATCATTTATGAATATGTTAAAACAGCACTGGCCCCAGTGTAGACTCCTGAGGAAAAAGCTATTTATCTCTCTCCATTCTGAAAACTGACCATTTATACCTACCATTTGCTTCCTGTCTTTTAACCAGTTACTGATTGATCAGAGGACCTTCCCTCTTATCTCATGACTGTTGACTTTGATTACAAGCCTTTGGTGATGCACCTTGTCAAAGGCCTTCTGAAAGTCCAAGTATACCAATGTTGACTCTTCCCCAACAAGTCATGTTGATCTATGTGTCTGATAATTCTGTTCTTTACTACAGTTTCAACCTATTTGTCTGGAACTGAAGTTATGTTTACTGGCCTATAATTGCCAGGATTGCTACTGAGCCTTTTTTTAAAAATAAGCATCATATTAGCTATCACTTAAATCCGCTTCTGTACCAGATGACTGAAGTGATAGGTTACCTACCACAGCTAGTAGGTCATCAATTCCATATCTGAGTTCTTTCAGAACTCTAGGATGAATATCATCTCGTCCTGGTGATATTACTGTTCCATTTATCAATTTGTTTCAAAACCTTAACCTAGGATAGCTTCTCAGATTTGTCATATAAAAAGATGGCTCAGGTGTGACAATCTCCTTCACATCCTGTGCAGTGAAGACCAATGCAAAGAATTAATTTAGCTTCCCCATAATGGCCTTGTTTTCCTTGACAACTCTTTTAGTATCTCAGTCATGCAGTGGCTCCACTGATTGTTTGGCAGGCTTCCTGCTTCTGATGTACTCAAAAAAAAATGTGCTTAGTTTTTGAGTCTTTTTGCTAGTCTCTCAGCAAATCCTTTTTTAGCCTGCCTAATTACATTTTTACACTTGACATGCCAAAGTTTATGCTCTTTTCTATTTTCCTCAGTAGGATTTGACTTCCAAATCTAAAGGATACCTTTTTGCCTCTTACCACTTCTTTTACTCTTTTTGGGTCTCTTACTATTCTTTTTAATTTGATTTTTATACATTTGAATTTGAGCCTTATTACAGTGGTTTTGAAAAGTTTCCATGCAGCTTGCAGGTATTTCACTCTTGTGACTGTTCCTTTGAATTTCCGTTTACTAGCCTCCTCCTTTTTGTGTAGTTCCCCTTTCTGAAGTTAAATGCTACTGTGGTGGGCTTTTTTGGTAGTACCTCCCCACCACCACAAGAATATTAAATTTAATTATTTTATGGTCACTGTTTCCAAGCAGTTAAGTTATAATCACCTCTTGGACCAGATCCGTGTGCTCCACTTAGGACTAAATCACGAACTGCCTCTCCCCTGACTTTCCTGTGTGAAGTTGAGCCTTACCTGCTGCATTTTTTCAAGATCAAGGCTGGGTCTGCTGACTGTGTCCCCGTAGCCTTGACGGTGTCTCTTACAAGGCATGACTTGCTCAAAGCCAGCCGCAACACCTGTGAAGATCAAAGGCCTGGAAGCTGGATTCCGCACCAGGGGCTGCAGTCTCTTAGGAGGGGAGGCACTGAACAGCACCGGGCTGGGGCTAGCATGAAGACCATCAGCTTGTTCCACTACAGGCCGGAAAGACATGCCACACAAGTTCTTCACTTCCTCATCACTGGAAGATGTGTTGTTGCTGTCACCCCAGCAGGAAAGCCTGCTGACCTGTGACCACTTCCGCTTCTCAGTGGCAAACTCTCGGTTGATGCGCTCCAACTCCTCTTCCGAGCTGTAGCGATCCAGGCTGGCATGGAAAAGGGCCCGGACCTTACAGCATTGATTCTCCTGGTTCTGGAGCTGGTTGGTAGCAAGAGGAGTCAATGTGCAATTCCGTCTTCTCTCTGACAGAAGAAGGAGAAATGTGAGTGGTAGGAGAGGTCTGAATCATACAGCCTCTGCAATCAGGCCTACTAGCTTCTGATCTCCCTTCCTTGCACCTCCAAATAATCACTTCAACTAACAGCATATGGCTTGAAGTCTATAGATCACTGGTTCTCAACTCATAGGCTACAGACTGCTTGTGGCCCAATCAGCACACAGCTGCAGCCCATGTGACATCCTAAGGGCTACACAGGTAGTATATATATTTTGTGGATGCAGCCACATAACACATAGAGAGCTGCATATATGGCCCACAACAGTAAACAGGTTGAGAACCACTGCCATAGATTGTGACTCAATCTTAAGCTGCCTCACTGGACACCAGGCTAAGAACCACCAGCTGGACACATGGCAAGTACACTGACACACCAGTTATTTCAGCACCTGAATCAAATAAAAAGCAGGGTCCTTATGTAATGTGCTAGTTTTGTGCATGCGAAGAAGTGGATGATGTTGTCTTGTAGTTACTGACTCACCAGAATAATACTGGACTTACAAGTAGTGTTATTCAAAAAGTTCTCCTGGACTGTAATGATAGAGATGTGTTTTTTGTGTACCTGTATGACACCAACTCCCTCCAATTATTAAAGATGGTGAACATTTCATCGTAAGATCCCTCTTTTCAATTGCTTATAACTTTGCCACATTAACCATTTGTGCCTGAAATTTTCCATGCCAGCTGTCTACCTCAGGCTGAATGTTTCTGGAAAACCATCAGCTAAAATGATTAAGTAGTTTCCAAGAACAAGGCTAGAGAAAAGTACATTTGTTTTGTCAGCGTTTTAAAAAAAAATAAAAATCTGGTTACCTTTTCTTTGAGAAACTCTAGTGCCCTCACAGAGTAGGGAGTTAAAATTTGGCACAGGGAGCTCTTTATGTCAGAGATGTGCATTTTGCCATCCCCATAAAAATCCACCCAAATTTGGCCACATTATAAACCGTTGGGGGGAAAAAAAAACCAATTCACACAAGCTCAGCAGAGGCTTGCTAGATCTTTGCAGCTACATTCTCCAAAGAGTCCATCTGCACTGGGCCTGCTCCAGATCAGGGCTAAGCAGACTTTTCGTGTACTTAGAGCAGCTGTGAGATGCTGGGGACCACTCCTAGGAGCTGAGAGCAGGGAGCCTGTCTTACCTGTGCTCTCAATGACCCCCCTGCTGGGTCCAGACAGTGTAGAGATGAAGAAGCTGCTTGTTCAAATGCAGAGAGGCTAAGAGCCTGACCTCAGAGGTGGAGAGCAGGGAGGAGTAAGGACAAGGAGTCTGGGAAAAGGGAGTCAGTGGAGACTGGGACTCTTTGGGCAAGAAGACTGGGATCTGCTGGAGAAGAAACTGGGAATGGCTGGGCAACAGGACTAGTACAGGGAGCCAATGGAAGTAAAGGTGTGGGGAGGGACACAGAGAGGGGGGCTGGGAAAAGGAGTGCAGAGGGATGAGACTAAGACTTGCTGGACAACCAGAATTGGATGGGGATGAGAAGCTTGAGGAGTAAAGAGGGACTGGCTAAGCGAGGAGAATGGGTTGGGACAAGGAGCCAGTGTGGAGAAGAAAAAGGATTGGAACAAGGACAGGTT
The DNA here is from genome assembly GCA_007922175.1 of Pelusios castaneus. Taxonomy (NCBI): domain Eukaryota; kingdom Metazoa; phylum Chordata; order Testudines; family Pelomedusidae; genus Pelusios; species Pelusios castaneus. Next base: position 4,234,030 of record ML685848.1, on the reverse strand, counting down.
GGAGTATATAGGAGTCAAGTTCAGGAGGAACTGGGCAGCAGACTATGTCCACAATGACAAGAAAACAAAATATGGAAGAGCTGCTCATTCAGAGAGCATCATCCATACTGTGCACTCAGTGAGCCAGGGGTCCTGTGGAAAAAATACTATGTGCTCGTGTAGTTAAAGATTGTCTCATAATGCATATACCCAAGGCAGATGCGTTATGATAGCCAAGCAACTTTATTTCTGGCATTTCCTAACTTTTGAGAGCTAGAGTTTGAAACCATAATCCTGTTCTTTTAAAGTAGTTTTTTGCAGGTACCATGATATTATATAAAAACTAGGTCTGTTCTCACCAAGAGACAACATTGCCCAGGAGACAGGACTCTAGGCTGGAATCTAGACGACAGGATTTAAAGCTCATCCACTGATCAGCCCTGAGACCTTCACCTTCCTGTGCTACTGTTTCTCTGCCCTTAACAAGAGGTTAATGATACCGATATTTCTTAGAGCTCGTCTGCACAGGGACATTCAATATAAATAAACTGAATGTCCTGAAGCTGTGAAATTCAAGTGCATCCCTCCCACACACCCCCATACATACAGATGGCCTCATTCAGACGTAAAGGGGAATTAGTTCACTTTACCTTAACGCGCTTTAAGGAAGGATTAAGCGCTAGTCTACACTGGAAATCCTACTATGCCGACATAGCCCCCAATGTGGCTGGGAGAGATGGATTCCCTACAGTGACAGTCAAAGCTCTTCCGCTGCTGGGGGGAGCTTCTGTGCTACAGAAATGTAGACGCAGCACTGTAGCTGTGCCTTTGTAACCCTGTAATGTTGACATGGCCTTAGTTAATTCACTTTCACTTTCCTGAGGGTCCCTGTGTAGACAAGCTGTTAGTAAACAGCTTTGAGAACTGTGGCCTTGGTCCTGCAAACACCTGCACCATTTCACTGATGTGAGTAAACCCATTGACTTCAAGCCTGCTTTCACTTACTCCAGAGGCTGAGCAGGTCTAAGCATGCAGGGCTCAGAGTATGTGGAGTGCAAGACGGGCTGAAAGCCACCTGGACAGAGTAACTGGCCCATTGTGCACTTGTAAGTACCCTGGCAAGGATCTGTTCATGTACAGGGAGGTTCACAAGGATCCTTTCTACTGAGGCTCGTGTGAGTGGTTCACAGCCCTGATAATTCTGGCAACCCCATAGGACTTCCTCAGCAAAAGCAGCCGAGCCAAGGAGGATGTGCATGGAAATGGGAGCATAGCGGAAAAGAGAGTGCATGGAAATGGGAGTGCAAAGTGTCTACTAGTGAGATGCAGGCTGGGTGGCAGAACTAGCTGTGGTGACGTGGCATGGTATGAACCGGAAGGCAAGTCTCTCTCAGAGCACAAGTGAAAGGCAAAATGCACTTCCATCTTGGCAGCCCTACGCTCTTGACTCCCTTGTCTCTTTACCTCTGTCGATCTGAGCAAGCTCCTGGTTCTCTCCCTCAGAATCGTCGCTGTCCTCCTCATCACTTGGGGGGTAGGAGATCTAGGTGGCAAGTCAGAAAAGAAAGCTTTCATCACTGGTATTAAATGTGTGTTGCCCACACCTGCTTCCCCAGTCTCACACCCCCCCCACATACCCAGTAAAAACACACACTGCCAGCTTCCACCTTCCATCCTCAATTGTCCCCATAAGACAATCACATCCTCTGCTACCAACCCCCAAACACATATGCCCTGCAACCACACACAGCCCATCCTTACATGGCCACTTCCCCAACTCCTCCCCATAAGCACAGACACTGTGCTGCCACCAACTCCCCCCAAACACATGCACACATCCTGTCAACAACCACACCTATCCACACATGTATCCTCCCCAGTCACCCTACATGTATACTCACCCTCCTCTCCTTAGACATTCATTAACCACTAAGGACATACATGCCCTGCCACACTTTATGGAAGAGTCCAGCAGAACTTACCAAAGAAAGGATGTTGACAAATTAGAAAGAGTCCAGCGGAGGGCAATGAAAATGATTAGGGGGCTGGGGCACATGATGTACAAGGAGAGACTGAAGGAACTAGGCTTATTTAGTCTGCAAAAGAGATGACGAAAGGGGGATTTGATAGCAACCTTCAACTACTTGAAGGGGTGCTCCAAAGAAGAGGGAGCTAGGCCGTTCTCGGTAGTAACAGAGGACAGAACAAGGAGCGATGGTTTCAAGTTGCAGCTGGGGAGGTTAAGGTTGGATATGAAGAAAAACTTTCTCACGAGGAGGGTGGTGAAGCATTGGAATGGATTACCTAGGGAGGTGGTGGAATCTCCGTCTTTGGAGGTACTTAAGTCCAGTAGGACAAAACCCTGGCTGGGATGATTTAGTCGGAGTAGTCCTGCTTTTAGCAGGGGGTTGGACTAGATGACCTCATGAGGTCCCTTCCGGCCCTATGATTCTATGACACAATTTGGATTCTGTATAAATGTAACAGGGCTCTCTAGAACTTACTCCCAAAAACCTACAGAGTGTGACAGAAAGTCTCTTTCTATAGACCTTTTAGAACCACCTCACAAAATTTAATAAAAAATTAAATCCTATAGGTAAGGCCCTTCCAAATTCACAGTCATGAAAAACCCATCACAGACCATGAAATCCAGTCTTCCCCCTGAAATATTGTTTTTTATGTACTTTTTCCAATAGCTGCATTTCTCAGACTGGGGCTCCTGACCCAAAAGGGGGTGAGGAGATTTTTATGGGGAGGGGGGGATGTCATGGTAATACCACCCTTCTGTGATTTTGCTGCCAGCAGCATTGACTTCAGAGCTGAGTGGCGGGAAGAGTGGTGGCTGCTGGCCAGGCGCCCATCTCTGAAGGTAGCGCTACAGACAGCAGCAGGGCAGAAGTAAGAATGTCATGGTATCGGGTGGGGGTCATCACAGGCTTTACATGTTTATATTTTGCTGTTTTGAAATATGGATTCAGACTTTGTTACAATGCCGTGATATTTAAAATGTAAATATCTGAAACCATGAAATTATTTTTTAAATGCTTTGACCCTAAAATTTACAAAAATAGGCCATGGGTTTGGTCAGGCCATGCCTATAGGATAGATGAAAAAGAACTTTAGAAAGGTTCTCACTTTCTATTATGGTCTGTAGGGCTCTTCCATTAAGGACCTTGCACATGGCCATGAGACACACACACCTTCAAAGCCAAACACCACAGTGCCATTTTCCTGCAGACACTGGTGTCAGGCCACCACACACACACAAACACACGTATCCTGCTGCCCCATAGCCCTCACAAACACCCCACCTGCCATCACAAACACAGTCCCACAAAACTAACCTGCTTCATGTACAGTCTCACAGTATCTAGCTCACTTTCTCCCCTTTCCTCCACCTCCCATCCTCAAAGCACATCTTCTCTATGTTATTTTTCCAGTAGGCTTTCCCCACTAGCAATGACTTGACCTAGCAGCCATTATGACTGGTGCTAAATCTTCCAGGTATATTTGGAACAGACATTCCATGTTGGTGACAATCCCACCTGAATTTGGCCAAACCAATGTACCTGAACCAAAAACCCAGAACCAAGCACCTACTAAGATGGGGACTATGGATTTGTTTGGATTTTTTTCATCTAAATTTGCCGGCTAGCCCCTTTACCTGAGGTGGGCTGAAGAAGAGCCCTGATCAAAATTCTGCGGCTCAGGACTAACTCTAGATAGAACTCATCTGACATTCTGCTGAATATTCCACCTATACCTGGGTAAAACACACCAACTATGTACTGTTACGCCTACACAAAATGTAGCCCATCTAGGAAATACCATAGTGATTAGACTTGAAGTCCAGCTATCCCAGTATCCCATTTCTGATAGTGCTTCAGAAGAAGATGCAAGAATCCCAAGAAAGTCCACATACTGGACAATTTTGGAATAAACAGCTTGTACTACAGCTGAATTTCCTCTGCAATCCCAAGCAATTAGTGGTTGCCCAAAGCATATAGTTGTACATCTCTCCTACTTAAAATAATTGTGTGTGCGCCTATTATTCACATAATTGTAAAACCCTTTCCTGTATCCTTCTAGGCTGTTGCCCCACAGTAGTATCCTGTGGCAAAGAGTCCCACAGGTTAATTATAAGTTGTGTATGCAAGAAGGGGGGGGGAGACATTTTATTTTCAATATGTTGCCTTTAAAATGTCATAAAGATTCAGGTAGAAGGCACGCATTATGCTGACACACATCCATCCTCTCATACCCCACTGGTCTCCATGAAGTAACACCTGAGTGACACCACCCCCACAGGTACACACAGCAGCGAAGGAGAAAATTCACTTAACTGGGGCCATATGAGGAAAAAAGAAATAAGCAGAGTGGAGAAAGCCGACAGCTGGCACTGAACTTTGATGTAAGTGTACATTGTCAAATCTTCCCTACGTTCCCTTCAAATTTGCTTCTCACCCTCCTGTATTTGCCCCTTAGAAACTGCAAAATATTTTCCTTCCTTAATGGTCTGATAATTTCCCACTCCTACTTGTGAAATCATGACTGGGGGAGCTGAATTTTCCTGTGCTTGGGATGCTACTGAATTCAATGCAGTTGTTTGTTTCTCCACAGCAGCTAAAACTCCACACGCGCACGCCCACACGCACACAGACTATTTAATAAGGCAATTTAACTCTGAGGAGAGGTGCCAAGTTAACTGTTGTGGGATATGAAGTCCTCCATTTCTCCACACAGCCACTACAATATGTTATTATTGTTTGCATTATAGCAGTGCCCAGAGGCTCCAACTGGACTGCGGGCCCTTGAGGGAAGCGCTATACGAACAAACAGTGGGCTTGTCTTTAATGCAGAGTTAACTCAAGGTGTAACTCAATTGCTGACCCTAATTTGAGTTTTGTCCACACACACTGAACCCATGCGTGGTAGTGCTGCTAACTCAAGCTGGCCGGCCTGACAGGGCCTAAACCATGTCAGCTGCTTACATGACCATTCTGCAGTATGGAAGCAGGCTAACTAGCTCTGCAAGGACCAGTAGTCCTCCAGTGCCTTCCCACAATTCCCCATGCACCTAGAAAGGGCAGACAAGTTCTGCCACACTTCCCTGGAAAAGAATACGTAGGGTGGCTCAGCTTACTGAATTGCTAAGAATCATGGGACATACCCTCAAGTCTTAGCTTGCCACACACCACAGCAGCTGGAATGTCATGCAAAAACAATGAGAGTCCTGTGGCACCTTAAAGACGAACAAATTTCTTCAGGCATCAGCTTTCGTGGGCTCCAACCCACTTTGTCAGATGCATGGAATGTCATGGTAATTGGAGTTAACTGTTCAGTGAGGGCATACCCAGCAAGAAACAATCCCTGCTCCAAAGAGCTTACTCTGCTTTTAATGATCATTAGGATGGAAAAACTGAACCTGAGGCCGTAATACCTCTGGAGTGGCCATAAGTGCTCCCATACTCTGTTATGGCGAGCAGTATGACACAAGTGCCTGCATGGATAGATGTGGCTTCTATCATCTGATTAACTATTTTACTGATAACATCAGGTTTTTAGCGGTAGCCAAGGGAGAAGGAGGTGTGCTCTGTTCTGTCTCACATGTTGTTCACAAAACCACCAATTAAGTTCCAACTCCAGAATCACAGCAATTATAGGTGGAAAATACCTATTAAATCATGCTATGTATCCCCCAGCACTTCCCTGGAGAGGCCATTTCCAGAGTTGAACAGATCTCATCAGTAGGACATTTCACCTGATTATCAGCCTAGATTTTTCCTTTGTTCAATTACATCCCGATACGGTTATACTCCTGCAAACCTCACTCCATAGTTACTCTCCTCTTTTTGTATTTCAAATACCTGCAGACAATTACGCACTGCCATAGTCATTATTTAGTTAAGCTGAACCTGTATTTTAGTTCTTTTAATCTCTCTTTTTATTAGTAAACCTCTCTACACATAAATCATACAGCACAGGATACAGCAGCTTTCCCTGCACCACATCCAAGAAACATGCCTCGACCCTGACAGATGGATTGCTCTCACAGTGGATTGAATATTTTTCCTCACAACAGTCAATTACCCTGTGGAACTCATTGCCAGAAGCTATCACTGAGGCCAAGAGTTTAGCAAAATTCAAAAAAAAAAAGGAGGGGTGTAGGTTGGACATATATATGGATAGGAATTTCCGGTATTATAGTCAAATTTAAAAAAACATTTTAGAAGGATACAAACATTCATGCTTCATTGCATAAGCAACTTCTAAATAGAGAACAGAGTCTCTTCTTTGACTCCTCCTTTATCCATCCCCTGCTCTCTTAGGCTGCGTCTACACTTGTAAATTAAGTCGACTTAAGCTTGCTTTAAGTCGACTTAATTTACCCTGCGTCTACACTACAGTTTTTTTAAGTCGACTTAAGCAGCTTGCTTAAGTCGACTTAAGGAAAATAAAGTCAACTTAATTAAAATTAAGTCGACTTTATAACACCTCCTTTGAATTCGACCTAAGGCTTAAGTCGACTCCCTAGAGTCGACTTAAGCCAGTGTAGACGTGGGGTAGCCCTAAGTCAACTTAGGGCTACCCCAGGACTACACCAATGCCCTCCCTGCCAGGGGGAGCATGGGGGAGCCTGGCATGCCCCCCAACAGGGCATGGCAGAGCCCTGCCCACCCTGCCCCTATGCCCTGCCAGGGTCCCTGTCCCCCTTTGCCCCATTGTACCTATGTACAATGGGGCAAAGGCTGAGCCCCCTGGCATTGGGCAAGGGGTCCCCCTGCCCCCGTGGACCTCTCCTAGGTCCCCCTAAGCGCCTAGAAGTCGACCTAGGCGTCCAGTGTGGACGCTCTAGGTCAACTTTCTAAGTTCCCCTTTAAGTCGACTTTAATTTTAAGTGTAGACACACTAAGTCGACTTAAATTAACAAGTGTAGACATAGCCTTAGATCCTTAAACTCAGCTTCAGCTTCATGTCCATACTCATACTCAAGTTTTATATTAACCTCAAATTTACCTCCATTCAAACAATCCCTCATGTTAAACGACAGCATCCAGCAATGAGTTGTCTGCATCACAAAGGATTAGCAAAACAAACAAGGAGTCCTGTGGCACTTTTAAAGACTAACAAATTTATTTATAACCTGAGCTTTAATGGGAGAAAATCCCACTTTGTCAGATTCTTGAAGATGGAGAACTTACAGAATGGGTTCACCATTTTCAAGCGTCTGACGAAGTGGGATTTTCTCCCACAAAAGCTCATGCGATAAATAAATTTGTTAGTCTTTAAAACGTGCCACAGGACTCCTTGTTTGTTTTCCTGAACTAGACTAACATGGCTACCCCTTTGAAACAAAGGATTGTGACTGAAATAATGGAAAAGCTCGTAGTTTTCAAAAAGACCAACTAGCTTCCCCCTTAATTCACTGCATAAGAAATGGCTTTTGCATCTGTGTGTGAAACTAGTGGGAATGACGGAGTCTCCACACACTCACTCTCACACACACACACACACACACACACACACACACACACACACAGGTCAAGGGCACACATCACTGAGACTGCTCTGCAGAGTAAGTCTGCAAGTTAGACGTGCACTGTCAGGTTTATATTAACTAATAAACTGACAGATTCAATGGTTTACAAATGAAACTGTGCACACACTACTCAAAACCTTGCTTTGCATACATTTGCATAGCATTGCCAGTTATCAGGTTAGACACATAAGCCCACATTTTTAACAAGTTTTTGAAAGGGTACCTGCAAAATCTGGATGCATGCCCTTTTAGGCAAACTGGGCAGGCATTTTACAGGCAAAAGAGGCATATTTCCTGCAGGAGGTTATACAAGGTGCACAAATGTAGGTTTTTGCAAACAAGATGCCTGGTACACATGCACAAATGCCAATATGACAAATGCAAATGGATGCTCCTACAAATTTTGTAAGGGTATTTCTAGAGACCCAGGTACAAAGCAGCATAAATGAATTTATTAACTCACTAGGTTTTATACAAAAGCCAATGATCATTTCTCATGTAGTGCTTATCTCACCTGCTAGCCAATCTCTCTCAGCTGGGGCCTTTGTCACTGATTTGGGTTCTTTAGCTGAGGTATTTGATACATGTCCTGGCAGGCTAAGCACTCCACATCTCCCCATTACTTTGCCTATCTTTGTCACACATACTTCTGATCTGTGCCTTGGGTTGCCACCTAATCTACGTCATTCAGAATTTGGCTGCCTGCCCTCCCATCTCTGGTTTTCTAGCCATTATGAAGTTTGGGAAACAAACAAAACCTAAATGGGGGGTGGGTGGGATGGCAGTGTTTGAGGGCAGCACACACAGCACTTGTAAAAACACAAAATCCAACTCACACCGGCCCACAGCAGGAAAGAAATCCCATGCCAGCTCACTCCTTGCCCCCAGGGCATGTCCTGCAGGAAATGCTCTCTGCTGCATCCCTGCAAGATGGAATTCATCCCAAAGACTGGCAAACTGAGCACAAAGGGTGCGACTACACTTGTGAATTAAGTCGACTTAAGCCTGCTTAAATCAACTTAATTTAATCTGCGTCTACACTACAATTTCCTTAAGTTGACTTAAGGAAATTTTAAGTCAACTTTATAAAACCTAGTTTAAAGTCAATTTTACTGCCCAAGTCGACTTTATTAAGTCATCTTAGCCAGTGTAGACGCAGATTAGCCCTACATCAACTTTAAGTCGACTTAAAGGGCCCCAGGGCTCCCCAACTGCCCTCCCTGCCAGGGTGGGTGGCACAGGCAGAGCCTGGCATGCCCATCCACAGGGCAGGACACAGCCCTGCGCACCCCACTCCTATACCCTGCCCCTGTCCCTGTCCTGTTCAGCCCCCATTGTACCAGGGTACAATGGGGCAAATGCTGAGCCCCCAGGCCCTTTGGAAGGGGTGCCCCTCCTGCCACCATGGACCAGTCCCAGATCCACCTAGCTCCTAGAAGTCGACTTAGGCGTCCAGTGTGGATACTCTAAGTTGATTTGGCAAGGTCCCCTTTAAGTCGACTTAATTTTATAATGTAGACATGCTAAGTCGACTTAGCAAAATCGACTTATTTGGCCAAGTGTAGACATAGCCAAAGAGAGATGAGTTACGGGAGATGACAGGGATGTTACTAAGGAACACAGGAATTGCCAGACTGGCTCAGATGGAAGGTTCATCTAGCCCAGTATCCTGTCTCCGACAGCGGCCAGCAAGCACCAGGTATTTCAGAGGAAGGGGTGAGACAGTAAAGAGATGTGGGATAATCCGCCCCCCTCATTAGGACTCATCCTGATCTTTAATAAAGATCAGTTTAAACTGTGAAATATGAGGCTTAAGAGACTCCACAATAAAAAGGAAGCTACCTCATCCAAGCGTAGCCCACAGGGGCGGGCTGAGTCCACTACGGGCAATCAGTAGGAACACCACAGAGAATCAGCCAGTAATTAATGAAAGGGGAGGGACTTGCACACTCTCCTGAGGCAGGGGGCACTCAAAGGAGCGCGCAGTAAGTGACAAACCTGTATTACATTCCTCCCTTTCTCCCAACAAGCCTCACTAGCCTCACATGCCTCCAAAAGACCCAAGTCCTCCAGTAAGCACGTTGGGGGGGTGAGTCCCATACAAATATGCATACAATGTCTACATGTGTGTGAATGGCAGTTTGTCAGGGCACATGTGTGACACTGTAAGCCAAAATGTCTGGAAGCGTGTCTGGGTGCACGTGCGGCTGTTGTGTGCGCATGGAAAAGTCAGAGAGTAAGGGCTTTGGTGTGTCTTTGTGAACGTGTGGTTGCATTTGCCTACCCATGCTAGCCTCTGTGTGCAAGTGTGCGTGTGACGACATTTCTGTGGACGCATGACTATGTACAGGACGGGGAGAGAGAGAAAGAGAATGTGTTCGAGCGTGTGCTAGGTCAGAGATCTGCTCCTGCTGTTTCCAGGACTCCTCATGAGGCACATGTCGTCTCAGGGGGAAGCCAAGGCCAAGTAAATACTGCACATTTATGAGTAAACTATCTTCATGGTTGGAGGGGCAGAGGATTAATTCATGAACTCATTCACTCTCCCCCTCCAAAGTGGCAAATTCCTGCGTTTCCTCAAGCAGCGGCTTCTTCCCTCCACACTGGCGACGGGACGAGTCTGAGGCAGCTGGGTTTGCTGCAGACACACAGATGCTCCCTCTGGACCATTGGCCTCCACCCTCAATTGCATTATGAATGTGTGCAGCCCTTCAGCCACCATGCAATGGAGGCCCAGATGTGTGCCCTACAGAGCTAGTCTCAGTGATTGCAGGGGGCCAAGACAAACCAGTCCGAGAAAGACAGAGGCTCCAGTCCTGCTGCTGATTACATAGGTATGGAAAACTCATTCCTGGCCCCTCCCTCCTTGGATTTCAAGCAAGGGGTTCAGATCAGCTTTTCCTTACCCAACCCTACCACAATGCCTGTTGCAGACACTATACGGACACTCCACAGCCCACACAGACTGGGTTATTTATACCCCCATTTAAAGGATTTTCCTGGAAGGCAAGCTCCCTCTTTATATTTCTCCTCATCACACAAGTGTAGATGAGTGGCACTTGGGGGAACAGGAGATGTTAAGGGAGGAAGGAACTTCCAGAAAGTTGCCACACACACTTAGCAGGGGAAATGAGTTAAGAAGAGGCGGAAAAGGAGGCACACTGCCTGTAGAAGTCCTATATCCAGACTCAATCAGACTTAGGAGATGCCACTAATTGCTGGACTTATGCATGAGTGGGAGGAGCAATATCTGCAACAGTAACAGGGTTGGGAGATGGGAGAAGAGTGCTGTCTACATCACTCCTATCCCCAGAGCCATTCAAGTTCAGAGAAGAAAGCGAGGAAAACCATAGGCCTTTAAATATACACCCCTCCCTCTTCTGATTCAAGCAGCCACACTCTGAGCTAACCTGCTCATTAAGTATTTGTGCTGAGCAGAGTTCATTTGGCAGGAGGCCAGTTCAGCTGATGATTGCAAGGACTCCCCCGCATCTCAGGGGGCCCCTTGGTCAGACAATCACAGTCAAACAGTACTTGGCACAAATGGTGTAATTGATAACAGTGCTTCTGACCCATCCAACCCCCTCCTCAGGAGATCCAGACAAGGCACCTGCCATCCCCAAGAGAGTTTTCGTTAGTGGATGAGAAGCTCCCTGTGTTGACAGAGATCTTGTTTGACAATCATCTCTACTCACTTAGCTGGAATTACATTAGCCAGACACACACACACACACACGAGTTAACAGTACTACAGTCAAGCTGGAAAATGCACTATATGGGGCAGCACAGATGTCCATGAGGCACCCCAGATAAATCCCAGTTTAACTGTTTCAGGGCCAGTGGATCTAAGTACCCCCCCCCCCATGGATTTACATCAGGTCTCTTGTGTTTCACTGTCAAGAAAACCAAGAATGCAGGACTTGCTGTTCGTGATCAGAACTGAGTCCACCTGCTCAAATGTCTCCAAAGTAAAACTCAGAGCTTGTTAGCCCCCCAGTTGTCCAGTTCTGTGGCCCATAAGCTCAGTTCACAGGAGATCTTGCTGATAGAAATCAGGACCATCCAGAAATGTGGGATGACCATAAGTGTTCTGGAGCCTTTTTAACCAGGCAGCAGATGTCTTACAATGCTCCCATTTGGGAGAATTTGACCTTGCAGTGCAGGTGACCCTCACCAGCCAGCAGGGTTCCCCCACCCCCAAAACACACACAATCTGGTCCAGTGCGGGTTGCCAACCCTGCATTTTAGATTTTACTGACAGGAAGATCTGAAGTTGATTTTTTTTTTAACTGATGCGGTAAACTTTTTACTGGCATCACTAAAAATACCATAAACAATATAATAATGTCACAAAAGTGTGTACTCACTTGCACTATTCTGTACACAGGAATTTGGAATTATCACTTGATCAGTTGGGTTCTTTGGGCATGTGCAATAACAGAAATGATAAAGTCATGATCAGAGTAGTTTTATGATACCAGAAGTGATTCTGAATAATGATAATCAATGCCAAAATACAATACGTTTTATTTCTACCCAATTTTATGGACATTTTCATTTATGTATGAATTGACTGATGGTGTTGAAATTCTATATATTTTTACTGATTGTCAGTAAATTTATGGCAACCCTGCCAAGCCTGCACAGCACAGCACCTGCATGGTGACTCCCCAGCATTGAACTGCAATCCAGTGACACCCCAAGCAAACACAAGGGATTGCTTTTATCTGTAGTGTCCTGCAGGTTAGATTCATGCCATTCAAGATGAGTAGGAACCCTCCTAGTCAACCTGGTGGCCAATGCAATACACAGTGCATTGAGCTGAAGCAGTGGACACATCTTCACTTAGGCTAGTGGAGGTCTGGGAAATCTGTGGCAGAGGAAAGAAATTGCCTAGTCTCTGGAAGAAAGGGGACAAAAAAAGGGGAGGGAACAGCATTGCTCTGCAGCGACCCCTGTAGGCTGGTTGAGGAATGCCAATGACAGGTTTCCCCAAGAGAGAACTGTCCAGTCCAAACCAGATGAACTAGCTCCGATGACCAAAAAATACATACACAGAAGCTCTTGGTCTCTCAGTCTGTCAGCTGGGCTCCCTCACTCCCTAGCGTACACATATCTGGCAGCAGCACACACACACACACACCCAACCCATAAAAGCCACTGACCACAGTGCTAACATTAGCTGCCATATTGTCCTGTTTATCTCTTCCAAATAATGATGCTGATTTTAGACAGTTATCTGGGACAAATGCTTTGTTTCATATATAATTAAAGGAAGATTTCTCTTTCCCCCAGCTCAAGTGCTGACATTTTCCCACCACCCTGCAGTGTCAAGCTGGCAGGCTGACACACCCATCTCAAGAGAGGAAACTACTCATTCAAAGGTTTCCTCTTCTTCTTTACGCCCAAGTATGCAACTGTAAACTAGGACCTCCAACACAGATAAGAGAAATCATCACTTAGACAAACCCACTCCTGCTTGAAAAGATTATACAGTGATGCCAAACTTGCTCTGAGACTTTTAAGGATGGAAAAGAAATAAGGGGAAACTAGGAAGAGAGTTTGGACCAAAGGCAAATGCCAAATACATGAGGCCTGGGACAGCACCTGCACATTTGTGGTGTATTTCAGATGAACTTCTGTATGTGGTAGCTGTAGCCTGATATCCAGAAAGGGAACCCAGCTTAAAACACACCATAAACTAGAGCAAATGGACTAGTCTATTTTCACTGAAATGCAACAAGTAGACAAATAACGTTAAAATGTGGGTAAAGTACATTAGGGTTTTTTTAATTTTTAGATTCAGTTAACTCAGGGATTGGTAAACATAGGGACTAATCCTGAGGTATCTTCCTGACCCACAGCTAAGGACATTTATTTAAAAAAACTATAGATTAGATCTTTATCTGACATAAATCAGTTTAATTTCACCAGCTTCTCATTTCATTATAAGTCTCACAATGTGTGGTATTTTTCTTAAATCCCCAGTTTCTGAAGTCAAGAGGTTATGTGAAAATCTCAGCTTTCAGTTTTTTGGTTTTATTGTTTTAAGTTTCTAGCCCTCATGGGTGTGGAGGAAAGCTGGCAAATGTGAGCCCTAGAACCTCAAGACCAAGTAAAAAGTCCCCCAAAATTTTTTCAAGGTGCCATGACTTTTAAGGCGATCTCATGATTTTTGGCAAACAGAGCCATGATTTTGAATGCTTGCAGGTTGGCAACACAGAAATATATATCAGCTAAGGATCTCGTTTTTAACTTGCTGCTGTTATATTAGTCCCCAGTCCCATCAGGTACTTTGCTTAAACTTAAGCACGTTAACTGTCCCTTTGAAATCAGTAGATGTACCTACATGCTTAAAATAAGACACCTTGCTTAAAATTACCTCACTAAATCGGTTCATCAATTATTGCTTGACTCCCGAAAAGTGCTTCATAAGACTGAAACTAACTTAAGTGCCTAAAGCTACAAACAGTGATGGAGAATGTCTTCAGCTCAGATTTTAAAATGGAGCCTGACGATCTTAAGGGAATGAATTCTTTGTGATGGGACGAGCTGAATGTGCATGAGCAGCAAACAGAAAGGAATAGGGGAATAGCCTCCTTAGGAAACAGAGACGAAAATAAATTCCATTGAGCAAGACTTTCATCAGCTGAATGAGCAATCTGGTAGGAGGCCAGTGGATAGCCTGAGCACACAACTGCAGCAGCAGCAGAAAAATCCAAAAGCTAATACTCTGTCCTCACAAATAATAATCATGAGCACTTATGTAGCGCTTTGCAAGGGAATCATTCAGCATTAGTAATAAACTAGATGGTAAATACTATTTTCCTCGTCTTACAGATGGGAAAACGGACAGAGGGGCCAAATTCAGACCTGGTCCATGATTAAAGAGGTTAAGTGGCATGCCCATGGCAATACAGAGAAGTGAGTCAAAACAGGATCAGAAGTCCCTTCCTGCCAGCCCCATTTTATCAATGGCTCTCGACCTTTTCCACGGAGGACCCAAAATCAATCCATGGCTTCTTGCTGGGACCCATCTGTGGTCACCACCACAGAATTCCTTCACTGAATCTGGGCTCAGGTGCTAGTAGAAAATAGTTGAACGAGTGAGTGGGCTGATGACTCGTACTAGACCATATGCCCTACGCACTGAGCAGCACTGAGCAGCTCTTCTCCATTAAGATAATACTCAGCATGAGGAGAGCTCCTGTATCCTTTCATGGATTAAAAATGGAAGCCCTTCTCATTCCCCTAACTCAAGCAAAGTGCTTCACACCTGTGCAGAATTAATATTCGAGATAATTAATCATTGGAATAATATTTCCAGATTAAAGTAATATTAAATGTGTTGATGTTATAGTTACTGTGTAGTTCATAAAGTTATTCACTGCTGTCAATAAAAAGTGATTGGCTAGAACCTATGACTGATGCATCCAACCTATTAACTTTGCGTACCCTGGGCTGTGTATTTCAATGCATTATTGATTATTTATATTGCAGTAGCATCTAGGGGCACTAATCAAGACTTTAATTTGACATGCATTGTACAGACATGCAGTAAACGCACAGTCCCTACTCCCAAGAGCTTGAAATCTAGGCTTAAAAACTACACTCTTAAATTGCACCAACTACATATGTATTCAGGGGTGCAAACAGTTAATTTTGGATGCAAAAATTGCATCTGTGTGAGCAAAAAAGTGCTACAATTACACATGAAAACTCTTTTGGGCACAATTAGTCATTTTTCTCCTATCGCTGTATATTTTTGCACACTCCGTTACCTGTATCTTGTTTACCTCATGTACCTAGGTACAACTTCATGGCATATTTTTAAAAACTGGCTTTCTGTAGTTTGGCCTAGTTTTTCCACAAATGGTCTCAGATGCATTCCACAAATGGTCTCAGCCCCAAACTGGGTTGGGATGGCTCTCTGCACACCCAGGATGGAGTCACCTTATCATCTTCTGCCTGTAGCAAGAGGTAGGCTTATCTTACCTGTAGTTACAGGGTATTAGCTCCCTACTACATGGGGTAACGCGGACTGGAGAGAAGAGTGGCCCTCAGTGATGGAAAGTCAGGTTAGGGAACACTTAATGAAATTGGAAGTGCACAAGTCCATGGGGCCGGATGAACTGCATCCGAGGGTGCTGAGGGAGTTGGGGGAAGTGATTGCAGAGCCGCTGGCCATTATCTTTGAGAACTCGTGGCGAACGGGGGTGGTCCCGGAGGATTGGAAAAAGGCAAATATAGTACCTATCTTTAAGAAAGGGAAAAAGGAGGATCCGGGGAACTACAGACCGGTCAGCCTCACCTCAATCCCTGGGAA
Organism: Pelusios castaneus; assembly: GCA_007922175.1. Lineage (NCBI taxonomy): Eukaryota > Metazoa > Chordata > Testudines > Pelomedusidae > Pelusios > Pelusios castaneus. Next base: position 4,218,185 of record ML685848.1, on the reverse strand, counting down.
AATCATGGAGCAGGTCCTCAAGGAATCCATCCTGAAACACTTGGAGGAAAATAGAGTGATCAGGAACAGTCAACATGGATTCACCAAGGGCAAATCGTGCCTGACCAACCTGATTTCCTTCTATGATGAGATGACTGGATTTGTGGATGCGGGAAGAGCCGTTGACGTGATATACCTTGACTTTAGCAAGGCTTTTGATACGGTTTCCCACAACATTCTCGTTGGCAAGTTAAGGAAGTATGGGTTGGATGAGTGGACCGTAAGGTGGATCGAAAACTGGTTAGATCAACGGGCTCAGCGGGTAGGAATCAATGGCTCGATGTCTGGTTGGCAACCGGTAACGAGTGGAGTGCCCCAGGGGTCGGTCCTGGGGCCGGTTCTATTCAACATCTTCATTAATGATCTTGATGATGGAATAGACTGCGTGCTTAGTAAGTTTGCGGATGACACCAAGTTGGGGGGAATGGTAGATACTCTGGAGGGCAGGGACAGGATCCAGAGAGACTTGGACAAATTGGAACACTGGGCCGAAAGAAACCTCATGAGGTTCAACAAAGACAAGTGCAAAGTCCTGCACTTAGGACGGAAAAATCCCATGCACTGCTACAGGCTGGGGACCGATCAGCTAAGTAGCAGCGCTGTAGAAAAGGACCTGGGAGTTATGGTGGACGGGAAGATGAATATGAGCCAACAGTGTGCCCTTGTTGCCAAAAAGGCCAATGGCATATTAGGCTGCATCAGTAGGAGTGTTGCCAGCAGATCGAGGGATGTGATAATTCCCCTCTATTCGACACTGGTCAGGCCACATCTGGAGTACTGTGTCCAGTTTTGGGCTCCCCACTACAGAAAGGATGTGGACAAATTAGAAAGAGTCCAGCGGAGGGCAACAAAAATGATTAGGGGGCTGGGGCACATGACTTATGAGGAGAGACTGAAGGAACTAGGCTTATTTAGTCTACAGAAGAGAAGACTGAGGGGAGATTTGATAGCAACCTTCAACTACTTGAAGGGTTGCTCCAAAGAGGAGGGAGCTAGGCTGTTCTCGAGGGTAACAGAGGACAGAACAAGGAGCAATGGTTTCAAATTACAGCTGGGGAGGTCAAGGTTGGATATTAGGAAAAACTTTCTCACGAGGAGGGTGGTGAAGCATTGGAATGGGCTATCTAGGGAGGTGGTAGAATCTTCATCTTTGGAGATTTTTAAGACTCGGTTAGACAAAACTCTGGCTGGGATAATTTAGGGGGAGTGGTCCTGCTTTTTAGCAGGGGGTTGGACTAGATGACCTCGTGAGGTCCCTTCCAACCCTATTATTCTATGATTCTATGATTCTATGATACCAGCAGCTTCTCTGGACTGTTCTCCTCCAGGCTCCTCCTTGCAGATTAACAAGTTGTGCACCCCAGTTGCCAAGTCCCTTTGACGCATCCCCCTGTGATACCCAGCCCTTGACACTGGCTACTCACAGAAATTCCCAATCCTCTGCCCCAAGGGAAAAAGCTGTCCCAGTTTACTAGTTCTACATTAAACTGCCATTCCTGTATAATATACAGTACTTACAAGGAAACAAAAGAAGGTTTATTTAAGAAAGCACAGTGATTCCACTGGAAACAAGAGAGAGTGATACAAACAGTTACAATACAAAACAAAATCAAATAACATGAACTACTACATTTAATAATAGTTACATTTCCTACCTAATACAGTAGGCTTTCCCCCCAAAGTTCAGTCTGTGGCTGAGCTGGCTGGTTTCACAGGAAGCAGGACTTAGACATTCATGATGTCTCCTTGGTGAATGGATCCAGAGTGACTCTCCCCATACTGTGTTGTATTGAAACAGCCATTTAGCCATTTATCTCTACTGAATAGGCAAGGTGATCCCCTGGCTATTGTAATGGTGCTTTTTTACCTCCACGCAGCTTGGCCTATTTGTAGTTTTCTTTGATGGTTTTCCATTGACTCTTCTGGGATGGGGCAATGGCAGACAAGTGAATCTGGCATTACCTCACCAGCTAACCGGGGAGAGGTGGAAACTCCTTCCTGCATGAATAGGCCATCACCAAGTAATATCACATCCTGGTGACAACTTTCAACTTTAAGACCATTATGGCATAAACTTCAATACAGTTGCATTATTCCTTACATAATACCCGTACATGTCACATCCTCACTATGAATGTCGATAAGTCGCAAGCTTTCAGCAGAGACCTTTATGAATAAATACCCTGTCAGCAATAAACTTCATGTAGTGAGTTTGCCAGGTCCGAGACAAAAGTTATTTGCAAAGAACAGGGGATGCTCTGCCAAGGGGCCTGTGTGTCACACAGAGTACAAATAACTGCACTGATTTGGATGTTTATCTACTGTTCCTGGTTCAAGGGCTCAATACTGGAGGCCTGGTTGAGGCCCAGCAAAAAGCAGAACTCTTTGTGGGGTACAATTCTCCCTTACCATCTCACATGAAAAATTTCAACAGAACGTACACACCTTTAAACTCTTTCTCACTCCCCTAGACCCCTTTGCCTCCCCCACAGAGTCTGTTCCAGAGCAAACACAGCTCCCAGCTCTCACTGAAGATGGGTCCCAAACTGTAACACACACATCTGGCTTTGCCTCTGGATCCTTAACGCTCCACTGAGGTTTGGAAGTTTTTGTATTTAAGGTTTCGAGTTGGTCCTCCTCTCTAGCAAATATGGTCAGATCAAAGAGGCAACAGGTATGGAGCGGCTCAGTCAGCCTAAGGATCGTGTGGCCACGTGCGTAAAGACACGATTAGTAGGAATCAGGCACTGCTCACTGCACGAGCTAGAGTAGTGATTCCGTTAGCTTCTATGGCAGCAGGTTCTTATTGTCAATGAGGCCAGCCACTAACGCAACATAGAATCATAGAATCATAGAATAATAGGGATGGAAGGGACCTCACGGACCTCACAACATGACCAAATGCACTCCGTCGATTTAGTATGTGAGGTGCCGCTAGGATAGCCACAAAATATTTAGGAGCTCTTCTCTGGGAAGTGCTCAAAAGTTTGAGTGCCAATCTAAAACTCTTTCCCAACTTCTTAAATCCACAAAATTGGACTGGCAATCCACCCAAAAACAGTCTCAGTTGCAAGATTTCAATATTGCCTGCTTCCAGGTAGTGCTAGAAATACAAGAACAGTCTGTTCCACAGTATTAGGAACTTCCAGCAGGCATGTGAAGTGCAGAAGCGTATGACAGTGTGGGTGGAAGAAGCTAACCGAATTTAAAAAGAAAAAAAAAACCCTCAGAAATTGCTCGGTTTGGGTTTTGGCTGGAGGTCAGATCTTATTTTGTCCAAAGTGATTCACTCATCCTTAGTCTGACCACCGCGGACCTGATCCTACTCCCATTCATGGCAAAATTCCCACTGACTTCAGGCCTTTAGACTTTCCAAGCAGCCTTGGGCGAGTAATTATAACCAAATAATATGGGCAGCAAAGTGTGCACCCTGGGAGGCTGAGGAGATGCTGATGTGTGCTCCAAGAAACACAAAGGTCCGGTCTGTGACTAGCTGCTTCCAGAGCATCTAAGGGAGCAGGTGGGAGGTTGGGGCAGGCCCCAGGAACCAGGCACAACTCTCCAAAACACAGGGGGTGCGTCTACACTTACAAATTAAGTCCCAGGTCCACCTAGCCCCTACAAGTTGACCTAGGCGTCCAGTGTGGACGCTCTAGGTCGATTTGGCAGGGTCCCCTCTAAGTCAACTTAATTTTTAAGTGGGGACATGCTAAGTCCCCTTAAATTAATAAGTGTAGACATAGCCAGGGAGTCCACATGTCCCCGCGACAAAACCTTCCCCGCAGCAGCCAGGAGTTCTGGCCAGCCACATAAGGGATAGGATTGTGTTCTCCATGAAGCAGCAAGAGGGAAGGGAGGCTGGCATGAGGTCAAATCCCACCCAAAGCTCTCCTGCAGTGGTGCAGTTCCATATTGCCCCCAATGGCCTGTACAACACATTTGATCCCAGAGTTTGAAAAATCTGGTTTTGAGCCCATGTACCTTTGTGCCAGTCATTTTACTAGCAACTCTGGCAAGTTGGAATAGCACTTGCATTGGTCTACGAGTCAGGCTTTGGAGATGCACTGAGATTTAAAGGCTGTGTCAGTAGGCCTTCAAAAACACAATTCACTTGTTTGTGCCCCAGAACCTTGGCAGTTGAGTGAATAAAATAGCTGCTGATGCCATTTAGCACTAGCTTGTGTGTACACATACATGCATCCTGAAAGCTTTAGTGGCCCTATTGGTTCGTAATGTCTAGTTTGCAGCACTAGAAACTCTCCAGGATTCAGAATTCAAGATTCAGGCCTTGTCTACACTGACGGCAGAAAATTCGTTACCATAAGTTAGCTCTTGCGGGTTCGATTGAGTGGTCAGTCAAGACCACACTCAATTGATCTGGAGTTCGACTCAATAACTCCAACCCCGTAAGAAGAGTAGCGCTAAGTCAAACAGACGGCATTTCCATTCAATTTAATGCAGTGTGGACAAGGTGGTAAGTGGGCGTTACTAAGTCGAAAGGAGACACGCAAGGTATTTTATGTACCTTGCATATCTCTCTTCGACTGCCTCCTAAAAGTGTAGAGTAGGTCTCAGAAAGAAAAATTAAAACAAAAGGTGGCTAGAACCACAAAGCCTAAAGAAATCATACAGTGAGTGCCCTGCCCACACACAGATCACATCCTGCATTGGATCAGTCCACCACAGACTAAAACAATGCCCCTTTTGCCTCCAAACAACACCCCCCCCCCCCCCCCCCCCGAACAACAGACTCCACAATCCAAACTGGAAGAAGTCAAAGGGATACAGAATATTGATGAAATATCAGCTCCATTTCTTGTAAAGTTGCTACCAACCTAACCAGAGACACTTTGCAGGAGCCCAGCAACATACTACAATCTGCCCCTGTGTAATGCATACAAAAGACTCCACTCCATAGGCCATCCAATCCCCAGACCAGGCATTAAAGGCAGCTACTTTTCCCGGGGCCCATCTTTGATGTGGGGCCACTGACTCCAAAGTAAATCCAATATAACTCCACTGATTTCAGCTGGATTACTCCAGATCCACCACAGTGTCATGGACCAGAACATGGCACTTTTTGTATTCCTCTCATTTTGGTTCCATTTTTATTTTGCAACAGGTGGTTGATGAATTCCTCCTTGCATTTCGCAGAGAGGCCTTGAATATACATGGTCTTTAGTTTGCAGTCCCTCATTTTCCTGTGAAAACTAAATAAGGAAAAAAGCAAGGTTCAGAAACCCTTAGGTTAGTGACACTCACTTGAATACCACCACGCTGCAAACGCCAGGTCTGATTCTGGCCTTCAGAACCAGGAGAAAGAAAAATGCAAAAATACCAAAGAGACTGGAGCTCAGAGTAGTTATATTTACACAAGGCCTACCACAATGGGGGATCCAACCCCGAGATCTGAGGCTGGCTGAGATCTCCACGGTGCTACTGCGATATCAAAGAGGTGTGATTTTACATACACATATAGGTATAGATATGGATGTAGATATAGACATGCACCTCTGCTAGGCAACTCTCTCAGCACTTAATAAACATGCACTTTATTTACAAAATATTACTATGTTAAAAGAGAAGGGGTGTGGGATGGGAGGCACATATATATTGGTCTAGTTTATACTGCACTCACATAGGCAACACTGATTTCAGAGGAATAGGTCTAGTAAAATTAATGCAGTACACGTCAATTACTACCCTGCCTCCCACCCTGAGACAAGTGAAAGGAAATTGACCCAGATTACACAGAATGCTGAAAGGTAGCAGCATCATTATCCCTGTTATTATTTAGCAACACCATGCCAAAAAAGACATCCTTGAGTCAGAGGTTTTCTTACCTTCAGTTGGAAAGGCTGGATCTCATTCAAACTCTGGTCCCTGAGCTTTTTGGTTAGGATCTTCAGCATGGTATAAATCCAGGGAGCAAAGAAAGGGTTAAGCAAGCACACATACACACAGGCACACACATCTACATCTGCTGAGCTGTTGCTGCGGCAGCTTTACTTCGGAGCAGCTCAGAACAGCATGCATTCAAGCACCCCCCAGGTACACAGACCTTTGAAAGGGGGCCAATCTTCAGGTACCCTGATTTCAGCAACACCCCCCTCCGTCTTCTGACCCTTATTTTTTAAAAAAATCTCTTTTCAACACTTGAAAAAAAATTGAACCTCCCTTCTTTCTACAGGCTTCAGAAGGAGTGAAGGTACCAGCTGGCAGAGTTCTGCAAGGGACAGGAGACATTTGGTAGAATATGTTTTTATTAAGAGATGGAAAAGCTCTTCAGCAGAGGCCCTGGGCTCTGCTCATGGTAATGGTCTAATATGCCATCTCTCTCTCTCCTTGATGCCTGCTGCTCCAAACAGGCATTCTCCTTCTCTCTCTTTCTCTGTCGCACCCCTCTTTGCTCTCTTCCCCCCCTCATCCACGCTCCCTCATACACACACACTGACTCTCTGTTTCTCTCTCACAGCCTCTTGTCTTCCAGCAATGTGAAACTTGTAACAAACAGAACACCCAGCCAAGGCTCCCATTGGCCAGCCAAGGAGGACTGTGTCAATTTCAGTGGGCAGGGCTTCCATTTAAAGTGAAATCAAAGGGGCAGAGTGCCACCCCTCCCCCAGCCACTTTGTGGATCCTGGAGTGGCAGGATAAGGGGTCTCCCTCTCCCCACAGGCACTCAACATAAATCTTGGGAGGGGGATTTCTACAGGGGAGTTCCAAGGGCAATCACTCACTAGGTAACAGAAGAAAGTTTCTTATTAAAAAACAAAAACTCATGGTGTGTTTCTGAAGGCTTCTCCCTGCCCTCCTCTCTCCCACACTCCCGCAGGATCATATTGCTGCCCAGGTTGTCCTATGGCAGCAAATGGCAAACAGGGTAGGAGCTGAAATCCAGGAAGCCCATGAGCTCCAGGCACCCCATCAGTGCACACCCAGTGTCTGGCTTTCCTTTCATTTTACAACAGGGCCTATTCAGAGAGCAGGGAGAGACTGGATCTAGTAGGCAATGAGGGGGCAGACTGAAGTAAGTCACCTCCCAGAGTGCTGGGAGGCAGGCAGAGTCTCATCTACTCATGAAGTGAAAATCAGAGTCAGAAGCCAGGTGGCTTTGGGGATTGGTAACGGGCTGCAGAGCCTTTCACCAGTGGTTTGAAGCTATCCCCATAGTGGCAATGACAGAAAGTCCTCATTAACTCATGGGCATTGAATGGTCAATGTCCAGTGCCCCTCTCTATAGAGCACCCTCGTTAGCAGTCTGTTCACCCAGGAGACAGAGGGAATGGGACACCTGTACTAATCTGGCATCTGTCCATCCAATTCAGATCAAACCATCATCTAGCACTCAACGGTTCGGTATCTGTCCAGGCACCTTTGTGCAAGGTACCGCAATGACAGCCATCTTCTTTCCACAGAGCAGGTGCAGTATAAGGAGTGACAGCGCAAACTTCTCCCACACTACAGTGCCAATTCAGGTAAGAGGGCTGTTCAGGCTGCAGGAGCCATACACCCCTCAGATTTGCTGGTGACCCTGTCAACAGTGGTTGTATGACCTGGACCTGGGCCACTCTGAACTAATGGCCAGCCAGCCACCAACTCATTTCACAGAGGCTACCCTGTGGCCATCAGCATGGCTTTCAGTAATGACCAAGTTATTTCAGTAACTATCAGTTCACATTGAATTGGAGCCATCAGTTTACAGGTGAAAGGCCACATTCATAGAATCATAGAATAATAGGGATGGAAGGGACCTCACGAGGTCATCTAGTCCAACCCCCTGCTAAAAAGCAGGACCACATTGCCCATCTTTGGAGCCAACCTGCCCCTGGGAAAAGGAGGTCTTAGCTAGTGTAGGAATCCCAAGGAAAGCCAGCAGCTGGGTTAAAATGTCAGTTCTCTGTTCTCCGCCAAAGCACCTGTAATAAGATAAGGCAAGAACTGATAATCTGCTGAGTGTGGAGAAGTGAAAGAACATTTTAGCTTCCCAGGAAAGGGACTGAATTCAGCTCCAGTGAGCAAAACAATTTTTCTTAAAGGGCCACCACACTCCCTGAGTCTGCATTATGAAGACATTCCCTCCCTCTGGCCCCCCAGCTCCTTATCTTCCAAGGGTGCTTCCTTACAAGGTGCTGGGAATGGAGTACTTCAACACTTATGTCTGGTATACTGTACTCAGAGTGTACTCCACCCACATCAAACAACAAGCCTGATTGTTTCATATTCATATTTCATAGTGGATTTTCACCAGTGTCTCTCCACTGACTTCAATGGAGGTACTCCCAAATTACACCAAAGTGAAACCAGACCCTATAACTATTTCTCAGTAGATTCCAGGAGTGTCTAGATTTCTTTAGCTATGTCTTTCATGTTCACAAGAACATGGGTACTGGTATATCAGATCAAACCATTGGTCCAGCTAATCCAGCAGTTTGCCTCCAACAGAGCAAAAAAAATACCCAGTGCCAAAGGAAAATCTAAAACCTTCACAAAGCTATGCAATATGATATCACATTGGGGAAGAAAATATCCCTTGCCTCCAGCTGGAAACAGGCACATTGCAGTGGTTAAAGTATAATTTGATGGGCCCCGGAACCCTCCTAATCTCCAGGCCCCCTTCCCATATTGTCTGGGCCCCCTTCATGCATGTGCGGGCCCAGCCCAGGAGGCATTTGCAACCACTTCTCAGTACCACATGCATCAGTTATCGCTCCATAAAAATATTTATAATTTTATATGGCGTTTATGTCTATAGCAATTATTGTCACAAACTAGCAAACACTGCATCACACAATAAGTATTGTGATTAACAACGGTGGGGCATAGGACCTGCCAGCAGCCAGGGCAGTGCAGAACATGTGTTCCACCAGATTTTTCTATTTTTAGGGGCCCCGGAACTCTGGTCCCTCAAATTTGTGGGCCCCAGAACTGCGTTCCGGTGCATTCCCCCTTACTTTAACCTCTTGGCACATGCCCTGACAATGAGGTTTGAAAGCCCTTCTGATTTTATTGTTGTTGCTCCAGTGAGTGTCACTGCAGAAGTTCATACAGGGTCAGATCCTGAGGCCCTTTAGACATGGAAACTTTGCCTAAATAAGCAATACGGACTGTAAAATATGACCAATAAACCTCAGTCATCTAAAACTACAGGGTTTGCCTCTTTTCCTCTATTAGAACAACTCTCAGGACCATGCCAGGCTTCCTCACAGTCCTACCATAAACCAGAATAGGCAACCCCACCACTTTCTCATGTTGGCAAGCACATGCCCCCACAGGGAGTCCCAATGGCTTGTGGGATGTTGCACCTCAACATGAGTGCGGGATGCAAAATCTGACCACAGTAACTTTCAGCCAAAGATTGCAAACTATTTTTTAGCAGTGGCTAAGTGGTACTATCATCCCCAAAGAAGAAAAGTGAGGAACAGAGAAGTTCAGTTGACTTATTGAAGGTCACATAGGAAAAGATTGGCAGAGCCAGGAAGAGAAGCTATGTCTCCTGATTCCTAGTTGCATGCTCTTAGCTCTGTACCAAGCTGCAACCTAACCTGCTGTTCAGTGAAGCATCATAATGCTGGAGCTGTGCAGAATTCAGTGGTTTCACTTCTCAGGGTTTCATGTCAGTGTTTGCTTTTGTTTCGATTCTGGTGGATTTCTTAACCCTTGCATTTTTGCTTTGCATATTGGGTTCACACCAAAGCTAAATCTCCAAGTGAAACTCAGGCAGTGGAATTTAGTTTCATTTGGCAGCACAATGAAAATACAACAAAACGGTGAACGATGTACCATGTTCATGTAAATCCCACAAATCGGCCTCAGCATCACTCAAAAAGCTAGTGAAAATAACACACTGTCTGTGCCAAGAGAAAGGGATGCAGTTTTGGCAACAGCAGGGGCCCCAGAATGCTTTGACCTTTACTGCTGTACCCTATATTAACTTTATTGTGACATCTGCACCCCCATGTTGTGGTGTAGTATCATAAACAGTCTCAGACTCTGGTGACAATTTCAAAGTCCAGTCTTAGCATGAGACAGCCCATTGACAGTAGACCCCCATCTCCTGGGATGGATCTGGATGGACTGGTGACTAAGGAGAGAAAAGCAGCTAGTTCTCTGTACAACACAACATACAGCATTGCAATCACACAGCCAGGATGCCACGAGATGAGCCAGCTATCTTCAGTGAGACCCACCTGTTGCATTTCTTAATGTCTTGGGGAAGGTAGCTCCTGGAAGACATGCCTTAGCTCAGTATGCTGCCCCTTCCTTGTGAGAAATGCGGCCTTGTGGGAGCCACGCTGGAGCAGTGCAACAGAGGTGAGTAGATGGTACAACAAGAATAGCGTAGGGGCTGCATTCTCTCTACATTCTTCTGTCCATTATGCCCCAGGGGAAACCTGAGGCAGCTCATCCAGCCCATTTCCCCCTGATCCGCTGCTCCAGATGCAAGAGCAGAAAGGAAGCTAACAACCGGGGTGCCACATCCATGCAGCAGGCCCAGACAATGAATTCTTGTAAGAGAAGAGTCGCTGTGATCCTGGGAAATAGCCAGGGGATTTGTTTTGCCCACAACACTCTGTAAACTGGTGTCTTACCTTCCCTCCCTCACATACCAAACCAAAGGGTATGTATGACATGCTTCAACCTAGCCTGTGGATTGAATGCCCCATGTAGTGTATATAGGAAATAAACTCTAGGCAGAAAGTTCAAGTGCCATCTATTGGGCATCTCTCTTCATTACACCAAAAGCAGCTTCCAGAATTAAAAGCAACTGTGTTACATTCCATCCCTAGGAGGCATGTTAGGGGAATGACCCCAGAAGCATGGACTCCAAAGGTTTGCAAAAGTTGATAAGCAGGGCCAGCAAAGCAAAAGCAGGATGAAAACTCAAGCTGGAGCAAGGCTGCATAGGGATGCTGGGCCAAAAAAAGGAGCACATTTGTGTCAATCAGATTTCAGTGTCTAAAAGAAAATGGAGAAGGAATATTGTTTACAGAGCCCTGATATGAATAGTTATGTCTAGTTATTGATAGATGCTCACTCCATCCTAGCTGTTTCTATTGGGTGTATTTGAATAGTTAAATCTATCTATCTGCGGTGACTGGTTTTGGCTGATGATATATTATATTTGCACTGAAGAAAAGAAAAGAAAAGAAAAGAAAAGAAAAGAAAAGAAAAGAAAAGAATGTTGGATTCAGTGGCTACTAACCCTTTCAATGGGAATCATAGAATAATAGAGCTGGAAGGGACCTCACGAGGTCATCTAGTCCAACCCCCTGCTAAAAAGCAGGACCACACCCACTAAATCATCCCAACCAGGGTTTTGTCTAACAGGGCCTTAAAAATCTCCAAAGATGGAGATTCTACCACCTCCCTAGGTAGCCTATTCCAATGCTTCACCACCCTCCTAGTGAGAAAGCTTTTCTTCATACCCAACCTCGACCTCCCCAGCTGTAATTTGAAACCATTGCTCCTTGTTCTGTCCTCTGTTACCATCGAGAACAGCCTAGCTCCCTCCTCTTTGGAGCACCCCTTCAAGTAGTTGAAGGTTGCTATCAAATCTCCCCTCAGTCTTCTCTTCTGTAGACTAAATAAGCCTAGTTCCTTCAGTCTCTCCTCATAAGTCATGTGTCCCAGCCCTCTAATCATTTTTGTTGCCCTCCGCTGGACTCTTTCTAATTTGTCCACATCCTTTCTGTGGTGGGGAGCCCAAAACTGGACACAGTATTCCAGATGCGGCCTGACCAGTGTCGAATAGAGGGGAATTATCACATCCCTCGATCTGCTGGCAATACTCCTACTGATGCAGTCTAATATGCCATTGGCCTTTTTGGCAACAAGGGCACACTGTTGGCTCATATTCATCTTCCCGTCCACCATAACCCCCAGGTCCTTTTCTACAGCGCTGCTACTTAGCCGATCGGTCCCCAGCCTGTAGCAGTGCATGGGATTTTTTTGTCCTAAGTGCAGGACTTTGCACTTGTCTTTGTTGAACCTCATGAGGTTTCTTTCAGCCCAGTGTTCCAATTTGTCCAAGTCTTCCTGGATCCTGTCCCTGCCCTCCAGAGTATCTACGATTCCCCCCCGCTTAGTGTCATCCGCGAACTTACTAAGCACGCAGTCTATCCCATCATCAAGATCATTAATGAAGATGTTGAATAGAACTGGCCCCAGGACTGACCCCTGGGGCACTCCACTCGTTACCGGTTGCCAACTAGACATCGAGCCATTGATTCCTACCCACTGAGCCCATTGATCTAGCCAGTTTTCTATTCACCTTACGGTCCACTCATCCAACCCATACTTCCTTAACTTGCTGATGAGAATGCTGTGGTAAACCATATCAAAAGCCTTGCTAAAGTCAAGGTATACCACATCAACAGCTCTTCCCGCATCCACAAATCCAGTCATCTCATCATAGAAGGAAATCAGGTTGGTCAGGCACAATTTGCCCTTGGTGAATCCATGTTGACTGTTCCTGATCACTCTATTTTCCTCCAAGTGTTTGAGGATGGATTCTTTGAGGACCTGCTCCATGATTTTCCCAGGGATTGAGGTGAGACTGACGGGTCTGTAGTTCCCCGGATCCTCCTTTTTCCCTTTGTAAGGGCCAGAGTCAGGGCCAGGGAACATGGCCGCCCAGGAAGATAGATGGGAGCACCGGGCCAATCCCCGAAGAGGGGGTTAAGCTGGCTGGACCAATCAGGGCTGACAGGAAGCCAGAGGGTGGGACCCTACCGGGCAGTATAAGAAGGCGGCCCTCTCCCTCAGTCAGGAGCCGGACACCAGCGGGGAAGCACCGCGCTTCACTGCTGCGGCGCCAGGCACCAGGCCCAGGGCCAGAGAAGGCTTGGTCTCGGCTTCCCACCGCCTGGGGCCCCGAGGACTGGCCCCTGTGGCACGGACCCCGGCGGGCTGAGGAGGCGCCTGCCCCCTGGGACCAGATCGATCCCTCGTCTACGGAGGTCCCAAACCCCCAAGCCTCTGGGCCTGAGCCCGGGAAGTGGGAGACACGGGACGGACCCTGCGACTTGGAGGAGCTGCCTTGGGCTGAAGACCCCCCCGATAGTCCCTGCGACCTGGAGGAGCTGCCTTGGGCTGAAGACCCCAGGGAGCCACCTGCTGCCCTGGAGCCCTACGGACCGGAACCCCCCGACAGTCCCTGCGACCTGGAGGAGCTGCCCTTGGCGGAGGACCGAGACGAGACCCTGCCACCCTTGCCACCCCCCGACGAGATGGACGGCTTCGGGAACTTCCCCACAGCGGAATACCCTGGCGTCTACTAGGGGTGGAGACCCAGGTACCCCGGGGCATGGGAGAGGGAAGGGAGACCTGGTCCGCCGCCCTGCAACCAGCGGGAACCCGGCATGGGGCAGTGTGTTGTGGTAGGACCCCGCTGCCCCAGACCTTCCGGCTCCAGGACATGGGAACCCTCCTGCTATAGCCACTGAGGTCTGTTAGTGGTGCCTCCTCTTATTGTTTGCCCTTGCAACGCCCCTGACAGGGAGACTGTGTTTGATATAGAGCCTGCTGCCTGCCCCGCCCTGCTTTGGGCCAGGCCAGGCTTGTTTATAGAGACTCGCCCTTCCCTGGGCTAGAGACTGTACTGTGCTTACCCCGCCCCGCCTGAGGGCCAGGCAATTGACTGTGTACTCTGCCGGCTCAGCCCCACCGGAAGGGCTGGGACCACGAACCGGGTGACCAGAGGGGCGCCCCACTGCCGCTAATTCCCCAGAAGCACCTGAAGGGGGCGCCCTCCAAGCCCGCCCGTAACAAGGGACGCTTACACCCTTTCTTGAAGATAGGTAGTATATTTGCCTTTTTCCAATCCTCCGGGACCTCCCCCGTTTGCCACGAGTTCTCAAAGATAATGGCCAGCGGCTCTGCAATCACTTCAGCCAACTCCCTCAGCACCCATTGTAACCATGTGACTGGGAGACCAGTCTCTTAACACCACTGTTGTCTCCCTCAGCTTTCTTGCAATAATTCAGGCTATAGCTAGCTAATCATCCCTTCCACAGCTACTGCCAGTGTGAAAGCCACAATCTTGGCCGGCACATCAGGGATGGAAAGAGGGACCTTCAGAGTAAAAAAAAAACAGCTGTTACAGCTTGACCTAATGCTCTGCTAGCCAGGCCTGTAACAGACTCATTCTCTGTGGACGGGCGCAGAGGGGGACCTTGTAATATACATCCACAGCAGCTTATGATAGTGGTTCTCATAGCAGGCCACACACAGGCGCTTAGTCCTGCTGACACATAACATCAGGCCTAGCGGTACCTATGGTTTACCCAAGGATTCGAGCAGAATTACAATCACAGAATTTCAGTGGGAGCTGTAAGTTACATTTCTTATGGCATCTGCCATCAAGGTCCCTCTTCAACATAGCATCTGAGTGACTCTCAGTCATTTTTAGATTGTTATCCTCACATACCATCCTTATGATTTAGGGAAGTAGCAGATTTGACAGAGGGAATTGAAACAGAGGGTAAATTAAATGACACGGCCATACATGCCAGAAATCTGTGGGTGAGCCAGAAATAGAACCAAAGTCTCCTGGATCCCAATCCTGTGCTCTGCCTGAGCCATATGAGAGGATGCCTGAGGAAGCAATCATAGGATGCATAATACTTTTAGGGAGTGCTGAAGTAGATTAGGACTGTAGAATATTCACCATGCCTAGCACTCCTCTCAATCTTTAAGATTCCCCCTTTCTTCCGGAACAACACTCATTGCTTTCAAAGAGCTTATAGAGGAAAGAAGCCCCCAGTTTCCTCCCTCTGAGCCAGCGTTGTAGGCGGTGATCACGAGGTGGGGTTCTTTACCCAGCTTAGCAGTTACCATTGTCAGACTGTTTTCCTTAGAAAGGAAAAAAATTAAAGAGACAATCCAAGAAACAGGGGCTGAACATAAATAGCTCTCTGGCCAATAGCACCAAAAGTGTCTCTGAGCAGCAGCCATCCTGTGTTACAAGTGGGGAACATTATCTAGAACAGTGGCTTTCAACCTTTCCAGGCTACTGTACCCTTTTCAGGGCTCTGATTTGTCTCGCATACCCCAAGTTTCACCTCACTTTAAAGCTACTTGTTTATGAAATAAGACATAAAAATAGAAAAGTGTCCCAGCACACTGTTACTGAGAATTGCTTACTGTCTCATGGTTACCATATAATTATAAAAAAATCACGACCCCCCAGGTTGAGACACATTGATTATTGAGTATGTAGAGCAGTATAAACAAGTCATGGTCTGTATGAAATTTTCGTTTGTTCTGATTTCGCTAGTGCTTTCCATGTCGCCTGTTGTAAAACTAGGCAAATATCTAGATGAGTTGATGTACTCCCTGGAAGACGTTTGCGTATCTCTGGTTGAGAACCACTGATCTAGCGCAGTCTTTTTCATCCTGTGTTTTGTGGACTCCTGGGGGACAGCAGACTATGTCTAAGGGCTTTGTGAAAAGTTGCCACTACCATAGAACAGTGGTTTTCAATCTGTGGGCTGACTCTCAGATTTCCAATGGGACTCACACCTCCAGTCAATTTGTTTTAGGGGTCCACAAATGAAAACAAGCACAGTTAGTGCACATTGTCAAGCTCTCCTCTCCATCTACAAAAGCTAGAAGCAGGAGTTTTAGATGAAAGCTGAGACGCTGGTCTCATCACACCACCCCAGCAGCTGGGTCCCTAAGCACAGGCTTATGGTACCTGTGTCTGAAAGCTGCTTGGCTCTCAGGGAAAGTTCTGCTTTGTCAATGGTCTGCTTTGAAGAAATGTTATATCCTGTTATAAGTCTTGCCGTCCAAAAGCCCCCCCTCACAGCACGACTCACTACTGCAGCTCTTCCAACACATTTGATGCACCTGACGAAGTGGGTTGCAGCCCACAAAAGCTTTATGCCCCAAGAAATTTGTTAGTATTTAAGGTGCCACAGGACTCTCATTGTTTTTTCCAACACAGGCCACCCAACACCCCACAGCCTGTGCCCAATGTGGAAATGATTTGGCCCTCTTCCCACGCCACTTTAAAGCATTCAGCCTCTCCCACGATAGGAATTCATTAGACCTGGTCCAGAAAAACATCAAAACAAGAAACTCCTATCTCCCTGATCTCAGCCTTCCGGCCCCTTCCATGCAGGCAGGTTCCAAGCACCAATAGCGTGTCCTGCTCTCTAATCACCAGCTCCAGCCATGGGTCATCTGGGTCAGGTCTACCTCATACAAAGCAACCCGTCCACTCTCCTAGCCAGCCCTCCCGCTTCCTCTTCTTCCTTTTCAGTCCCACGCCCTGCACAGGTGTAGCAGGGTAGGGCTAACTGAACAGGGCTGAATGGCCCAGGTCTTCTGGCCTTTAAAATGGCAGGTCATCCTGTTACACGCTTCCAGGATGATGTCTTTATCCCATTTTCAGCCACCTTCTCCAAGACCAATGTGTATTGACCCTGACCAGTCCTCAAACAGTTTATGTATCTAGCGATTGCTTGAATTTTATACAGTTACAAACACACAGCAACATCATAATCCACTGGCCAGATTCTGCTCTCAGTGATGCTGATGTAAATCCAGAGTAACTCCACTGATGTCAGTGGTGTAACACTGGACTACATGAATGTAACTCAGAGCAGAATCTGACACCATCCTTTCAAATATCACATCCAGACTTCAAAGAACATTCTTTCTTCAGATCTACATACCATAATACAACAAATGCAGTCCTTGGCCTTAGGAAAGTGTATGGTGGATAAGTAAGGAGGTCTTAGTGGAGCCCATGGGTGATGATGAGAAAGCAGGTGGTAGATCGGGATCTCTAGGGTGAGCAGTGAGGATTAGAAGTGCAAGATGTAGACATGTAAGAAGTTCCGTGGTTTTGGCAGCTGGAAAGGAATTGCTGGTGAAAATGTGGGGGATGGGTCAGAGTTTAAGTTATTTATGGTATATTAATTATTATCATTCAAGCCTGCCTTTACTTCCAATTTAGAAGAGGAATAAAAATTTTCCCACTTTAAGTGCAGAAGAGACCATCATGATCATCCAGTCTGACCTCCTGCAACTTGCAGGCCATAGGACCTCACCAACCCACTCCTGTAATAGACCCCAACTTCTGACTAAGTTACTGAAGTCCTCAAATCATGGTTTAAAGACCTCAAGTTACAGAAACTCCACCATTTACACTTGTTTAAACCTCCAAATAACTTGTGCCCCATGCTTCAGGGGAAAGTGAAAACAACCTAAGGTCTCTGCCAGTGCCACCCAGGGGAAAATTTCTTCCCAACCCCAAATATGGTGATAAGTTAGACCATGAGCATTTGGGTAAAACCCACCAGCCAGACATCTGGGAAAGAATTTTTAATAGTAAATCAGATCTTGCCCCATCTAGTATCAATGGTGACATCAATGGTGTTAGTAAAGATTTACATCAGCATTACTGAGAGCGGACTCTCACCAGTGGAGTATGATGTTGATCTAAGTTTATAGCTGTATAATATAAACAATTAAGAATAATTAGGAAAGGGACAGACAAAGAGACAGAAAATATCATATTGCCTCTTTATAAATCCATGGTATGCCCACATCTTAAATACTGTGTGCAGATCTGGTTGCCCCATCTCAAAAAAGATATATTGGAATTGGAAAAGGTATAGAAAAAGACAACAAAAATGATTCGGGTAAGGAATAACTTCCATATGAGGAGAGATTAATAAAACGGGGATTTTTCAGCTTGGAAAAGAAATGACTAGGGAGAGATTTGACAGCGGTCTATTAAATCATGACAAGTCTGGAGAAAGTAAATAAGGAAGCATTATTTACTCCTCCTTATACCACAAGAACTAGGGAGCACCAAATAAATTAATAGGCAGC
The DNA here is from genome assembly GCA_007922175.1 of Pelusios castaneus. Taxonomy (NCBI): domain Eukaryota; kingdom Metazoa; phylum Chordata; order Testudines; family Pelomedusidae; genus Pelusios; species Pelusios castaneus. Next base: position 4,200,296 of record ML685848.1, on the reverse strand, counting down.
AGGTTTTAAATGAACCAAAGGAAGTGTTTCTTCACACAATGTAGTCAACCTGTGGGACTCCTTGCCAGGGGATGATGTGAAGGCCAAGATTATAACAGAGTTCAGAAAAGAGCTAGATAAATTCATGGAAGATAGTTCCATCATTGGCTATTAGCCAGGATGGGCAGGGATGCTAAACCATGCTCTGAAGTGTCCCTAGTTTCTGTTTGTCAGAAGGTGGGAATGGGCAACCGAGGATGGATCACTTGAAGATTACCTATTCTATTCATTCACTCTGAAGCACATGGCAACAGCCACCATCAAAGAACAGGATACAGGGCTAGGTAGACCATTGATCTGACCCGGTGTGGCCAGTCTTATGCTCTTGTTCCGTCTCTAGCCATTGGAGATATTTGCTGTTACCAATCAAAGAGCAGCTACATGCCATTGTAAGCAGTCTCATCAAACCATCCCCTCCATAAACTTATCAAGCTCAGTCTTGAAGCCAGTTAGGTTTTTTGCTCTCCACTGCTCCCCTCACTCCTCTGATAGTTAGAAACCGACATCTAATTTCAAAGCTAAACTTATTGATGTCCAGTTTATATCCATTTGTTCTTGTCTTAATTTAAATAACTTATCTCCCTCCCTGCTATTTATCCCTCTGATGTATTTATAGAGAGCAATCATATCACTCCTCAGCCTTCTTTTGATTAGGCTAAACAAGCCATGCTCTTGCATCTTCTCTCATAAGGTAAATTTTCCACCAACTTTAACAGGAACAAACCTGGGCCCCAACTCCTTAAATATCAAGGATCCTGTTTTCTGAAACGAGTGAGAGAATCACAAGCAAATTATTGATTCATTTTAAATGCACATGACGCATCTATTGCCTCCTCAAGGAGCATGTGAATAGCCATTAAAGCAAGTCAATTAAGGCAGATCTAGACTGATGTCAAGGGGCCAAGGAGAATGCCTACTAAAAACACAAAGTCAATCCAAATTCACACTCATTCCTAGATACCAGTGTGAGAGTCTCCATATAACTAATAGGCAGAATCACACACCGCAACAAATCAACCCTTAGCAAATATATAGCCTTGCCACAGGGTCTAAAGTTCAGCAAAGCCAGGCTCTGCCAGCCTAATGGGGGGAAAGTATTGCAGAAACAAAGGTTGGGACTGACACCCCACTCTGAGGATTGTCAGGGAGAATTGTATCTGCCCATTGGGTGCAGGATGAGAAAGATGACCCCTGGATAAGCTGGCTGCAGAACAGCGCCTTGAAATCAATTAGAAGCCAGTGCACTCTAATGTGGTCTGGGTGGGGAACACCACAGAGAGCTGCATTCTCTGCTAGTGAAAGTTTCAGAGTGCTCGAAGGCTATGTCTACACTTACCAAAGTTAGTTTGAATTAACTAGTTAATTCGAACTAACTAATTCGAACTAATTTTAGTTAGTTCGAATTAACTTAATTCGAACTAGCATGGCCCCACTGGAATTTTAGTTCGAACTAAGCAAGTGCCATTCATGGCACTTGCTTAGTTCGAATTAGTCAGTTGCATTAAGCTCAATGTGCTGGTTAGTTCGAACTAACATGGCCACATTGGTTAATTCGAACAAACTAGTTCGAATTAAGGGTTAGTTCGAAAGGTATAATCGAATTTATTAAGGAAGCCCTTAATTCGAACTAATGAAAGCCTAGTGTGGCCAAGGCTTAAGTTAGTTCGAATTAAGCTTCCTTAATTCGACCTAACTTGCCAGTGTAGACATAGGTTCAGGAACAGCAGATCTAGTCTGAAGGTAGCGAAGACTTGGGAAACTAGGGCACGGCCTGCCTCCAAGGGGAGCAGTCACACTCTCTTTGCCAAGCAAAGACCATTCCTTGAAGAAAGCCCTAAAGGGGACACCTCTAACTTAAGAATCATTGATCCAGCAGGGTGATGGTTTCTAAACAGGAAGCTACTCCTGGAGACTGCTGGCTTATTTTTAACTCAAATTAATGGGCAACTTTAAATAATCCCTTCCTGTGCACATTTTTATCCCATGGGACTCACTGAAGTAGCTGGGATTAAAAGACACTCCAGCATTCTGGTCCCTGTCACTCCAGGCAGAGAAAGCGAAGTGGATGCTTGTTCCTAAAAAGAATCTTGACCAGCAGGGGGCTGCCAAAACCTTCCACACTCCCACAGCCAGACAGCAGTGTGACCCATCAGCCACGAGAGGTCAGCAAAAGAACGTGACTGCATCGTGAGCTCTTGCCAGTCACACGTGCAGGTAAGATACAGTCCAATAGTGATCAGTAACTATATCTCTAACTGCAGTAGCTAGCACGGGAATCGTTGGAGCACTTTTAAAGGTAATGAGCCAAATTCAGCCCTGATTAATTCAGCTCCAGCTCTTGTAGAAGTTGAGGAAGTTTTACCTCGCCTAAGTTCGATTCACATTTGCTTTAACAGCAGATAGAGTAGTAAATGTCTATCCAAGAAAAAGTTCCTCTTTCTAGGAACCTAATAATCTTGGGTAATTATACTCTCTCCCATTTGAGGATCTCAGAGCACTCAGAAATAAATCATAACAAGTGCAAGTTGGGGAATATTATCAAAAAATGTATCACCATTTTGCCAGTGGAGAAACTGAGGCATGAGTGACTTGCCCAAAGTCACAGAGCATGGCTGTGGCAGAGGGAGGGTCTCTTAACACCAAGACCTTGACTGCTAGAAAACGCCATCTCCAAAAAGACAAATTGAAGATCTCCAGTAAACCAGATTGAAATAGCCCTGTTAAAAGTTTGCTTTCATTTAAAAAAAAAAAAATCAGCCTCAGGTCCTTAGCCCGCCTCACAGAGCATCTCAGGCTATCCCATCACTACAGGCACTCAATGGCATTAACAATGCTACAGGCAGACCACTGCCATGTCTGCTTTCCTTCAAGGATCCCACCATGGGGGAGCTCAGTAAAACACTCAGTTCCAGGTACAGGGATGGCGTTTATTATTTCCTGCACACATCCTCTGCTGTGCTTCCCTCTTCAGACACTTGGTGAGTTTTTGCGAAAACAAAGTCGCTCTAGAGCAATAAAAGGATTGGTAGCACCTCCCCTAGGATTCCCGTCTTGGATGAGCTGGGACATTAAATGATGTCGAAACTCGTTGGCAAGATGTTCCCATTGTGACGGCTTACAGAGTTCCTTCCCCTTCCCTCACCCACCAGATCCTGCTACTGTTACTGGAATTCCTGCAGACATAATATCAATAACTCTAGATCACCCCTGAATTCCCCTTGGAAAGTGACTTACACTTAAAACTCACTACAGCAATGGGTCCTTATCTAGCTCCTAACTTTTCATTTGCAACCCCTCATTTTTCTCCCGGAACACAGCAATGGCTTTATTCATAGTTTTGACACCACTAACTATGAAAGAAGGTCTAAAAACAGAGTTGAATCTCTCTGCTCGAACTCTATAAGTGCTGCTACAATGGGAGCTACAGCTGAATTGCCTCTAGCTTTGCAAAACGAAATAACTAAGGGATGGGAGGAGAGGACCTGACAGTTCTGTGTCTCTGTCACACATCCAGATTGTCAACACAGCCCACCCAAAGTCAGGCAAGGAGGTGTGAAACCTTCATAAAAGGGATCGCAATATAAATTGGAGAGGGAGAATAAAAATTAAACTTGAGGAGATAGTGTTCTGTAGATGGTGTGGTCTGGGGTAATATATCAGAACAGGATTTCTGGATCCTATACCTAGATTTTCTACTGACTGTCTTTGGACAAATCTCTGAACCTCTTTGTGCTTCGTTGTTTTCAGTATACTAATATAGATAATACCCATCTTTGCAAGTGTTTGTTCCTTCTGATGAAAGGCTCTCTATAAGTGCACATTTAATTTTATGATGTTTATGACTACAGCCGGACCTATCTTCCTGCAGTTGATATAATCTGGTGGCAAATCGGAACACTGAGTTAACTAGAGTTCAGAAAGCAATCTGTTAGTTAAGATAATAAATAAGGAGTCAGGGGTTTTGTGCTATTCCTACCACTGACTTCTTGTATGATCTTGAGAAAATCCACTCACTTCTCAGTCCCTGTGCTTCCCCATCTGTAACATAGGGATTAAAACATAGGCAGTGATGTGACAATAATTAATTAATGGTGATAAAGTACTTGGAAATTGTCAGATAAAATATGCCACTAAGCACAGAGCATAAATGAAATCTGACACTGTGTTGGTGAGAAATATGCCAAATAAATAGCCTCTGTTTATGTTAAGCCCTAGACCAGTGGTTCTCAACCCACAGTCTGCAGGTCACTGATGGCCCAATTATGGCACACAACTGGAGCCCATGTGACATCCTCAGAGCCATACAGGTAGTATTGGATGCAGTCCACAATGGTAAATATGTTGAGAACCACTGTCCTCTACTATATTAGATTTCTTGCTATATAGGCATCACATGAACTGTTAAGCCCTTTTCCCAGAGCTGTGCTGACATCCCTAACAAAGATGATGTGTAATCTATTAGGAGCCATGTTTATTTCACTCAGCCAAAAAACATGAGAAGAGATGGAGGAGTAGGACACAACTGCAATGTTTGCCAAAGCTGAGTGATAAAAAAATAATCAAGGAGAGCAACGTTATTTAAACCAGAAGCATCTGAGAGGTGATGGAGAGAAAGATAGTGTGAAGTACAAAAATAAAACATTTGGCCTGCAGGGTCCCTTTAAATTAACACCCTTGACAAGCTTTACATGCCCTCTTCACCTTGACTCCCACTAAAGTGAGTGGAAATCTGTCAGCTAACCTCCCACTATATGCTTTGAAAATTTACCTCATATATGGTTTTTCCTGTTAGTTTCTCACTCACTTATCAGATGAGAGTTTTACTTATCTGGATCCCTTGTTCCCATGCCTCACCTCCTATGGGGATGGAAAGACACAACCCACTACCACTCACAATGCCACTCCATTGCTGAGGACTTTCTGCATCACCAGAGACTGAAATCCTTATCGCAGCCAAGGTCACTGCTGGACACTGAGAACATAGCTCTTTTTCACAATGTTACAAAAAAGTAATGACACAACAGCAATCTGAGAGCAATTCCTTTGCCTCCAAAGCAGGAAAGCTTGTCTGCGCTCCCTGCTTTTAGTGCCATGGCAGAAACAGTGTGGCCCAGCATTTACAGCAGGATTCATTGGATCTAGTCTTGATTTAAACATCAAATCACCCTGTGCCTCAGTTGCTCCATTGGTAAAATTGAGCTAATGCCAATCAAACTAGGGGGACAGAGGAATTGATTAAATAGCATTTGGAAAGTGATTTGAGTTTGACATAGGAATAGCCTAGTCCAGAGTCCTGTCTTTGACAGTGGCTGCTTTAAAGGAAGATGCAAGAAACCCTGCATTACAGGCAGCTATGGAACGCTCTGTCCAACTGTCCATCCCTACTGATCTAAAGTGGATTTGAACCAGGTTATCTAGCAGTAGCTCTTTGGGACAGAGACTGTCTTTGTGTTCTGGGTGTGTACAGTGTGGTCCTAGTTCATGGCAGGGATGCACTGCAATACAAATAATAATTAAAAAAAACCCTTTAGCCACCTCACTTCCTCTTTGCTAGCTTCTTAGCGCCTACCATGTGCAGAACTGTGATTGTCTGATTAACCAGCAGAGCTGACTTTTGTGCCATTGGGTATTTCAGACCGGATGTCTCACCCAACATTTCTAAAGAGGTGACTGAGGATGAGGAAGCCACATATTTAATTAAAACTGTGCATTATCTTGCTGGGGTTTCTCAAACAAGATTTTTATGGAATAAAATCCCGGCAGTGTTTTACTAAATCTCCAGAGGGGTGTTTATAATGGTATATTTTCATTACCCTCCACAATCCGTCATGCTGTAGTTCACAATTACAAATATTTTGGCATTTCCTGATAGCTACAATGTTCTATATTGTTCCACTTCAAGTATCACATCATCTATTATCCAGGCCCCTTTGTGGCAGAGTTTTGGAGTGAACTTCCTCCCGCTAAACCCAACAGAGTGCAGACCTCTGGCTGCCATGCTGATCAATACCAGGTACATGAAGAGACCACATCAAAGGAAGAATGATCCCATCTCAGGGGCGTGAAGGAGATGCGAATGGTAGTAGAGAATCCCTAGACATACAGAGGTGTCTACCCATGAGTCATAACAAGGGAACCCCATTGATTGAGAGACCAAGGAGATGGGGTTGTTGGAGGAAAAAAGAGGAAGATGGAGAGGTGGGAGAGTGGATTTCGAATGACTGGGGGGAGGGAAAGAGAATTGAGAATGGAATGGAAAGTGTCCTGGGAAGAAGATGACATAAGTAGAAGGAGAGAATAGTGGGCATTGAGTGAAAGGAGGGGCGCTGGGAGAGATGATGGAGGGTGTGGAGGAGGAAATGGGATGTCTGGAGGAGAAGGTGGGTTGTTTGGGAAAAGAGAATGGCCCTGCCTATGGAGAGAAGGCCCTTGGCTCGCAGGAAGTGAATGGAGGTCTCATGGGGAGGAGGTGGGGTGCTTTAGAGGAAGACAATAGTGGATGTAGGTTGTGAAGTTTAGGGACAGACTGGTGGGAATCTGAGTGGAGAATGTTCAGGGCTGTGAGGGAAAGAATGGGTGTGCCCAGGCGGAGATTAGGAAGTGGCTGGGGGAGCAGTGCTTCTGACCCACTGTCCGTGGTCTCCTTTCAAGGTAACAGCTCTCTCCACTCGTGTGCAAAAGCTCTATAAGAAGCCAATTTTGCTGCAGGCCTCGCAGCTGATGCCTCTGTCATTTCTGACATGTCGCTAGCAGGGAAAGATTTAATATGTACTTATTCAATGTCACTAAAAATACTTCAGCACTTGTGGGGGAGGGTGCAGGAGGCTGATCAATGGGGATGGGGGGGAAGTACTGATGCCTTTTGCAGGTGCTGAACCACAGTGCCCAGGGACCCAATTTGGAGGGCTCCCTGATGAGAAACTGCTGAGGACTCAGAAGTCTCTGCCCATATGATCTGCTGTCACGCCTCACTTCAGATCAGAGATAACAGGCATAGGGACCAGAGACACTCTCCCAGTAAATAAAGATTAATCAGGAGAGGAAATTGCAATATTTGGGTCCTGTGTAAACCAGCCAGACTCCTGCTAGAAAGGTGCTAACTCAGTTGCCCTGGCCAGTGCAGAGAAGGTCTGATCTGATTTCATTCCAGACAGGCATGCAGGTTTCTTTGTTACAGTGAGAGTGAGTCCCTTTGCTGCTGTGTCTGGAGTGACTCACCGCCCCGCAAGCCCGCCTGCTTCCCAGCTTCTCCATGTGGTGGTCCAGAGGGAGGACCGGGCAGAAGGCTATCACTCACATCGACACCCTGGGGCCCAGCTCTTTCCCTCCCCTTATCTGATAGATCTCAACCATCAGGTGTCTCCAAGCCCATATTCTGCCAGATTATAGGCTTCCTTCTTCTCCATTCTCCGCAACAATGCTTGTCTCTTCAGCCCATTCATGCCCAGAGAGGGGAGACGGTCTTCCTTTTCCTGCCCCCAGGAGATGGAGAGAGAAGATCTATTGGGCATTTGAGATGAGGGGATACTTCTGCCCCAGGAAGGGGAATGACCAGAGCACAGAGAGTTAGTTGATGCCAAATGCCCAGGAGAAGATCAGAGATGATAAGAGGATTATTCCTCCACACCAGACAGCTCCATTTCTACCCCTGTTCATTAGGGATGGGCCTAAATGAAGATCTGGGATTCAGACATCCCTGAAAATGGGAAGAGCTTGGATCCAGATCAGAAAGAGCTTGGGTGCCATGGTTGAGGAAGCACTTTAGAAAGAGATAGCACTTTGCAGCCAGGGCCCTTCTCTGCTAGTTATTATTATTAAAGATGATGTTTCACATCAGCTTCAAACTCCTGCGCAGAGGGTGAAGGGAGAGAATAAGAAATCTCAGCCACCTAGAGGAAGATTGTCTGGATGTGACAATGTTCAACCCCAATGGGCTCTGCCATGCTGCATTATTTAAGCCCAGTAACCAAATTTAGTAACCAGCCCCTGAGGCGCTCTGAGGGAAATGCAGCTTCCAGAGATTCATTCCCCAGCAGTAGCTGTCTTCCCTTAAAGGAACCACATGCTTTTCCTCTCCTCCTCTCCCTGCTTTAGGTAGGCAGGCTAGGGCCCCACTTTCCATTTCCTTGTGTTGTCATTTACATCTGAGCAAAGTGAGCACCGAGTGGGTATGAAATGCTGCTGCTACAGCGTGACTCTTTTACACTCCTGTACACAAACATAAATGGTGACCCAATGCAACTCAGTGGAGAAACAGGGCCATACAGTTTTTCTAGCAGTTACACATGGTGGGACTAGAAGCCATCAAAGCTTTCAGTCCTTATGCTTGAGGGCAGAATAGGCTCTAGGCTCACTTGTGGAGGGAGGGGGGTCAGGAAGACTACTTCTCCCCACCTCCACACGCCTGGGTACAGCTCTGTATGATGAGATATATAATGCATTGAATGGAGGCTATTCTATGAATGAGCATATAAGCAGTGGACCTGGCCCAGATCCACAGCTCCAGATATCCCTCAAAGCGGGAGTCTTTCTGTATGGTGAAGAATAGCGACAGGACAATGCATTGTTTGTGAGGTGGAATGGGGGAAGCTTAAATCGCTTCCCTGTCTAGATGCACCCTTGGCAATCACACACACACACACCCATTTTCCTGCCGCCTTGTTTTCAAGCACCAGAGGCCTTTCCCAGCAGCATTCCTTTTCCCTGTCTGGGCTGTGGTCTGGGCCTCGGGGCGTGTTGGCAGGACATAACAGAGCCCAAGGCAGGGGTTTAAGTCCAGGATATGCCATACTGTCCTAGAGGATCTGGGGGAAGAAGGGGTGGGATAAAGTAAATATTTAACCAGCACCAGACCTGATGTGAACACGGGTCCATTGTTTTATTTGTCATTGCACAGCAGTGACCTCATGTCTATGTTGAAGGCAGCGGAGCGGAGTTCTCCCCTGATCCCAGCCGCGAGCTGGCATCACAGTTCTGGGATTTACCTTTGCATGCGAGCAGACGGTTTCATTAAAAGCTGAGCTCGCCCCCGGGAGCCAGGAATGATGCTGAAACCTGCAGGTCCTATGGATGACTCCCACTGTAATGGTTATTAAGCACAAGGCGTGTCTGCTCCAAGGCGGCGAGAGGATGCCGCAGCCTCTTAAACCCACCTGCTGTCTCTCCAATCCCTCCTTGGCCCACGCTTGGGGCCCGCAGACTGGCATTACCAAACACAGCCCTTTATAGCCCTGTGTTGTGTAGAATAGAGAAAAGCTTGGAAGGGAGACCTTTCAGGCTGTGGTGACATTTTCAGACAAGCTGTTTCGTCACCTGACCAGCTGTACTCATGAAAGAGTCCTTGGTATTTTTTCAAGAGCACCTATATTATTCCCACTGTCCTGCCCCAGTTACAAGGTGGGGCGTTTACAATCTATCTTGGACACTGTTTTGAACACAACCCAGCACAACAGTGGCTCAAATGCATCACTCAGTCATTTGAGTGTTGCGGGGATGAGGGTTGCCAACCGTCCATAAACTCAGGGACAGTCTGTAAAAAATATGGAAATTTCCTGTGGTCCATGAGTCTGTAATTAAAAGGAAATTGTCCATAAAAATCTCTCCCTCACCAGCAGCTAGCAACTGCCTGTCTGCTACTGCCCACCTCCTCCTACGGCTGCAGGTTAACCCTTTAGCATGGCAGCCCCTCAGCTCCTGCCTGCCACTCCCCCCCCCCCCCGGCTTTGGCCTGGGCAGTGGGTGGGGGCAGAAGGGGGCTGGTTAACAGACAGCTGGGGAAGGGCTCAGACTTATTCAGGAAACTTGAAGGGATAGGAGGCACAGCAGCTCAGTACCCAAGGCAGCTAAGTTTTGACGGAGGCTGTAGAGCTCCATGAGAGTCAGAGCGCTGTCCTGCGGCTGCAGAGCTCGCTCAGGTATTCCAGCTGGGATCAGAGTGGGGCTGGGATGGAGGCTGCTTGGGGTCCTTAAGGAGACAGTGAGCAAAGCCCCAGCTAAGTCACACTGTGTGTCAAGTCAGGTTGGAATTGGATTCACTGCTGCAAAACCCTCCTCACGTTTTTAAACAAAAATGGTTTTGTTTATAACCCAAACCCAAGTTTTATTTATAACCCAAACTCTCTCTCTCTCTCTTTCTCACACACACACACACACACACACACACACACTTACCTCCCCCAGTCCTCCTCTTTAACTCTGTCTCACCCCTTTCCACTTAGCCTAGGCTGTTTCTCCAGACCAGAGGCCAGAGAGATTTTTACTATAAGCTACCTACATTATAGGAATGGACTAGGCTATAATTTTTCCCCAGCAGTTGCAATGGCTGAGCATCTGCTGGGGGAAAATGCTCAGTGGGCCCCTCTGTGCTCCCTGGGGTGGGGGGACATAACCAATGCGCCATTGTACCTGGAGTCTCTGGGCTCCGATCCTGCCTGTGATGGGATCCCTACTGCTCTTCCCCCAGCCTTCCCCATCACATCCCAAAGTGTTTCATTATTGTGACATTATGATACGATTATAATGATGTTATTGTATTGTTTGTGTTGTTTTTAGTGATGTCAGTAAAAAGCTTACCATGTCAATAAAAAAAAATCAACTTCAGCTCTTCATGCTAGTAAAAACTAAAGTGCCAATGCATAAAAGCAGCTGCCACGGTTGGTGTCAGCCCCTTTGTTGACACTCTGGATATGGACTACAGGAGACCCTTTATAATATTGCTGATACCGCTATTACACAATTGCAATGAATCTTAAGCCATGCCACGTGAGTTATCAGTGGAAAAATTATGATTTGTTAAACATAATAATCTCATTTATATGTATGAATCAGCTTAGTATTGTGTTATAAATATTTGTGGCACATTGATATCTCAAACTGGTGTTGTGCATCTGGGTGACACCCCGAGACAGACTGGGATCAGCACTATCCAGCCTGCCGGATGGCCCACCAAAGGCAATCAGCTGTACAATGGACCCAGTAAGAGAAACTAGGAGCTACACCTATGAAGTCATCATGACAGGTAGGGACATGCCTGTGAACAGGGGACTCCAAGTGCTTTTTCAAGCCCATGTGCTATGAGCTTGAGTTAGGAGCAAAGGATGTACAAACCACATGGCAAAGGATATAAAAAGCCATCTCCATTTTGCTTCTCGATTCTGGAGTAATTTCTCTGCAAACTGAAGCTTTAAACAAAGGACTGACAGGCCCATCCAAGCTATGGATGGGTTACAGAGAGACTTGACCAGCTACCAAATTCACCATTGTTGCTAAGAACCTGATATATGAACTCGGAAGTCATATGTACATATCTGAGTGCTCTGACTATTTAAGAACTCTCTTCTTTCTCCTTGCTTTTTGTTTATACTAAAATCTGTTGTTTAAGATACTAAAGGATTAACTGGCAGCATGGTATTTGGGATAAAATCCAAATGAATATTGATCTGGTAATGTGGCTAGTCCTTTGGGGATCAGGAGAACATTATGCATAGTGAATAGAGTTTGAAATAACTTCTCCTTTTACTGAACCTACTTGCTGATTGGGAGCCAGCGACTGGAATGCAGTAAAGGGAACTCTCTGATTTTTTTCCCCCAGCTTCTTAATAACCAGTGCGGGGAATCAGGAGCACAGTGTGTGACTGGTTGGTGAATCCAACTTCAGCATTAACCATCAGTTTTGTAGGAATCTGCTCTCCTTTTTGCAGCCTGCCCTGCCTTTGACATTTTCCAGATGGGTTACGCTAAGCACATCTGGCCACACCTAGTACAGGGGCCAAAGTCTAGAATAGCCCATGGAGAGTGAACTCCTTGTTACTCCCTAGACATGGCCCCCATGGCCTGTTCTGTTCTTGCCCTCTAGGCTGAGACCGCCAACAAGGAAATGAATTGGGATATCAAGGACTTTTATGGTGGGGAGAATGGCCCTCTGGGAAGGGGGCCCATCAGATTCATTCCACAAAGAATAGACATGACTTCTAGCCACTCTTGAACAATTCTGGATTTGAAACTACATCCTGCAGATGGGGGAAGGTCTGAGATTAAGATCTACTAGCAGTTCCCTGCTTTTAATCTTTTCTAGGTTTTGTCTACTTGAAGAAATCGATCAACATAGCTACTGTGGACTAAGCTATTCTGCAACAGCTATTCCAGAATAGCTACTCATATGCGCCCTGTGTTCTGGATTAAACACCACTTTCATTCTGAGATAATTAGGCTGCTTAACAAGCCTCAATGATTCCCCTCCTTCATTCCATGAGGATGATGAGCCCTTTGGAATTAGCTTACAAGCTCTTTGGGCAGAGTCCATGGTTGGTGTGTGTTAATATAGAGCCTCTAGCTGCTACTGCTACACAAATAATAAACTGAGCATGCTTGCAAGCTTTGTGTGCAGCTGCTATGGCTCCTCAGATCTTCCCATGTGGAAAGCAGGCTGTGAAAATAAGAATAAAGCTCTTATCGCAAATACAGCAAAAGCTTCCAGCAGCTGTGACTAACATAAGCCTGTTTGGCAAAGGGTTAGGTCTCCACCTCACTTGCTCCTTCCAGGGAAACTCAGCAAGAGCATAACTGGAACCATTATCTGATGAAAGGGAGGGTGGGGAATATGCCCAGCCTGGGATTTCCCTGAGACTATCACAGAGCTAGTGCTAGTTGCAGGCAGACCCACGCCAAGTGAAGCAGCTCCAAACCACCCACAGGAAGGGAAGGCATAAGGCTGTGTGTGTCAGGGTGAGCTCAGGCCAGCCCAAAGCCATTCTGTGAGGAGCTCTGACTGCAAGGCCCAGGATCCAGCCAGCAGCCCCAGACTCCTCTGCCAGGCTGGGGTGGGCGCAGTTCCACCTGCTAGCCGGGGAGTCTAGGCGGAGGATGTTTCTAGGCTGTGTGGACTGGCAGGGACAAAGGGAATAATGAATGCTGAGCAAGACAAGGGACGAACCTGTGATGGGGGAGGAGGCCTCCCGTTGCTTCGTGGGGCCCAAACCGACTCATGCAGTGCTCTCATCAGGACCCAGCACTGTGCACATTGGAACATGTGTGGGAAAAGAGCCATCTTTCCCTCAAGGGATGGGAACAGGCTTCACAGCCTGACCCTGGGCGAGGCTTTCTTGGGGCTGAGTTGGCAGGGTACAGCTGGGTGTGGTGCTGCAGTCAGGGTACCAAAATCAGAGAGGTATGCTACCTTGCTCCGAGAGAAGTTTGTGCTGACACAAGGCAGCACAGGCTGTGCTCGTCAACCTGGGAGCTAGAAAACCACAGGGAGAATATGTATCCAGCAGGCTCCATCTCTTTTTAGATTCATTGCAACTGACTCCCCTCTCTTCTCTACCATGAGCTGCGCTACGCTAGTGTAACATCCCTTGGCTTCAGAGGAGTTATGCCGGGGGTGAGCTTGGCCCATCATTGTTGATTATATGTGCATCTCCCGCAGGAAGCTGTTTCTAACCTGCAGCCTTTGCATTCCTTGGCACGTTCACTCTGGTTCTGATATCCACCTCTGTGGGGGAAACACTGTCAGAGCATTCATCCCTGCAAACTGTGGGCCTACTGTTGCGCCCAGTGAAGCCAAAAAGGGAGCTTCGCCATCGACTGCAACAGGAAGAGAATCGGTCCTTTGGCTAACACTAGGCTCCAGCTGCAAGAGGGATGGGGAGAGAAAGAAGCAATGAAAAGGAGGAAGTGGGTGCAGAAGAGAAGAGGGGGGCCAGAGAGGTGGAGAGGAGGGATATGTATGTCATGGCTTACCTCAGAGCCAGAATTAGAAGCTGGGTTAAAAAAATAAAATCACAGCAGGAAATAATGTGTTGCTTAAAATAGCAACATCAAATGGGAGAGAGAATGGGGAGTGGGCGGCGTTTGAGGTTGCTGCTCCGTTCCGCCCTCAGTGGCAGGCTGATTAATATGTCTGCGCTACTTGTGTTTATGTAACAAAGGCCACTAAAGGCCAAAGCTGTATTTTTGCTCACACTGCAGGGGAGTCTGTGAGCCTTTTATTCCCCCCATAGCATTAAGTGGGAGGATACACACTTGTACTTCCTGTCCCAGAAAAATCCATGCTTCAGCAGCATGCATGCAGTTATGTTGCCATGGCCCAGCTGGCTGGAGCACAGTCCTTTGACAGCGTTTTCATTCTTTCTCTCTTCCCCACAGAAGGCTCCTGCTCTCCAGAGCGCACCTGTGAGTGCAGCGAAGTTGCCAGCAGCCACAGGCAGTGCTGTAATCACACACGAGGTGCCAGAGCGTGTTACTACATATTTTATGCCCATTCTGTGTATTTTGTAATGAATCATAGACATGTGAGACAGGTCAGGCAGGCCATTTCCCTGCCAGTGCAGGGCTGTTCCCTACAATATATTTAGTCCTTGACTCTCCCCTAGGAGGATTATTCCACGTTGTTTTTCCCTAGTTATACAGCATATCCTGATAAATACGTTAAAGATTATGAGGTGTTCAAATAGTAGGATAATTTGGGCCATAGAAGGACCTGCGAGAGATATTTAGCCAAAGGATTCCCTCAACTGATCACAAGTAAGCTGTGAATGTAGAGAGGCAGCGAAATGACCGTATGATACACAGCCTTAGCTCTTCCCAAAATGTGGTCCGTCCACATCCTGCCTTTCTGGGACCGCCGCTGAATCTGACCTCTCACATTAAACCAAGGCAGCTCTGGCCAGTACCTCCAAAGACAGAAGGGAAATCCCCAAGAAGACCCAGAGTGTCATAGGGTAGGTGTTTCAGTAAATCGCATTGGCCTAAGCACCTCTGAAAGGCAGGGGATACTGTGGTGCACAGCTAGAGGCTCCTCTCGGACATGATATAATTCCTGACCACCTGTGCCAATGGCAATCCTATAGCAATATTCATAAGGTTAGGAATGTTAGCACTAGTCTCCTGCCTAAAATCCAGCTGAAGGGATTACATTTTGCTTCATTACAAATTCTCCTGGCAATGTCTGTGAATACATTTTTTTAACTCCACACCCCTGGGTGGGTCCTTGGCAGAGGGGATCGTCCTCTGGCGCTAAAGACATAAGCCGTTACTGGGGTGAGCTAAAAAATTGGTTCTTTTCCCACAGCCTGTAACAGGCTCATCAGTCATATGGCCCAGCCACCATTGAAGGGAGACAAGTTCCAAACAGGTAGCCGTGGTAGTCTAGTTCAGCAAAACAAACAAAGGAGTCTGGTGGCACTTTTCAAGACTAACAAATTTATTTATTGCATGAGCTTTGGTGGGAAAAAATCCCACTTCGTCAGAGGCTTGATGGTGGGGAACTTACAGAATGGGAGCAAAATAAATGCTGGGGAGTGTAAGTCATAGGGTCAGGTCAGACGGTTACAGCAAATCAAAGTAGTCGTTTAGATTCAAACAGTGGAGAACAGCAATTAGCAGGGAGGGTGGGACAGGGGTGGAAAGGAAAGCAAAATTACCTGTAGTAATGGGCAAAAACCCATAGTCTCAGCACCATTAACTTAGGGCTGAATAGAGACTATGGGTATTGTTCTCGCTTCCTGCTCTAAGCTATTGTCTGCTGTTGCTGTAAGATGTTAAACAGCTGCTGTGTTCTGTCTGTTCAATGGCTGTAGGCTACCCTGCTGGAACTTGCATTTCGGTAGCAGGTGAGGCAATCTCTTCTGTATAGTTTGTAAGGACCCAATCTGCAATGAGCTCTGGTGACTGGGACTCCTGTAACCACGTGAAGCCTAAATGCAGGATCAAGGCCATAGTCAGTTAATGACAAAGGCTTAAACTTGCACCCTTGGCATGCCCCATCTTCCTGCTAATGTACGTTTTGGAGTGTGCCAATAAGGCAAGATCAGATCAAAAGCTGTGGGACAAAAGTTGTTATATAAAAATAATGGGGCTGGTTCCCCTCACGTGAACATCAGTGAGACTCTTTGAAGCCAATGTAGTTAACGCTGGTGTCAGTGGCTATGTCTACATTTGTAAATTTAGGTCGACTTAGCATGTCCACACTTAAATTTTAAGTCGACTTTGGGGGGACCCTACAAAGTCGACCTAGAGCGTCCACACTGGACGCCTAGGTCGACTTGTAGGGTCTAGGTGGACCTGGGACTGGTCCACGGTGGCAGGGGGGGCACCCCTTGCCAAGAGCCAGCGGGCTCAGCCTTTGCCCCATTGTACCTTAGTACAATGAGGCAAAGGGGGACAGGGACCCTGGCAGGGCACAGGGGCAGGGTGGGCAGAGCTCTGCCCTGCTCTTTGGGGGGGCATGCCAGGCTCTCCCTGTGCCAGCCATCCTGGCAGGGAGGGCAGTGGGGAAACCCTAGAGTCCCCTAAGTCGACTTAGAGTCGACTTAGAGCTACTCCAGGTCTACACTGGCTTAAGTCAACTTTAAACTAGGTTTAACAAAGTCAACTTAATTTTCCTTAAGTCAACTTAAGCAAGCTGCTTAAGTCGACTTAAGGAAAGTGTAGTGTAGATGCAGAGTAAATTAAGTTGACTTAAGCAAGCTTAAATCGACTTAATTTACAAATGTAGACGCACCCTCTGAGAGGAGAATTGGGCCCAGACCTGGTCCACACATTCCCACAGAAAGAGACAGGCAGAGCAGAATGATTTGTTTAGCCATGGCTTGTGGGACATTGTGAACAGCAACAGTTCCCAGAAAACTCAAATCAACATACAGAAATGTGTAACTTTCTGGAAGTTAAATCCAGTCATAGTAAATAGCTCCTTTATGTTATCCTTCCAGTCAAATATAGTACCTTCATGGAAGAAATTCCTCAGCATGTTTCCTGCCTGGGCTTACCATTGGCAGGGATTGGATTTCCTGTAAATCTAGAGTAAGGAATGGAAAGCAAAGAAGCTAAAAAGAAACGCAGTTGCTACATATTTTAACCTGTTCTACAAAGATCAGTCTTAACAGATGCACTTTCCCCCCCACCCCCTCTAAAAACAAGCCTGAGCCATTGGGGTTTACAAGTATTAATGGGGTTAATTTTCATCACAAATTCTTGTTTTTAATTCCCTCCCTCCATTTTTTTTTTAATTTCCAGCTGCGATTTTGTGATTTACACAGCCTGCATACGAAAGAAGTTGTTTTTGCCAATAGCAAAATGCTGTGCTTCCTCTCAACCATCTGGAAATGAGGGCTTTGATTCCCCTCCCTTGAAAATACCTTTGCCTTTCGGAAGCCTTTCCAGCAACAGAACGGTTGGTTATGTACAGAATTCATGACAGAAAGAGGTTTCATGGTAACAATTAAAGGTCCAAGATATAACAAATCTGACGGTTTTTTGAGTTGCTGGTTCTGACCAAAACTGCCACCTTCAAGAAAAATAGATGAACTAGAGAGTGTTGTCTAGCGACTAGAGCATAAGATTGACAATTAGGACTCCTAGGTTCTATTCCTGACTGTACTGTGGACCTCCTTTGTGAACCTGGGCAAGTCGTTTAGCCTTTATGTGCCTCAGTTTCCTCACCAATAGAACAGAGATTATAATCTTTTCTTTCCTCATGGGAGGATAAACCCATTAATGCTTGTAAAGTGAGCTCAGATCCCAGGGTGAAAGAGGCTGTTAAAGTGGAAATTCCAACTATCACTCTATGCAGAGATTAACAGGACTATCTGGACTTGAACTTGATCATCACTCGCCCCAAGGCAAGTGTTACATGACCATACTAGCCAGGAAATTGCAGGTCTGAAAGAGCAGACAGAAAAGGAGTGGGAGCCATATTGACTGGTACAAACATGTTTACCGTGTCCAGCTGAGAATGAGTAACAGCTGCTTTTTCATCATCACAAATTCTCTGTCACTACTGAAGTACTGCTCTGTGCTGAAGTGTCCTAATGCTGTGACTCAGGTATGAGTCACTGGTCGCATCTCTAGCACACAGAATCACTCACTTGCTGAAATCAGACCACAGAAATCATACATCATTCCAGCTAACCTACGGCAACTAGTCACAGAAAAATGGACTGCTATTTACAAACAGATCCAGGACAAATTTCATTCTGGTGCAACTCCATGGACTCTGCATCAAGGGACCATATTAGAATAGGACAGGAAGTCCAACCAGGAAAAAAAAAGAGCCAGAAATAAATCAAAACTTTTTGGGGGAGCATTTAAATCCCATTTCCAAAGCAGCTCTAGTGCATTTGGACTGGATGAGAAAGATATAATAAACGTGACTCTAAACCTTCTGCCACTCACACTTTTACTGATCACAGCTCAGAGCTGGGTTGCCAGTTCAAAATAGCATGTGACCTCTCAGTATTAATCAGAAACCTAAGAGGGAAAAACCTAAGTGAAACAGGTGGTTGGACTGACTGATTACACAGAGTCATCATAATTCAAATGGCGTTTGCCTCTCCCCCCATATGTGCAGAATGAAAAACTCAGCTCCTTGCTTGTTGTTTGTTAACCCTTTTGTGGCTGATCCTTGACTCCCTCTGCTCTGTAGGCCTTGTCTACTAGCATCATCTCTATTACAACAGCTGCTGTGCTCTTCCTAGGCAAACCTGTAATATTTAACAAGCCATCTGGTGCTGTCTTGATATTGTGGGCAGCACTGCCTGACACTATGCCGTACAATGGAGCACGTAATTTTTTCATGCTAGGGCTGCAGTAGCAACTTGTTGGGAGCCCTGGGCCTCACATCTAATTTATATAACCTTCAAATCACCCTACTCATTGACCAATGGGTAGCCAACACTTGCAAAATTTTCTTTAGAGCTGAGCAGAGGGCACTCAGATCAAACTGGAGCAATGCATGCTGGGACCTGTAGCATCCTTCAGACTCACCTCTGCATTGAAGAAAGACTGGAGCAGATCCACATCTGGTGTAAACTGCTGTAGTTCAATTGACTTCAGAGGAGCTAGGATGGCAGTTTACACTAGCTGAGGAACTGCCCCGCTGTTGGCCTGTGTATCATCTGTCCCGTCGATACTTTAGCCTAATCTATGAACACTTGGACAGTATATGCAGTGTTTCCACTGGACGGATTAACCAAATACAGCCAAACCCTTTCTTGTATAAGGTTCTTTTGCTGGCATAGCCTAAAATAATTCCCCAAGTAAAACAAGATATACTGATAAAAGAAATTTCCTGCCTATATAACTGAGTCTCTGCTATGGCTTTTTGCCAGTATAAAAATGTTGTAAGGAATCACCCCCCAACCAACCTGATTATACCAGCAAATGTTTCTAGTGTAGATCTAGTCTTAGATAACCTCAGCATTGAGGGCTATCAATCCTTCCACCAGCAAGTAATAAAACATAATGTCTGTGGGCTCCAGTTTCTGAGAGATCATTCCATATGCTAAGGAAGGCCAAGTGTTTCAGTTTCCCTCTTTCTGTACATTCAGCTTGTCCAGGCAGCACTCCATTTTCTCTATGAAGTGGACATAGTGGAAAAGCAAATCTGATGTTCTGAGTACTGGTACTCCTGAGTGTTAGAACATGACTTCAGTAATATCAAGTCCTCTGTTCCCATAACTCTTTGTGGGTTTGCCAGGAGCCTTATCATGCCTGCAAATAAAAGGCTGTTTCAGCTAACTGACTATTTATTTTGCTTTCCTCTATGGTCTGCCTATTGGTAGTTATTCCTGCTAATTGGTGTCATTAATAGGTTAAAAAAATGCATGATTCTCTGTTTGCTAACTGGATTGACCCACCAGCCCTTGCTGGATTGCAATAAGAGTAGGACTTCACTGGGAATTATTCAACCCTTACAACATGCAAATGTGCAGGTCACACACAGAGGGACAGGGTGAAAATTGGACAGTGGGTTCAGTGGGTTGGTTGCACTGGTTGAGCAGAATAAGGAGCCAGAACTGGACTAGTGGAAGGTAATGCATAGAATCATAGAATCTCAGGGTTGCAAGGGACCTCATGGGGTCATCTAGTCAAACCCCCTGCTAAAAGCAGGACCACTCCCACTAAATCAACACAGCCAGGGTTTTGTCCAACCAGGCCTTAAATGTTTCCAAAGATGGAGATTCTACCACCTTCCTAGGTAATCCATGCAGGACAAGGTCGAACTTCATTAGGAGAACCAGAAGACGAGAGAGGGACACAGCCAGAATAGCAGGTTACAGGTTAGGATGGAAAAGCACTTTCAAACATGTGGGTATGCCCAGGTTGGAATAGCAGGTGATGTTAGAGGTCAGGTGGAACTCAACAGCAAGGGATCTGGAGGAGTCCAGCTACAGACCAGCAGGTGGAGCAGAACTCAGGACTCAGATGCATTAGTAGAGCACTGTGGGAGAACGTTTGTCCAGCACCTATTTACACTAGCAGTAGCAGTTGCTCATTGTAGTAATTCATGCACCAGAGCCATTCACCAATTGACATAAAGCAAACCAGTGTATTTTGGAGCTATTGGCACAGACAGTCTAAGTACAGATATTAAAGAAAGCCAGCCTTACTGCATGTGAGAAGAACAGGGAAGGATAAATGTGCTGTTCTACATACATTCTTTTATTAATAATCATACTAGTTTGCCAGGGAATATCAGAGATAAATCATACCATTAGATCTGTGGTTTTCACAGCCATCTTCCCAGTGTGGAAGGGGACCACACTCCTGTGCCTGACCCCCAGTGTGGAAGGGGACCACACTCCTGTGCCTGACCCCCAGTGTGGAAGGGGATCACAAACTTGTGTTTGACCCCTTCCCCCTGTGTGAGAATTTATGCATGAACAGACAATTAATTTTTTTCATTAAGAACACACACACAAATAAATGTGCAGGGAGGCTTACTTTATAAACAAACATGAATGCAATGCATTTGTTTTGAATGCTATCCTATTTGATAGAAAGATTTGTGCATGTTACTCTCAACGCTTCCTAAGAAGCCTGACACCTTTACGTAAAATCCCTGGAATTAAATGTTAAGGTTGAATTAAATGATAGAACTGATCAGTCATTGGAGTATCTGCCCTTCCATCCCCGCCACTCAACTTTCACTTAAGACAAACAGTAGCACAAAACATGAGCCAAATTCCTTCTTGAAGTGAGTCATGAAAGTGATTCTACAGATGGATTTAACCCAGTTTGTTAAATGACTAGAATATGGTCAACTTAAAATTGTTTTATTTTTCCTTCTATAGAACAGTTCCTGGAATCCTGCTTGCAGATGCATCACTAAGCTATTAGCTGATGTAATAGGGTGGGTGGTGCATCCGAACAGCATTTTGCTTGACCTTTTGTTTTCAGAGGGTTGCTTTTTTCCCCTTGTTATTGTTGATTTCTTCCAAGAAAGTCTCACACAAACCTTTTTCCCCCCACCCCCTTGAACTGCATCCGCAGTACCCAACCACAATCCTTCCAGAGAGCAGTGTGGCTTGAACAATGACGAAACCAGACTCTTAATTTGTTCCCAGCCTGTTTCACGCTGACATTTTAGAACTGACGTCATCAGCTGCTGAGATTTCATTGCTGCTGCTAAAAATAATAGCCCTGCTCATCCCCCACCTTACCCCAGCCCAAAAAAACAATTCATTAACACGGTCTGGCCCTCAGCTTAGCTTTCTTGTAACAGAAACAGGGGTAGGTATTGATAGTTAAGAAAGCAGCAAGCAGGAAGCACTAACGATGCCTGGAGACATTCTGGAAGGCTGAAAAATACAATGAAATGTAAAATGATATTTTTGTAAAGAGGTGTGTTTTTTAAAAATCACTTGAAAATTAACATGTAGACCAACTTGTTTTAAGCCTACCTCAGTGTATAGCAGTGGACTGCTGACTGTCAAATGAGGGAGTTGCTTGCTTCTGCTAAACTGAATTTAGATTCAAAACATCCCCAGTCTCTTAGCCATCCAAACAATCCCCTCCAGGCTGTGCCCTTACTGTGCCTTGCAGGTTCCAAAGGGGTAGGTTAACAATAGATGCACGGCACTCTCCAAGCACCTTAGATTCTCCTGCAGCATTCAGCTCCTTCTACACAGAACGTTTCCAAAATTCTCAGCTCTCCAGCCTCCAAGAGGACAGGATATTCACCAGGTTACTTGGTTCAGCTCAGGATCAGCAGTTAACTTAACGCAGCACTGAGATATATCTATAGTGAAAACAATCACAAGTTTACTACCAAAGAGCAAGATGTAACAGATAGTGAATAAGGATAAAAGAAACAATGGGCTACATAAAAATATACACTTTCTAGAGACTAAATTTAACTTAATAGGCTAACCTTCTGTCTAAATAAGTTTATGTTACTCCAAATGTCTTTTGCATAGTTTCAACCACGGCTGGTTGTGATCCCATTGTCATGAATGTAATCACACATCCCAGTTACTTCCTAGGTGCAAGATAAGGAGGTGCCTTCTTTGTTGCCTACATACACCCCGCAAACTTCATTGCCATTACATATGGTTAGGCTAACCAACCCCCATGGCTTCTTTTTCTCCTCTGGTTTCCTTTCCTGTTCTAGATGGCTATTGGTCATCTAGTATAATAAATCCTGAGTGCAAAATTCTGGCCTTAAACATAATCCTGGTGCCCCACTGATGTAAGAGCAGTCTGTAGCCCTGTACCCTATCTCTGCCAGTTAAAGGCACATGGGAAGCAGGTTTAAGGTCAAAGAAATACACAACAGTGCCAGGATGGTACTATTTTTTCTGAATATAGTATTCAAGGGGCCTGACTCTGCACTGTCTTTCATGTTCTTCAGTCATTTACACGCTGGCAAACTGGTAGATCAGCTCATGGCTCCAAACCAGGTTTTATTGTTTGTAATAAAGCAAGCCCTAAAGGCTCCCACACAAATCAGTGTCCCACGATACTTGGCGCTGAACAAACATACAGTCACAGACATTCAGAGGGTGGGAAGGAAAAGAGAGGCACAGGGAGGTGAGGTGACTGACCCAGGTCATATAGCAGATCAACAGGCAAGAACAGAACTCCAATCCGTGCCTCTCTGTCCATGAAGCTAGCCTCCCTCCTATATACTCCCCAGTTTTAAGACCTTTCAAATTCAGCATGTTATGTGTATTGATCAAGTTGCCTATAACTAAGATAATCTAGTTTTAAAGCTCCCAACAATTTCATTCACTTCTTTCCCTTCCTTTGCCCTCCATGGCTGAAAGTTCTTTGAAACAACATTTCCTCAGAATTAGGGGGGCATCCAACCTCCCATCCCCACAACCACACACACTGGTTCCCTCATCTCTCTGGTTTAATTTACAACAAAAGGGGGCATGCCTGTTAAAATCTGTCAGATTGTTCTCGGCGTTGACATCAATAGAGTTATTCTGGGTTTATGTAGGTGTAAATGGGTCAGGATCAGATTCTGGCCATAGAACTCTGATTATGCATGAACTCAGACCTGTACAGAAGAGTGCAATTTCTGTAGCCACTCAAACCATGTGGTTATCCACTGACTTGTTGGGGTTCCACAAAGCATTGATGAAGGAAGAACTTTTTGCCCAAGGCATTTTCTTTCCATTGTTTACAGCTCAGAATGCTGATGTAGAATGATGAGGATTAACACCCAACACACCAGTGCCCTACTGGCATGTCCTAGTAGCCATCTAACTGTGAAACTCCTGGCAGGTGAGGGAGGGAGCCAGAGAAAGGGTCCCCCAGCAACAGACCAAGGTGCCTTATACCCAGCAGGTGACAATGGAAACTACAGAACTATACAGTGCAAAAGAAGGGAGTGTCCCTCCTGCCTGAGAGTCAGGACACTATGGACTCATGGTTAGAGCCCAGGGACTAGAAGAGGAGGCTTCCTAGCCCCATCAGTGATCAGTAGCCTGGGGTCAGGTGGGGAGAGACATCAATCTTTGGTTTGCCAGAGCTGAGCAATGACTCTGCCACCCCACACTCTGTTCTCCTCTCCCCCTTGCCTAAGGGCCTTGCACAAGCCCAAGTTGCCTTTAGGAGATGTTGAAAGAGCCTTGGGAAATCCAGGAAAGGGAATGGGTGGAGAGGGTACTGTTGGGGTTGCAGGGCTCACAGTCACAGCCGGGAAAGCTGCTGCTCTTGCTGGGAAAGGCAGTGAGTCACCACCACCCCCAGCCCTGTTCAGGGGCATGTTTCACACCTGCACCCCTCCCTGGACAGGATTCATCCCCCATACACACAACACAGGGGGCAACCCCTGGTGGCTACTACCTCCCACTGGGGAGTGCTGATCCACAACTAACTCATGGGGCAAGAGCCTCCACCGGGTATCTATGCTGGCTGCTCCCCTTCCGGGGCACCTCTCATTGACTCACGCCAAAGCACAGCTGGGACAATGGAACCACCCACCCCGATGCTCAGCTGTTAGAACGCTCACGACCGGCCCCGCCTCTGGCCCGCCTCCCTCCGGTATCCAAGTACCAACCAATCAGCTTCATCAATCTTTGCATACATAAGTTGGAGACAGCTGGGCAGCAAAAGTGTGAGAAAGGAGCATCTAGCTCTAGTTTCTGCGGCTCAGATGAAGAAAAGAGCCTGAACCCCACCTGAGAGAATCCGCTGTATAATAAAAAATCTGAGAAGGCTAAGCTACAGATAGGAACAGAGAGAAAAAAGATGTTCACCCTCATCTAGAACACAGAAAATATAGTGTGCTTTATATAGCACTCTAACCGCATGTTTATAATTGCCCGGATGATCCTCAGTGGTCTGGGGTGCAGGCTTCAAACCTGTAGCTGTCTAGCGACAGAGTGGTTCAATTCCACCTTTCGGGCGAGTGTTCTTGCTTTTTCAGCTTCCCACTGTGCATACACATGCTCCCCAGGGTCGCCCTCACCCGCAGTCATTGATTGATGGAGTTCCTCATTATTGGTACCTGGTATGTATTATAAATTGGTGCAGTTCCAAATTATTGATCAGTGGATACTATTGACTGAGGAAACTTGGAGTTTATTGATTGGAGGTGTTTCTGGAGGGCCCTCAACAATAGTCTGGTTGATGGTGCCACTGATGGGCAGTTATTTCATGATGACTGCTTATTAAGTTTCCTGGTTACTGACTCTTGGGAGTAAAAAAAAAGGTTCATATTTTTAATTGGATGGAGGGTAATACTGATTGAGGTGGCTACAGGTGGATAGAGTACCACTGTTTCCCTGAACTTTCTCAGTTTGAGCATGTTATGAAAACAAATTTGCCATTTTTATTATGCTTCCCTGAGTTTGATACCTTGCTATTGTTGCCTTCTTGCATTATTTATTTGTTCCTACAGGAGAGGAACAAATAAAGGAAACCATGCTCTAGGTCTGTTCCATATTGAGTATACTCTATCTCCCCCCACACACCCTCATGATGATTCATCATCACTCCCACAATAAACATTGATGTTAATGATGTCACCCAGCTACATGAAAAAGTAATGCTAATAAGAAGCTGAAAAATGTATGCTCCTGGTAGGAAGCATTAATTCTTTGATGTCCACTTGCAGCAACTCCAGCCCTGGTCTGAGGATGTTCAGGGTCTCCAGCAAGCAGAAGACTACAAGCTATCCCAGTGTAGAGCAGAGTGAACATGAACCATGCATTTCCACCCCTTTGCTCACAATACCAGGAGGGGGTGTTCTGATGGGTCAATCCCACTGGCTGCTGGAGGGCAGGAATGGACGAGCCCATGAACTCTTGAGACAACACAAGATCATGAGACCTCACATGTCTGTTGGCGCTGGTTCTGCCAAAAGCTGACCCTGTGTGACTCTGGTTCTGTCACACAAATTGACTCATTTGGTCTGATGGATGTTGGGGCAATAGAGTATCAAGAACATCCAGTACCATTATTTTTTGGCTGTAACCTAATTGCCTTAGATCTACCGAGCACTGCCACCAATCAGAAAACCTCTACTTTTGCACTAGCCAGTACGGTCATGTCTATGAATAAACTGGCCTGCGGGCCAACAGTTTTCTAATGCTCTGAAGCACACATGTCACATCAAGGCTCTTTATTTATTTGTAGGATATTTGCGTGAGCTTTCCACAGCGCAGCTAGGAGCGGCATAAATTCCAGATGGCTGTCCGCTTTATGCCATTCCATCTGCTTCTGTAAATCAGTCAGTTTGCATCCTCTGCTCATAATGCACTTTCTGTGTGAAATACCACCATGGCCTCAAAAATTAATTAATGTAATGTAATTTGGCTGTGGGCTTTTGTTTCCATCAAGAGTCGCTCTGGAAAGGCCTTTGCCCTGCAGTAGGCAGCTGAGAATGGCAAAGCTAGTTGCCAGCTTCATAAGAGAACATAATAAGGCTCTTTCATGTGTGGTTTATAAGGGAACATGCTGTGTGTATCTTTTTTTTCCCAAGAAGCAATCTGGGATTAAATTATGACAATCAACATTTTATATTCCACCCCACGCCCCACACACAAGCACATAAATGGGGGCTATATGCTCTGAGCAAGAATTGAACTGTACAACCGACCAGCTTGCATCTGTTCTTGGCACTGACTTCCCTTGTTTCTGAAAAGCAACAAGAACAAACCCGCTCCTAGCCAATTGTCTTGAGCAACAGTAGTGGATTTAGATTGTGTGTAATAGTCTACCTTTAGGGGGCGCTTGGGGGTACCTGAGTGCCAGACACATCAGGGCAAATGAGAGTGGATCTCCCCTCCTGCTCCATGAAGATTGTGGTAAGCCCAGCTGGCTGCAGGATTTGTGGGATATCAGGGATAGTAAGCAAAGTGGTATCTGAAAGCCACTCCCCGCTTGCTGCTTCCCATGCAGGCATTTCTGCATTTAATATTCTTCACCCTTCCCGTCTGTGATCCCAACTGAACTTGTGCCAGCCCCCACACGCGCTCTGCTTTGCTACCTCTGATGAGCTACCAGCGTTGCCCACCAATCCAGCAACAGGGCAGAGGGGGCATGGAAGTGCCTCTTTTACCTGCTCAACACAAGGGCTAGAGACAGTGGGAGTTCCAACATTCAGGATTCCACAAAGTGGGGGAAGTGGAAGCAGGGACACAGCCACAAAGGGAAACCA
The DNA here is from genome assembly GCA_007922175.1 of Pelusios castaneus. Taxonomy (NCBI): domain Eukaryota; kingdom Metazoa; phylum Chordata; order Testudines; family Pelomedusidae; genus Pelusios; species Pelusios castaneus. The sequence goes on along the minus strand of ML685848.1, from coordinate 4,173,367 downwards.
GAGCTGCTTGGGGAGGGATGGTGCCTCTTCCTGGGGCTGTGTGCCACCTCTAGCACAGGGCTGTCCTACAGGGACACAATCAAACCCAATGAACAAGGAAGACTACGTAGTGAATTCATTCTCTGCTGTGCTGGTACAGGAACCAGAGTGGCCCACAGTTGCGGGACCTGATGGCTGGCTTTCCAGCTGATGTATTGGAGGGCAGGGCCTCCATATTGGAGGGAAGGGTACACTTTTCTGTGGCTTGGAGCCCCTGGGGGTCCAGCCCAGGCTGCAACACCCCATTACCAGGGGGCTGGTGTTACACATTTGTACAGGGCCTGAAAAAATCATGTTTGGGCCCTGCTGGAGGGTGGTGAGGAACGTGAGACCCTTGGAAGAGTGGTAACTTTTGTGTGTTGGTTCCATCTGACTAACCCTGTGGCTGGAGTAGACAGTACTGTTGAACCAACTGGTTACAGACTTGTGTTGGACAAGCAGCTAAGAACATTTCACGCAATGCTGTGTATGCATCGCCAGCATTTGGATTCAGTGACTGGTCTGGGAAGGTGGTCGGCATTTGAACCAAACGAGCTCTTTTCATTACATGCAACAGGCTCAGCCAAAATTAGCTGAAGGATCTAAAAATGGTTAAAATACAAGCAAGGAATATTTAGGCTCACACAGCATGAGAGTTTTGCTTTTTCACTGAAATGAAGGCGCCTCACTTTGTTTTCCAAGAGGAATCACAGTGTGGTGTGGAGGAAGTATCGGTGTTCATGGCTGAACGTGTGTGACGTGGGTATGCCTGACTGCCTGTGATCTGACTCAGTGAACATGCGTTTATGGGTGCGTGTATGCATGCAGTTTTGGGTGCATATAACAATGGCTCCACCTGGATTATCTGCAAGGGCTGAACCCAGGACGCCTGAATCTAAAAGAATTAGCATCACAGAACAAGTCCAATTAGTCTGGAGGAAATAGCTCTCATAAATTTCTTTTGTGATCCAGCCACTAGAGGGGAACAAAGCCCCACGCTGTATTAATGTGAGTTACATACACACAGACTGGCTCAGCTCATCAGTGATACTAGCTGAGAAGCATATAGCAAAGCTTAAGAAGGGGAGGATGCAAAGCTGGACTCTGTCCCCAGCTGATTTTAGGCTGGGTCCGTCTCCCTAGGGAGTGATATGGCAGCTAAAGATCAGCAGGGATGCCAAAGTCACACCCTCTACACAGGAGCAGGGACAGATGGGCAAGCAATGTGGGCTTGAGGGCTGTCATTAGGCCGGTTCTGCACCACTGGAGGGTCTCCCTACATTGGGCAGACCCTTCCATGACAGCATTAGAGCCCAAGGGCGCTGGTGCAAAGCAGATAGAGGATTTTGGCCACTCTGCGCTTAAGTGCAAAACCTTTTTTAAATTTTATTTTATGAATGGGGAAATCTGAGTTCTCACTCCTGGGCAGATGCCAGGGTTGTGTGTGTGAGTCAAAGACGTCACGGAAACACTGGAGGGTTTGATTTTGAACAGAGCGTACCTGCGTGCATCCCACACACACACACACAGCTAAGAGGGCCAGAGCATGGTAAAGAGGCTAAGAGTGTTTGCTAGTAGCATATCGACCCGAAGTCCTTAAATGTATTAGAGACGTTCCCGCGGCAAAGCATTGGCTGGAGTGACTCACACAAATGGCTGGTAGACAGACCCCCATCCTGCAAAGCTTTATTTGGAACTAGAAACTGTCAGTCTTCTCTTCTCTAGAGCACTTCCCAGACCAAATCCAGGAACGATCTCTTTGGTTTTGATAAGAGCTGGTTAGGAAATTTTTTATTCTTCAATGGAAAATTTCAGCATTTCATCAAAAACCTGAAATATCAGACTCTGACATTCTTCCCTGAAAATTGCAAAAACAACGCCATCCAAACAAATACGCCCAAAGCATCAAAAATCAAAGAATTTTTGTAGATTCTGGATGTTCTGTTGAATAATCAAATTTTGAAGGAAAGCAGATCCTTGCCATGAAAATGTTCATTTTGTTATAAACCCAGTGTTCCATCTAAGAAAGTTTAAATGGAAAGTATTTTGGCCAGCCATCATTTTGCTGTTTTGTAAGTCATTCTGTATGGGAATAAAAAAGAAGACACTATAATCAGAAATACAAATATTTAATTTCAATGTAAGATGTACAGGATATAATTTAGCAGGATTTAGGGACAATTATTGCTTGTCCATCTCAGGTGGGCAGTGCCATTCACACTGGTAAGATGTAGGATTTGGGAGCTGCTGAGTTCCTACAACTGCATTTGTCTTCAATGAGAGCTGAGTGCTCTTAGCACATCACAGGACGCATTCTGTACCTCACAGGATGCAGCTGATGGCTCTAAGAGAAACCACATGTATTGCAAGGTATATAGTGAGGTCTTTTATGAATTATTGCCAGCATATGGACTCTCAGAAGCACTGCTCTAACGTCTTCAGTTAATTTAATCTCCTTGTATTTGAAGTGTAGTTTAAATCTAAACCATCTGCTTTGCTGAAAGTTACAAATAAACCTAGTATATTTGTGAGGGACTGAGTTTATAGTATGTTCCAAACCTTTTACTAAATGTAACTTGTAAATCGTTCGAGTTTAAACCTGAAAGATTTAAAAACTTATGTATTTTTATACCACTATTGTTCTTCAATTGCTCTCTCCATTTCACTCCACTCAGACTTTGAAACTATGCTGGTCCTTTGGTTTATAATCCATGTCAAGTCAATTTCACTTCTTAAGCACTAGTACAGCACAGTTCTGTTTGGGTCACAGCAAATAAGAGGTTTTGAAATCCATAAAGCTTACTCTATTCCTCTCAGTCTATGAAATTTTTTTCATTCCTATTAAGGTTTGTAGACCACACTTTTTTAAAAGAAAAAACAAAAAACAATCCACAAAATCTGAATTTTGCACCTGAAGTTGGTTGAGAACAGCCCTTTAAAATTGAGAAAAAGAAAAGGAGGTCGATGTCACTAACAAAATAATGGTCAGAAAGGCAACAATATCAGCAAACTATATTAACATAGTATATCCTGTGTGTGGCAATAATATCTGAAAGGAAAATATTGTTTTTCTGATATAGAACTGAACTTCTGAACCAGCAAAATGGTTTGGAGGTGCATGCCCTGATTCTGCTCATAAATAGCACTAATAATTGCTCATGGTAGAGATGCAGCGTTATAGGTTGGATGAAAACTCTGTGCACACATTGCTGAGTTGTATCCCTATAATCTCCCAGTGCTTTATAGACACTTTGCCTCATCATTACAAAAAGAGTCCTAGCAAGGTGTGGATAAAAGGTCTGATGAATCATCTAGTCACCATAAGAAATGTAGTGCTGGGAAATTAAGCATTTAGAAACTCTGTTATGTGACTGCTTTCACCCATGTAAGCATACTACTCAGAGCGAACCTCCTTAGGGAAAACCAGATTCCAGCCTATTCCTGATTCTGTAGCGTAAAGGGACATCCATACAGCAAATTCAGACTAAGGTGAGATGGGGCATATCCCATGGTCCATAAGTATCTGAGAGATAACTGAGAAGCCTGCTGCATCAATATGTAAAGGCTGGGTGATTGAGAGCACTCAAGCCTGTGACATTTCATCACTTTCCCAGGAGACCTTCACCTCTGGAACAGCTGGGTGCTGCCACAGACACAGAAAGGAGAAAATGACATCACAGTAAAACCAGTTTGCCTTCATCCCAACTCTACAGGACAATTGTGGTTGTTCAATGAACATTGAATTCAATGTTTCTGTTTTGTAGGTGGAAGAACCATGCTGGAGCAGCCCTTCCTATGCCTTGGATTCTGAAGCTCGTATGCCAATAGGGGGCTCCAAAGCCCTTAAAAGGATTTCAGGGAGGGCAGACTGTCAAGCGCAGCGGGGGAAAGAGGGGCGCTTTCCAAAGTGACTTTAATTAACAATCACACGTGCAGCTAAGAAGAGTTACAGCAACCCACTCAAAATGCAGACTTGGAGAGGTTTCTGGGAAAAGTAGGAACGTGCTTTTGGATTGCTTGTGGATTGGACAGGTCTTGGACAGCACCACAAGAGCCAGTCCACGTATGGGCTGCCTGCCTTTCAGCTGCCAGCTCCAAGAGGGTTGTTTTTCTTGTCTTCTCATTTTCAAGGAGTGTGCAGCCAGATGGCCTGTTTTTGAATGCACTGTGCGTTGGTTGGATGTGTGTTTGGAGAAGCTGCCAGCTTCACGAGAAGGAAGAAAGAGCAAAAGAAAGGAAAAAGCGCCATTTGGTATCTATCTCTGAGTTCTAGCCAGACTTGAGGCTCTGTTCTAAGAAAGGGGGAGTCTTAAAAGAAAAAAAATGTAGGCAAAATTGAATGTTGGAGAAACCTTCCTGCTCGACAGACTTAGAGACGGAAGTTCTCCACAGTTCGTATTCCGTCATCTATCCTATTCAAAAGCACAAAGCAGGTACTTCAAGGACAGCATCAGAGCAAGCTTCCTACCTACTCCTTGCTTGTGCATGCGTACGTCAATCATGCCCTGGAGCAACCATCTCTAGAGGGGAGTTCAGTCTCCATGAACAATTTAGATGATGGGTCTATCTGCTGAGACTGCCAACACAGAGGCCAGTTAGTGCCCATTGTTGTGGTGCCTTCTGTGATTTGAAACCCTAGCCCCTAAGGTCTGGAATTAGATGATGCAACACATGCAGGTCACTCCAGGAAAAAAGGAGCCATCATGGCCTGCTGTCTAACTCTCTACAGAACTTGCACTGGTTTGGAGTAACTGTCTACAGAACTTGCACTGGTTTGGAATAAGGGATCAGTGATTTGATTTAATTGGGGTTGGTCCTGCTTAGTGCAGGGGGTTGGACTAGATGACCTCCTGAGGTCCCTTCCAACTCTAATCTCCTATGATTCCATGACCAGCATTCCCCTTTTGTAACCAAATGACACATTGAGATTGAGATTGCTGTCTCTCTGGCTATGTCTACGCTACAAAAGTTGACCTTATTAAGTCGACTTAACAAAGTCGACTTAACTTTTGTAGTGTAGACATAGCCCCTTTTCTACATTATTAAGTCGACTTAATAAAGTGGATTTAGGTGCTAATCCCCGTCCACACTGATTTAAATCGACCTAATAAGGTTGATTTAACTGTTAAGTCAACTTAAAACGAGGTCTTAGTAGGGTCAACTTAATTTTTCCTGAAGTCGACTAAAGGAGATGCTTAAGTCAACTTAAGGAAAGCCCAATGTGGACACGGAGTAGTTTAAATCGACTTAATTTGTAAGTGTAGAGGCACCCTCTGTGTGAATGGAACTGTCCCCTGTGTGGAACTGGAAGATTAAATTAGCCCTAGGTGAAAAAAATGTAGACCTTTCAATATGTGGGAAATTGTATCTGATGTTCTTTAATAGATATCTTTATGGCACCTTTTTAATCTGGGAGGAAAAGAGTGGGGGGGGGGGGGAGGAGAGGTGCAATTCAGAAAGGTCAGTGGATTTATGACTCAATTAGCTTTGTCCCTCACTCATAGAGGGTTTTTTGAAAGTGGAGGATGATGCCCCAGTAAGTGGTAGCAGCAGCTCCGGGTATTCTGGGCCAGAGGAAACCATGTTTGCAGCCATCCCCTCTGGCTAAGATGCCACTGTGTTTTACAAGCAGATTCATCTGCCTGCTGGCTGAAATGCTGACAGGGAGGAGATTGTGTGTGTGTGTGTATCCGCAAATCTCTTGTCTCTCCTGATTGCATCAAATTATTTTCACTAAGACGATCAGAATTCAAGGGTCATCAGGGCAGACAGTGTCTCCATGGCAACACAGGCCTGGGCTTTACAGAGCAGGTATTCCTCAGGTAATGAGGGCGAAGACAGCTGTTCTGATTTCTGCTCTGGTTCACATATCCTAGGCAGAGCCGTCTTATACCTATAGTATTTTAGCACATCTGTGGCAGCCAGGATGTCATAGCTGTCACTGTGCGACAAACCATGCCTCTTGTAATTTCACAGCAGCAGCGAGGGCAGAACTCACAGTTTCTAATGCCAAGAAGCACAGGCACCCATCAATTGAGCTAAAGAACTGTTTCCATTAGCTGTGTACAGCACAGACCACCCATGTCTGAGCAATTGTACTCCCCCTTCCCCCATGCAAGGGAACAGTTCATATACAAACTAACCAGTTTGCTACAATCAATGCAGAGGCACCATGCAGATATCATTCCCATTATCAATGGGTCTGTGACTTCTTAGCCTGGAAAGATGCAAAATAGAATTGAATGAGACTTCCTCTGAGAGAAAAAAGGGATACTGTGCACCTTTGGTATGAATCACTGGCATAAAGAGCCAGGTGAAATCACTTTATTTGAAGCGGGAATTAATAAAGGATCTTTGCTTCCCCTTTAATCAGAATGCAACATGGAAGAATGCAGCTATGAGCTCAACAGCTGTGCGGCAGTGCATGTTTGCACATTGCCAGAGATGGTTGTTTAGTCAAGTGATCTAATTGCTTGATGGTCACTGAGTGCTGTGGAATGGGGCTGATAAAGGAGGTGGCTTTTCCATAAATTGTTTGGAAAATGCAGAGCACTGGGAATCAGGATGCTGGGGTTTTGTTCCCAGTTCTCCACCAAATCATGCTAGTGTAAGGCACCACGGTTTTCTGTGCCCAGCTGGCAACTGGCGATCATCACACTTGTCTTGCACTAGCAGGGAGAGGCACCGGGCAGTATACGAGTTTTAAATCTTTATACAGAGTTTGAGACCTTTGACTGTAAGGCGCTGTGTGCTGCAAAGCACAAGGTATTAGTACCAAAATACACACACTGGCCAGGCCAGCTTGCATCAGTCAGCACTTGCAACCTGTACTTTTGAGGCGTCTCTGTTTCCACTCGCTTTATGTTGCCACTTTGCTGCTTCTCATTTCCCAGGCAAAGCCAGCATCTGCTCCAGTTTAGTTCCATGCAGCTGTTGCATCGTGTCTGTAATGCAAGCTTCTGCACAGTGTTTCCGCAACAGGCCAGTTGAAAGAGGGTGAGATTGACAACTCTCTCTAGCTGTTTAGCGGGATATAGTTACATGGCCTGGAGGCATCCATTGACCAGAGGTTATACTGACTTCCTAACCAATGACCTAAATGGGTTTTTTAAAGTTGATATTCTAAAGTTCCAGGAGGGTAGCCATATTAGTCTAGTTCAGCAAAACAAACAAGGAGTCTGGTGGCACTTTCAAAGACTAACATTTATTTATTGCATGAGCTTTCGTGGGAGAAAATCCCACTTTGTCAGACTCCATCTTCAAGTGTCTGATGAAGTGGGATTTTCTCCCACAAAAGCTCATGTGATAAATAAATTTGTTAGTCTTTAAAAGTGCCACCAGACTCCTTGTAAGTAATTTAAAGAGCACCTGCTCTATCAGAGGGTCCCTTTGCCTATAAAGACTACATATAACAGAAACGATCATGTTTCAGAAAACCTCAAAGGAGCTACCGGGTGCACAGCAGAAGCAGTTTGCTTCCTGGAAAAGAAAAATCTGGCTTCTCTCATCTAAAGTTAATTAAAGCTGGGATTTTCAAAGGAGCTGGTTCCTGCCTCACTTATGCCTCATGTTGAATATTGCTTGAGGAGAGCAGCCACTAGCTGTGGCCAGATTTGCAACCATCCCTTTTGAAGTTGGTAAATGGAAAATCTTCAAAGACTAACTTGCAGCTGGGAGCAGCTCAGCCAGTCAGATGTAGAGGCTTTCTATTGGCTCAGTCAGAAGAGCCGGTGTCTGCACGACAGCCCCACTTAGAACTGTGACTGGCAGGAAAGAGACAGGCACAGAGGCACACAGCAAGTCAGGCAACCAGATGGGAAACCTCACTCACAGGCAGGGCCGGCCCAACCATATAGGAGATCTAGGCGGTCACCTAGGGCAGTGGTTTTCAAACATAGGGTCGGGAACTCGTACTGAGTTGCAGACCCTCTGGTACTGAGTCGCGGTGCCCTCTGCTGCCACCGCCAAAAGATTGGAATGCATTGCTCAAAGATGTAACTGTTGGGTCACGGGCATAAATTAATTTTTTTCAACTGGGTTCTGAGAAAAAAAGTTTGAAAGCCATTGGCCTAGGGCGCTAGGCTTTAAGGGGCACCAAATTCAATGGAAGAGATTTTTTTGCATATGTTATCGCTTATAACATGAGGGTGAGGGGGCACCAAAATCATAGTTTGCCTACGGCACCAAAAACCCTGGCTCTGCATCCAGGTAGAGCAAGAGTTCAAGAATGTTTATTAAAAAAAACACCAATTGGTGTTTCTTTAGTAGTATTCACAACCCCATTGATGGACTTCTAATCCATGAAAACTGATATGAACAAAAATATGTCGATGAGAAAGGGAGTATGTTAGGTGAATTTCTAGATTTCACCATTTTGTTTTCATAGTTCTTGTTTTGGCCTCTATGTTGGTTCCCTTTTCTTGGGACCCAAACTGAAGCATCAAAGTTGCTGCTAGCTAGCTCTAGCCCTGGAAAAGAATCCAGTGGAGCTCTGAGTTTGATAGTCAGTAGGTGTGAGTGCAGTGGGGCTGCCACACTGAGCCAGGAGATCCGGCAGTGATTTGGAGACAAGACACAAAGGCTATGTCTACACTAGAAAAAGTTAGGTTGACTTTGTTAAGTCGACTTAATAAGGTCGACTTTAAGTCGACTTAAAGTCGACCTTATTAAAGTTGACTTAACAAAGTGGACTAAGTTGACTTAGCTTTAAGTCGACTTAGTCCACTTTGTTAAGTCGACCTAACCACCCGTAAGTCGACTTAATAAAGTTGACTTAAGGGTTACTCCACATTCACACAGTCCTTAAGTCAACTTAAGGAGTCGACTTAAGGGTTAAGTCGACCTAATGAGTGGTAGTTATAAAGTCGACTTTAAGCTTCATTAAGTCGACTTAAGGAATTCTTAAGTTGACTTAATGAAAGCCTGGTGTGGACGTGGCTTAATTTAAGTCGACTTAAGCCTCCTTAAGTCGACTTAAATTGCCAGTGTAGACATAGCCAAAGAGTGCATCTACACTGGCAACTTAGGTCAACTTAAGGATGCTTAAGTCAACCTACACAAAGCTGCATCCACACTGGGCTTTTATTAAGTGGACTTAAGCTCTTCCTTAAGTTGACTTAATAACAGCTTAAGTTGACTTAATAACACCACCTCTGAAGGGAGACATAAGCCTTAAGTAGACTTCTTAAGTTGACTTAAAGCCAGTGTGGACAGCTATGACTACTGTTAGGTTGACTTAACAAGGTCGACTTTAAGTCGACTTAAAGTCGACCTTGTTAAGTCGACTTAACTTTACAAGTGTATACATAGCCAAAGGTCTTGAGCGAGCCCAGCTTGTGAGCTTTTGTTTAAACAGGTGCTGACTCTGGTAGCCTGGCGGGCCTGGCTTAAGGAAAGCAGGCACCAACTTGAAGGTTGGTGGGCCTGACTGAGTCAAAAGGCTCCTGAATCACACGCCAGTACCAGCAACTGAGTGGTGCTTGCTCCTGACAATGTAAGTCAGTGAGTAGTGTGGTGTTAACCACAAAAGTTTGTGAAGTCTGTGGTGAGTCAGATTGATACTGAGCATGAGTACCAGGATCTTTGGAGCGACTGACTGGACCAAGGAGATTAATAAAAATTAATTTGACTTCCATGTTAATCATTTTAGGAACTGTAGAAACCCATTGGCTGAGGGTTTATTTGTGAGGGAAAACCGATACAAGGTTTTGTGTGGAAAATACGAGGATTTTGTGGTGTCAAAGCTAAATCCCAGCCGCAAGATGTGAAAGAGGGCATTAATTTATGAGTTGGCAATAGTGGCTAAGGACATAAGTAATCACTGCAGGGAGAAAGCAAAAGAAATCTCTCTGTGCTGAAGGATATCCTGGTTAAATAGGAACCATAGCTGGAAAAACTGGGGAAGTAAGATAATATATTAGCAGTCCAAACTTTAAGCAAAACTACTCAGATCAGTCATCTGGAGCTGCAAGTCCAAGAATTAAATGCGACCCTGAGCGAGAAAGAAAAAGATAACAACATGCTAACGCAAAGAATAAAGAATGCTAGTCAGCAGGGAGAGAACTAGTGAAAGAGATAAGAGCTACTCAGGGGAACTACATCAGCCATGCTGTGCAACCAAGGTCAGCAATGTGAAGCAGAAGTTGACAGAGACTCAAGGAGCCAATGCAGCTGTGAGGCTGGATCCACTCTGACCTTGTGAGTCTGAGATAGACTCAAAAGAAGAGGCGTCCGTGCGCGATCGAGAACACTGAGAGGGAAACACCAGTCTTCTTCTCCTCTATGCACAGAAGATTCAAAAGATATCCAAGAGGGGAGAGGACTCCCTACGGCTCCTATTACAACAACGGTTGGGAATTACAGACCTTCTTGATCACCAAAAATGGATATGAAATCAAGGCATATATCTGCAACAAACTCGAACAATACTGAGGAAGACTCTGACACCCTTGAACTGTGAGATGGCTTTGAACTGGCTGTCCAAAGTCAGTAGTCACCCTTTCCTGAGCAAAGATACAGCAGTTATCTTGCAAGCGTGCAAGCACCGGGATGATTATAATGCACAGCCTGAAGATATACAAACAGCCGTAGTGGGAGAAAATATTCAGATTTACGAGGCAGCATATAAATTCTATTTCCCTTACAGGCACATCATCAGCCGGCTTTATTTGGACAGACAATACATGGGAGAAGTACTTGCATAGAAAAAGATTTCCTTACTGGATGGCGGCAGCTAATTCCTATGATACGTCTGAATTTTAAAAAGCTTTGGTACGGGGATTGTCGTCTACCTTGAAATTAGACAACTTGTGATCCAAAGACCATGTCCATGAGGGAGCAAGAAGGAAATAGGATGAAGAAGGATGAAGGAAATATGTAAATCCAGCAGGAAGCATTTCCCAGCAATTGATAAAAAAGAAAGGTTGCAGCAGTAAAGAAATACAGTAAGCCAAGTAATGGAAAGAAATTTAATAGTAGCAATGACAGTTATAAAACAGATACGTTTCCTCGTGCAAAGAAATGTTTGAATAATCAGAACCCAGATGAAGCATGCGTATTTACAAATATGGCATGGAAGCACCTACTTAAATATGAACCACAAAAGCAGATAGATGGTTTGAAAACAGAAGAATTTCTGAGAAGATTGGCAGAACACAAGAATGGTGATGAAGCTGCAAACACTAACTTGTGACAGGGTCAAGTTCTGCTTCTTTCCCCATCATTTATGGCACCCATTTCCAATGGGGGAGACCAGTGGTAAAAGCCACACTCAAGGTGAGTTTGGAAATTTCAATCAAACCATGATGGTCAATATAAGTGCCACCATATCACTCATTTGTACAAGATCTGAGCCAAAACAGCTCCCTGTCAAAGAAATAAAAATCCTTGAAGGATATAATGGCCAAGAAAGCACAGTACCCTTTAAAAAACCTGTTTCGTGTACTAAAGGCCAGTTTAAGATCATAACCACGTTTGGAATTCAGCAATTAAATGCTGAATGATTCTGAGCAATTAAATGGCCACAAGATACTAAGCATAACCCCAAAGGATCCATAGGTAAAATGGACCTATTGGTCAATATACTGGAAGGTGTAGGTACTAGCCTTTGAGTCTTGAACACCATTGACTCGAATATTTTGGCTAATAAGATGGGTGCCATGGGACATGAGATAGGTTCAATGTCTGCTCCACTTACTACCTCTCTTAATCAAATGAGCCTCCTGGATTATAACATCACTAAAATGTTACCAGTCTGGGAGGATTTATAGATGCAGGACCCTGATAAAATCATAGATGCCAAAGACACTCTGCAAAAGAATGTATCTTGGGCTCCTGCATGTATTCAGACACAGGCCTGGCTGCTAAATGTAGCCAAAAACAACATGTGGGATTGACTGAATGGTATAATTCCTGTAGAAATGAGAGAAGTAATTTGGAAAAACACTACCAGTTATTTTGAAAAAGTCCACCAAGCGTGGTGGAAGATGGTCAACTTCTCGTATTATTTGGAAACTGTTACCGCATGTGTATTCACTATCACAGATGCTAGAGAGGAATGGAGGTCCCTTTAATTCCTTTAGATATCAACCTAAATGGGTCAATAAAGAATCCCATTGATATTCTGAGATAGGTCCACAAAAGGGACAATGGTTATAACAGGGTTAGTCTGAATGCCTGCACAGGAGAAAGGGGTATTGGCTATATTGGCTATTCATGTACACCCGAGTTTGTTGAAAGGCCCCACATTTGCCTGGATACCACACAACGCAAATGTCATTATCACCTCCAAGCTAGCAATAACAAGTGCTCTGCAATAGTCTTGGTAAACTTAAATTGCCTATGTACATGCAGATAGGGTGAGAAGTTCTTGGTTAATTACTTTTACAGTATGAATCATAAGTTCTTTAGTAATATTAACTTGTGTTTATGTGCTGTTTATTCTGTTAAAGGATGTGATGTCAATTTTCATATGTGCATTGTAACAGTGCAAAATATCCATAAATATTATACATTGTACCAAAATGTGGAACTGTAAACCTGGGAATTAATGTATCTGTGTTAAAGCAGAACATCCAGACCTTAATAGACACCTAAAGTTGCTGGAATCCTAAGGCAAAGAAGTCATGGGAACTGTACATCACTCGACACATAAGATAGGAAAGATCTCAAAAACGGCACAAAGAGAACCATCCTTTGCACATTGGTGTGAAAGTTTGTTCTTTAGTTCCACCAACATTGGAGAAGTGCGGTGTATATTGATACCTCCAGTTATGGTAATCTTACCTGTGCAAATGATCATCATTGCTTTAATAATAACTTGTTGGGTAAAAAAACCCTTAAACGTCATCAACAAAAACTAGAGCTACTGTCCACTAGCTCACAATAGAGAATACCACCACATCTCTTGGCGACATAATACATCAAATGTTACCTCAAGTGGCCAACGAGTGGACTGTTCGGTGAATTTCAAGTGTTCACCATTTTGTTTTCATAGTTGTTGTGTTTCCTCCGTGTTGGTCCCCTTTCTGGTTCACCAGTTCAGCACACTTTTGAGCTATGGTGGGAATTCTATGGTGGAAAAAAATCATGTGACGGGGTAATTTGCTCAGGAATGGTACTGTATAAAAGATCAGTGCACCTGGCAAGATGCACTGCCCACCCCAGTCCTGAACCTGTTTTCCTGATCCTCATCGCTGTCCTGTCCATTCTGTGTTCTCAGTGATTTTCCTGGTGGCCCCTGTCCTGGTTTCCTTTTATTACCGTGGAATGGTGATATACAGAATTATTTGTTTATCTTTGTAACTCACTTAATAGTTTGGGGTCCTGGCTATAAACCAATGTATGTTAACTACTGAGTTGTTATTTTAACGAATTGGTTTTGTTCACTTTACCAAATTCTATTGCCTTATTCCTTAACAAGGAGAAAGATCACTACTGGTGATAGATATAGATTTGAGATGGAATCTGTGGGGCGGACGCCAGTAAATATTGCCTCCTATACAGAAACCTCATCATTTGTGCTTTAAGGGGTTAACAAGTATATTTATTAACATTCATACTCATGCCAAAATTATCTAGCAACCATTGTGAAAGCTCTTTGTAGGCCTGGGAATCATCTAATCAGTAAGCTGAAACAACACCATGTGAGTCTAGGGAGCAGTCACACAGCACGAATCACAAATACTCCAAGCAGCAGTCCTGGTGACTCATTTGTGAGTGACCCATAGGCTGAGATGTGTTTGTCTAAACCATTCATTGCATATTTGTCACCAACAAACAACTGAGCAAAAATCAGTCTATTCATATCTAATTCACAAACAGAGAAAGGGTAAAAACGGTTCAATAAATTGTTCACTGTCAATAGCTTACCCAGTTTAGTCCACTTCTCTTCAGTATCAGGACATCTATTGGTAGACCCAATGAGTGAGTGTTATTTTCTACTCATAAAAAAGAGCACAGATATTGAAGGCTGTTAGAAATACTTCTTTATTGCTATAGATTAATCCCTCTGAGATCTCCAGTTGCTTTACAGCTAATAATTAATTCAGCCTCTCAGTACTCCTGGGATGCAGCGCAATATCATCCTCCCTCCCCCACCCTCTTGTTACTGGGGAGGGAAACTGAGGCACGGGATTTGTTCAAGGTTACTCAATGAGTCAGTTGCAGAGCCAGAAATAGAACCCAGGAATCCGAGCTCTCATGTCCCTGTTGTGTTAACTAGGCGATGCTCTCACTCTTTTTCTTTCTTTCTTTCTTTCTTTCTTTCTTTCTTTCTTTCTTTCTTTCTTTCTTTCTTTCTTTCTTTCTAAGCTCTTTATAAAATAATTAGTGCAAGTTTATTTCCTCACCCATTAACAAATACACCTGACAGGCTTTGTATGAGGGATGCTGAAGCTTTAGTGAGGGGAAGGGTTCTTCCCCATGACAGGAGGCCTGGAATGTCAGTTTAGGTGGCTTAAGAAGGGTTCCAGCTGCCAGATATCTGAACTCATGCCCAAATCTCTGCAGAAGGGTTTTAGGAAAGGACAGGAGTGCAAATCAACAAAGGATCTACTGGGAATGGAGAGTCGGGGCGGGGGAAGTGTCCCAAAAGGGTGATTGGCAGATTTTAAATAAAATAGATAACATACCTGCCCGATCCCCCAGCCACGGCTCTCCCTTCTCCCCGCCTGATCTCCCTAGCAGCGGCTCTCCCTTCTCCCCTGCCCAATCCCCCAGCCGCGGCTCTCCCTTCTCCCCAGACTTGGCTCTCCCTTCTCCCCTGCCCGATCTCCCCAGCCGCGGCTTCCCTTCTCCCCTGCCTATCCCCTGGCCTGGAGGCCAATTAGGTCAACTTAGGGCATCCACACCGGCTTTAAGTCGATTTAAGAAGGTCAACTTAGGCATTAAGTTGACCTTTAGAGTTGGAGTTATTAAGTCGACTTAAGGTGCAAGTGTAGACATAGCCATAGAGAGGAAGTGACTAGCTTGAGGAGACACAGTGTCCAGAGGTAGGCCCAGAACCTACTTAGCTACACATCCAGTCTTCTTGCTCCTCTAACTGCTGATTTGAGTAGCCTAAAATAGAAAAAGCCAACATGCAATTTTAAACCTCTTCTACATTGTTTGCATCTATAAAGTTCAGATAGTTAGCAGGGTTTTCTTGTCTCCATGGAGTGAGTTTCATTGATGACAAGGGGTGGTGGAAGTTCTTCACTGCACTCTGAATTCAGAGCCCATTTGAACCTCTGAAAAGATGCCCAATGACTTCAATGGACTTTGGATCGGGCCATGAGTTTGATGATCTCTCCTTGCTTATTTTCATTCCATTTTGGAAGTTTAGTTTAATACACTGACAACACTTCTCCTATATCAGTAGCTTCCTTACATTTCAATTCATCAGTTCAGCTCAGGCCACATTTACACTACAAAATTGTCAACCTAACTGCAGTTATTAAAGCGCTTGCGTGTGTGCACCCTTGGCTCCTTGCGTTGGCAGGTGTGACGTGTCCTCACCAGGAGTGCTTGTATCAACTGTATTGTCAGTGTGATGCATTGTGGGATGGATGCTGGAGGCCAGTAACTGTTGAGGTAAGCAGCGCAGTGTTTACATTGACCATGACTCTACGCTGCTCAGGGCAGTGTGATTACTAAATTGGCATAGAGCGGCACTTATGTCCATGGGAACCAAACTGAAGCAAAGACACTCCCATAGCTAAATCAACACAAGACAGCTTATGTTGACTTCACTGTGTAGTGCAGACCAAGTCTCAGAGGGTGTGTCTACACTGGCAATTTAGGTCAACTTAAGTAGCCTTAAATTGACCTAAATTACTCCCCGTCCACACTGGACTTTCATTAAATCGACTTAAGAAATTCCTTAAGTTGACTTAATGAAAGCTTAGGTCGACTTAGTAAGAACCGCCGATTAGGTCGACCTAACCCTTAAGTCGACTCCTTAGGTCGACTTAACCACACTGTGGACATGGATTAACCTTTAAGTCAACTTTATTAAGTCAACTAAAGGGCAGTTAGGTCGACTTATTAAGTCCCCATTCAGGGTAACCACTTTGTTAAGTCGACTTAATAAGGTTGACTTTAAGTCGACTTAAAGTGGACCTTATTAAGTCAACTTAACAAAATCGACCTAATTTTTTCTAGTGTAGACATAGCCAGAGATCCATCTCTGAACCTGATGTATTGAGATCTACTCCCTTGAGATAGCAGTTCTTGGAAAACAAGTCCTCCCTTCTACCTCACCCAGGCCATACACATTTCGGTGGGAGTGTGTCTATGTAACTACTACCAATACAATAAATGTTTGATTATTTTGCTCCTGTTGTAAGCCTTAGGGTATGTCTACAGCAGAAATGCTACAGTGATGCAGCTACTACACTTACCACCACAATAGAAGAGGTTCCTTCATCGCTGTAGTAAATCCTCTGCTCTGAGTGGTGATAGCTAGGTTATGGAAGAACCATACTGTTGATCTAATGGTGTCTGCACTGAGATTTAGGTCTGGTCAAACTGAGCAATGTAGGTAGGTCAAACAAAGTCTGTAGTGTAGACCAGCCCTTAGGCCAGGGCTTGACAAAACTTGGATGTCAGGTCGCCATGACGACTGAGGTTTGTAGCCTGGCACCTAGCTCTGCTGTGGAAATGCAGCAGAAGATTGCCCTCTGGTGACCAAAAATAAAACTGCTGGCACCTAGCTGGGAGCCAATTTTATCAAGCCCTGCCTTAGGCCCTGTCTTTGCTAATCTAGTCACATCTGTGCAAATTACTCTGTTGTAGATGAGGCCTTTGTTCATCTATCCCTGCATTAACACTCACATTTATCAGATGTCCTTCCTCAGATGTAGGCTATGTTTAAATGTTATAGTGGTGCAACTGCTGTAGCGCTTCAGTGTAAACCTTTACTATAGCGATGGGAGGGATTCTCACATCACTGTAGGGAATCCACCGCCTGAAGGGGTGGTAGCTAAATTTATGAAAGAGTTCTTCCATGGGCCTAATCCTGTCTACATTGATGGCTAGATCATCTTAACTACATCTCTTTGGGGTGTGGATTCTTCATACCCCTAAGAGATGTTGTTATGCTAATGTAACTTTACAGCATAGACAATCCCCAAATCTTGTCTCAAGAGAAGTCTGATTTGGGAGCAGGGGGAAATCCCATATGCTCTGTGTCTTTAAGGACCCATGTACCCTATAAAAACAACTTAGGGCTATGTCAGCAATAGGTCCTGCCTCCAAACTGAGGTTTGAAAATGGTTTCATTTCTGATGTGGATGGAACAAACCATTATCAGCATCGTTCCATTCAGTATGAGTGAGACTGTAGGTCAGCATTTCCAGTAGGAGGTGCAGAGGCACATGAGGAAATGGAAACCCTCCTGCCCACAGAAGAAACAAACAAATACACCTTTATTTAGACTCAGGAAATGTTTCTGGGGTCTGTTCCATTTGAGATTTAAACACTAAATGAAGTTTAAGGGCGATCCTTAATTTTTCCAGAGTGACTCCCCGCCCCTCCCTAATTCCTGTCGATCAATTAGTCAGTCACAGGCTCCCCTCTGGAACCAAGACCCCTTCACTGATCATTAGGAAGCAAAAACAGTTGACTGGCTGCTTCAGGCAGCTAATCCATTTACTCTATTAATTTAAAATTGCAACAGGATTATGAGGATTACACACAACTCCCAGGTGGGCACTGCATTGCTAATTGCTACTCCTTTTCTAAGTGAAATCTGAGTCCATGAAATGGTATTTATTTATTTAATTTCCTTTTTATCAATTTGACTTTTGTGTTTCAGCAGCAATTTGAAAGAAGAAGCAAAGGCAACACTGGTAACTAATATATTTGCTTGGAAAGATTACAACATAAATTACAGCTGGTTGAATCCATTTGGAAGCACAGCTTCCCCTCAGTGGTCTGCCCTGTGTCTAATCTTCAGGCTTTATTAAAAAGTTGCAATCAAATGGTATGAGCACAGGGCTGGGACTAGGAGCTCCTGATTTCTAATCCTGCCTCTGACACTCATTGCACCTATGGCCTTGGGCACATCACTTAATCTCTCTACCTCATTCCCCCCATCTACAAGATGGGGCTCACACATGCAACACAATCGTCTCACAGGGGTGCCATGTGGGATATTGTAAAATAGTCTAAGACTTTCAGACCACACCCTGGATATTTCCAGGACCGAAGTGGCCATATGAGGGATTGCAGCACAACAGCACAACACCAGAGGACAAAGCTGAATGGCCAGTGGCGTATAGCACATACAAGAGCTCTCAAGGCAAATGTAATGGTACATGTGGGGCAGAAAAGCCACAGCAGTATTACCACTGATTTATGAAATAGACGTTTGTGGCAGAGTCTGAAAATCACCTGAACTGTTTGGGAGGGGCAGCTCTAAAATAGACTCTGCCACATCATCAGTGGTGCATACCTAGCCCAAACTAGAGGTATCTGAAAGAAAGAGTAACGAAACTGACATAGAAAGGTAACAGCAGAGCCAATATGCAGTAGCTGAGGATTGTGGTGAAGCTGGTACAGAATAGGCGCTGGAGACTGCCCACCATCACCATGTCCTTCTGCCCTGAGGAGCTACCTTTGTCCTCGCTCTTGCTGCTGCTTGATGTCACTAATAGCTGGACACACTTGATCAATAGACCAGAAAGCTCCCAACTGGTCATAAAGTTTGTTGCACTAGTGCTGCAGCTCATGAGCATTTTTATGCAGAGTTGATGTCTTGTGAACATTTTCCATTTTTGGATGAAAAACTGAAAACTAGAAATTTCAGTGTAAAATTAAACAAAAAATAAAAAGAATAATTTTGAAACTTGCTGTGAAAAATATTTACCGTTTCTCCCTTCTCTTTCCTTCCTTTTCACTTTCCCCTCTATTTCACCACTAGAAAAAGGTGGGAAGATCGAGAAAGGGGGAGAAAACCCAAACACTGAAAAAACTCCTCAAGTTTCAGAATAGGTGAAATTTTTCATTGAGGAAAAAACCCCATTTTTGTTGGAAGAAAATCTTGAGCATACAGTTCAGGCCAGCTGTGGGTCCTGATCTTTGTTATTGGCTTGCCCTGCAACTTAGAAACTCAATGGTTACGGAAGATGGTTTTGCGTGGGGGAGCTGAGTACTTCCATTAAGAGCTGCTGTGTATAAATGTGCTCAAAGAGGAGAGAGCAACACCTTCTAGTGCCGGAAGACAAGACTAGGCATGAGACTGCCTGCGAGATCAGACAGGTTGACATAAAGAGGTTCTTTTTCAATTATGATGATAACATTCTGTGAAACATATCAATTTTAAAATAGAAGGATCAGGTGCTGGAATTATATACAATAGTAGCTTCTCTGCCAGTTGTAGCTGCTGCCGCCACATGTATATCGCAATTCTTTCCTTAGCTGGTGACAGGTAGTTGGTGCAGGGATGAGGTGTACATGTAGCTATTCTACTAACCACCAGCTGGATTCTATGGGAAAGTGATTGTATGCTGTTTGTGGTCAGCGTAACTGGAGATGCCAACATACTTCCTCCCATGCTGCTCTTTCTACTCAGTGTCTAAATCCTCCATCCATTCAGCTTGTGTTTTGTTTATTAATTTAAGAAGAACCTTATAAATCCGTTAACAGTACATTTGTTAAAGAGGGCATGAATATCATTTCAGCTGTTGAGTAATATTTTTTCAGTGCTATCTTTAAAGGGCAAGGTTTGGAAGCTATGACAGTTGTATGCAGTGGAAGTAATTTAGCCTTCCAGGGGTGGAATTCTTTTTTAAGCGCTTCATGTAATCTTTGTTATTGCGAAAGAGATCTCTAACCAGGAGCAAGTGGGTCCAAACTGATGCTGAACTATAAATAACAAGAGAACCTGGGGCAGTTCTTTACAGAGCCAGAGTGGCTGCCAGACACAGTTGACTTCAGATGCTTGTCTAAGTGTGAATGCCTTTGCCTGCATTTCACCCATATGTATTGTAGAATGAAGGCCTGATTTATAAGTTCCAACGGGGTAGCTGTGTTAGCCACAGGACTCCTTGTTTGTTTTGCTGATTTATTGGGTTCCACTAACATGTCTGAAAATAACAATTTTGGCTCCCAGAGATCCCATTGTGCTAAATGTTGTACAAACACATAGTAAGAGACAATCACTGCCTTGAAGAGTTTACAATCTAAATAGACAAGACAAGGAAAGGGTGGGAGGGGGACCACAGAATCATACAATCATAGAATCAAAGAAACTGGAAGGGACCATGACAGGTCATCGAGTCCAGTTCCCTGCACTCATGGCAGGACCAAATACCCACATTAAACCATCCCTGAAGGTGTTATCAAACCTGATCTTAAAAACCTCCAATGTAGGAGATTCCACAACCTGCTGAGGCAACTTATTCCAGTGTTTAATCACCCTGACAGTTAGGAATTTTTTCCCAATGTCTAGGCTGAACCTTCCTTGCTGTAATTTAAACCCCTTGCTTCTTGTCCTATCATCTGTGATTAAGGAGAACAATTTTTCTCCTTCTTTCTCATAACAACCTTTTAGGTATTTGAAGACTGTTATCATATCCCCTCTCAGTCTCCTTTTTTCTAAACTAAACAAACCCAGCTCTTTGGCAGTGTCTACACTGGTAAATTAAGTCGACTTAAGCTTGCTGCGTCTACACTACAGTTTTCTTAAGTCAACTTAAGGAAAATAAAGTCGACAATTAAAATTAAGTCGATTTTATAAAACCTGCTTTCTAGTAGACCTAAGGCTTAAGTCGACTCCCTAGGGTCGACTTAAGCCAGTGTAGATGTGGGGTAGCCCTAAGTCGACTTAGGGCTACCCCAGGGCTACACCAATGCCCTCACTGCCGGGGGGGCACAGGGGTAGCCTGGCATGCCCCCCCACCTGGCAGGGCAGAGCCCTTCCCACCCTGCCCCTATGCCCTGCCAGGGTCCCTGACCCCCTTTGCCCCATTGTACCTAGGTACAATGGGGCAAAGGCTGAACCCCCTGGCATTGGGCAAGGGGTGCCCCCCAGCCCCCGTGGACCTGCCCTAGGTCCCCCTGGCCCCACAAAGTCGACCTAGAGCATCCAGTGTGGACACTCTAGGTCGACTTTCTAAGTTCCCCTTTAAGTCGACTTTATTTTTAAGTGTGGACACACTAAGTTGACTTAACTAAGTCGACTTTAAGTCGACTTAGTTATGTCGACTTAGTTAAAGTCGACTTAAATTCACTTTGTACATGTGCAATGGGTTGTTCAACCCTAAGTGGAGTACTTGTCACTTACCTTTATTGAATTTCATTCTATTTATCTCAGACCATTTCACCAGTTTGTCCAAATCATTTTGAATTGCAATCCTATCCTTCAAAGCATTCGCAACCCCTCCCAGCTTGGTATCATCTGCAAACTTTATAAGTTTGCTCTCAATGCCATCATCTAAATCACTGATAAAAATGTTGAACAAAACCAGACCCAAGACAGATCCATGCGGCACCCCGCTCGTTATGTCCTTCCAGCCTGAATGTGAACCATTGATAACTACTCTCTGGGAGCGTTTATCCAACCAGTTTTTCACCCATCTTATAGTAGCTCCACCTAATTTGTACCTCCCCAATTTATTAATGAGAATGTGATGTGAGACCATATCAAATGCTTTACTAAAGTCTTGTGACAGGATGCTCCCCAAATCCAGTCTGGTGTGCTGCTATGACCACTTGAACCCCGCTCCTGAACCCCAATTCACCCCGCTCCGCTGGGTGACCGCCCACTCCTGAGTCAGTCCACACCAGCCACCAGCGTGTAATTGGTCCCAGGCAGTGGGTGTAAATACACTAGCCACACAGGCGTTGGTCCCCAAGCAAGCACACCCAGCCCCAGACACTACCCTGGGAGCCGCTGCCCTACAGGGATTGGGACCCACTCCCAATCACCTTAGTCTCAAATCCGTCCACTTAACAAAGAAGTGAATTGTGCCCAGCCTTCCACACCCACACCCTCTAAAGACCACACAGCTTTAGGTGAAACAACTACTAGTTTATTGATCAGAGTCTGATTTCAAGTGAGAACATGGCCAATCAAGGCAGAACCATACTATAAATGAGTCAGGAGTGACCACTATCAAATAAAAGGTATAAACCGCATGCTACTGTAACATCTCTACCTAAACTGACCTCAGAGTCCAAGATTATGTGCATGGTGTTCGGCTGTTTGATGTTTTACAGCCATTTTCTGCCTGTTCTCAGGCAGGGCCCCGATCTTGCTTGAAGTTGGTTGCAAGATGGTGTCTTCTCAGGCTGAAAGCCTGCAGCTTCTCCTCCTTCACAGTCTCTGTGTCTTTTTTTAACCAACTGCTGACAGCCCCTCCTCCCACTGTCCTGTTGTGAGATTCTCTTCACTTCTACCTGAGCAGGGGAGGGCATTAGCATTCCCTTTGATGTGTAAATCTCCAGCCACTGTGCTAGAAAGAGTCCTGAGAGTCTGAACCCTGTATCATGCTTCACACCTGTACATACATGTTGCTGTAGGAAACATGGCACCATGGCAGCCACGTGGAACCCGTTCTGAGCATTCACAAAGGAACCTGGTATAGCGTAATTGGCATCAAATAACACAATTATACTGCAAAACTGAACAGAAAAGTTATACAGGTCATGCCCTAGAGCTGCATGGATGTGCATCCCGTCACAAGTCTAGATATACCACATCTATCACTTCCCCTCTATCCACAAGGCTCGTTACCACATCATAGAAAGCTGTCAAGGGCCCTAAGCACCTTATTCTCTTCTAGATGTTTGCAAATCGACTCCTTAATTATCTGTTGCATTATTTTTCCCAGAACAGAGGTTAAACTGGCTGGTCTATAATTCCCTGGATTGCTCTTATATCTCTTTTTGTAGCTGGGCACTATATTTGCCCTTCTCCAGTCCTCTGGGACCTCACCCGTCTTCCATGATTTTTCAAAGATAACAGCTAATGGCTCAGATATCTCCTGAGTCAGCTCCTTGAGTACCCTAGGGTGCATATCATCAGGCCCCAGTGACTTGAAGATGTCTAACTTGTCCAAATAACTTTTAACTTGCTCTTTCCCTGTTTTGGCTTCTGACTCTATCTCATTTCTATTGCCCTCCTCTACATCAGACAACCAATCTCCACCAACCTTCTCAGTGAAGATTGAAACAAAGAAATGATTTAGTTCCTCTGCCATTTCCACATTTTCATTTATTGTTTTACCCTCTTTGTTGAGTAAGGGTCCTATACCGGTGAATTCTCTGTATCTTAGAGTCCTTAAATCATGATTTAAGGAGGTAAATAACTCAGTCATAGGTTGGTGGCCTATTGCTGGAGTGGGTGGGTGAGGTTTTGAGGCCTGCATTTTTCAGGAGGTCAGACTAGATGATCATATTGGTCCCTTCTGACCTTAAAGTCTATGAGTACACTGTTCTTGGTTTTCCTCTTGTTTCTGATGTATTTGAAGAATGTCTTTTTTTGTTACCCTTTATTCCTTCAGCTAGTTTGATCTCTGTTTGTGCCTTGGCCTTTTGGATTTCTCTTCTACATAATTGTGTTATTTGTTAATAGTCCTCCTTTGTAATTTGACCTAGCTTCCACTTTTTGTAGGACACTCTCTTTATTTTTAAATTATTGAAGGTCTCCTGGTTAAGCCAAGGTAGCCTCTTGCCATACTTCTTATCCTTCCTAAGCAGCGGAATGGTTAGCTCTTGTGCTCTTAATAACGTCTCTTTGAAAAACTGCCAACTGTCTTTAGTCGTTTTTCCTCTTAGACATTCTTCCCATGGTATCCTTCCCATCAGCTCCCTGAGTGTGCTAAAGTCTGCCTTCCTAAAATCCATTGTTTTTGTTTTGGTATTCTCTCTCCTAACATTTCTAAGAATCATGGACTCTATTATTTCATGACCACTTCCACCTAAGTTACCTTCCACTTTCAAATTCTCGACCACCTCTCTCTGTTTGTCAAAACCAAATTGAGAATAGCCTCTCCCCTAGTAGCTTTCTCCACTTTCTGAAATAAAAAATTGTCTTCAATGCATTCCAGAAATTTATTGGATAATCTGTATCTTGCCCTGTTACTTTCTCAACAGATGTCTGGGTAATTGAAGTCCCCTATCACCATCAAGTCCTGTACCTTGAATGATTTTGTTAATTGCTGAAAAAAAGCCACATCGACCTCTTCTTCCTGGTTGGGTGGTCTATAGTAAATCCCTACCATGAGATCATTCATGGTTTTTACTCCTTTTATTTTTACCCAGAGACTTTCAACCTGTCACACATCAGGTCAGTAGCAGAACTTGGGAGAGAACCTAGCTCTCTGGAGTCTCAGTTTAACACCGAATCCACTAATCATACTTCCTCTCTAATGAGCACTTCTACTTGACCTGTCGGAGTGAAGTGTACCGGATCATATCAAGGTGTTAGACATTGGCATCCTGTCACTAAGAAGGAAGGCTGAAGTTGGTGCGTGTGAGCTATTCTGTGTGTGTAGTATCATTCTCAGATCCATGCAAGGGTGCTAAATGATAGTAATTGACTCAAATCTCTTAAACCACTCAACAATGCTAAGGAGAGTCCAGAGTGGTGAACATCATTTTCCTCTTAAATGAATAATCTTAGTCAACACTGTGGTTCAAATATAAAGTTCAAAGGCTAGATCCACTCTTGCATTACCACTTATGTTGAGAGAGTTCTACTGGAAGAAAAAAATAGGTCAGTCAAATGTAAGGCAGGGAGGTGTTGGGCAGTGGCATACTGACCCAGGAGGTGGGAGGGGGCCAGGCACCCAGATGCCGGGCTGCAGGGGGCATGCCCAGCCGGTCCCGCACCAGGGTGGGATTAGAGGCTTCCCAGCCCAGGTTGCCTAATTTTGTGGCACCACCCCCGCCCTCCCACCGCACAAGCCAGAGGGAGCAGGGCAGGTGCACTGCACCCCCAGTGCCGAGGGGGTGGCCAGTACCAAAGACCGCACTGCCCTCACGCTGCTGTGGAGTATTGCTGGCTGCCCTGCCTCCGGCCCAGCCAACCGCCCTGCTCCATGGGGCATAGAGTGGCTGGCGTGTTGCTGCTGGCAGGGGGCAGGACCCTGGACAGGGCCCATTCAGCGGCATTCGGACCACTTCACCCTCACCCCCCAGTGCTGAACAGAGGCTGCCTCACCCTGGAGGGGGCCCGTTTCAGCTCTGGGGAGGGAGGCGGAGACAAAGCGGCCCGAACACCGCTGAACGGGAAATGTGATTTGGCCCCCGGGTGCCAGACAGCTTCAGTACGCCACTGGTGTTGGGTTTGACTTGTGGTCTGGAAGATTGGTTGGGTTCTGAGAGCTGTCTGAGGGAATTAGCTAGCTTTGAGTACTCCATTAGAAGATCATCAACGTACAGTGGAGTGTGATTGGGTCTATTACTGGTTCCTGGGAGGAGGGGGTTTGCTGTACCGTGTAGCTAGGGCCTGTGTTGCTAGAGTGAAAAGAACAAGGGAAAATGGAAGGCTCCTCTGGTTCCTCTGTGAAAGTGAAAAGATTGTGATTTGTAGTAGTTACACTTAGTTGGCAGTCATGAAGGATTTTGATTAATCTAATGATATAAGGAAAAGGCCTGCAGTTTTGCCTGGTTGGGAATATTTTCAGTCAGGCTTAAATACAGGCCATTTACTAAAGAGGCCAGGATACTGTGTGGAGCCCCAAAACTCTAGCCAGGTTCTCAAATTAGTGGTTTCAAACTCTAGCTTACATTGTGTGATCAGTGAACACTATAATAGACCACTCACGCTATCCCTGCACCTTTCCTTTGATTAGAATTCAGCATTGCTTCACAAGACATTATGTAATCCACTCTCTCACTTCCAAGGGTGTGACAGGGAGAGACAGATGGGCAGCACTTATGAAATAGAAAGAGGAAAGATGATCTTTAGCAGGGACTATGCAAAGGTCATATTGTACTCAGCATGCGTCATCAAGGCTTTCAACGGCTCACATGTTTCTAGGTAAAGCGAGACAAGAGTGACTCTACAGAAGAGAAAAGCTAATTTAGGGAACTAACCCAAGGCAGACTCTTATGCAAGAGACTTCAGCTTCCAACTGATTGTTACATATGCACTTGCTTCACCTCTTTCTCCCTAACACTTGTTCCTTTTATTTATTTATTTTTAATATTGCTCTCTGTAACTAGCTATAAGGTGGGCTAAGCCATTAGAAATTAAGGGAACACTGTGCTGCTTTGGTTTGTTTTTCTGGTATCCGATCAGATGTAAAAATTCACGTGGCTTCAGAGTCAGAAATGCATAGAGAAAGGAGCAATGATGCATTAAATACTTGCAGTGAAGCAGACCTGGAGGCATATCTACCCTGGAGTTCTCAGGTCAAGCAGTCATCAAGCTACAGGACATTATGTATTTAGTCTGCCCCTGGTCCTCTGCAGATCCCATCAACTTTCATTTTCCAAATCTCCAACCTATGGTTATTAGACAAGGCAGATAGATTGCAGTCATCTAGACAGGGAAAAGTCACCCACCAGGTATCTAAGGAGTGCACTAGGATGTAAGAAGGAAGCATTGCAGGTGTATTGTTGCATCCCATTTTTCAAAACAGTAAATGAAATAATAACTTTGTTTGTACCAATTCCTGGCGTGAAGGCAGAACTGCAGAGCAGCATCTAAGAAATATCTGTGTACCCTGGAGCATGCGTCTCAGTAAAGGAGACTCGCTAGTGAACCTTAGTCACAAACAGATTGTCTGTCTCTCAGGATTTCTACCTTCCACGCTGACTAATGTGTTCTCTGTTTATCCATAGAAAAAACACTGGGCCTGGGCAGATCCAGCTGCCCTACGCTGACTTGCCAATTTTTGTCTCTGTTAAACTAGAGGGACCTCTCCAAGGCTGAAAAGACAGCTCAGTCTCCATTCTCAGTGCAGAGATTACTAACTGCTGTGGTCACTTGTCCATTAGGAACTGGAGTAAGATACCAAGTCTGTTCACAGGATGGTCCCATACCAATCAGCCACCAGATGGCAGTGGCATCTAGTTACCATCAGCCAAGTTATAGGTCAAACTTAAATTGGTAATCTAGAGCAGAGGTCCTCAAACTGTGGGGCAGGAACCCCTGGGGGGCATGGAGAAATGTTCAGGGGGACATGGCAGGGCCCAGGCCAGTGCCTACGGAAGGCGGGGAGGATGCCACCCAGCCACACTCCAGCCACAGCCCCAGCTCTGGCCCTGGCTTTCAGCCCAGCCACTGCTCCCCATCTAGTTCCGATTGCTGGCCTGGGAGCACCTCCCTTCCTGGCTGTGGCCCCAGCCCTCCCCATTGTTATGTTCTCCCTCATCCTCACGTGTGTATATATATCTCCTAACTGTAGTTTCTGCTTCATGCATCTGACAAAGTGGGTTGCCGCTCACAACAGCTTATGCCCAAAGAAACGTGTTAGTCTTTAAGGTGCCACAGGACTCTCGTTGTTTTTGCTGTATATGGACTAACAGGGCTACCCCTCTGGAACTTGTTTATAAAGTGTTTTGATTTGCAGCTGTTTTACTGCTGTGACATTTCAGGAGGTGGGGGCAGTGAGAAGGGATATTGTTACTTGTGTTCTTTGCTGGGCCATCAGGATTGGGAAATGGAAGTTTAAAAGTTGCACAAGAAAGCTGGCAGTAGCTGTTTTTGTTTTCCCCCTTTCCACTGGAGTGGCTTCAGTGTTAGTGAAAGAGACCAACAGAGACCAGGCAAAGAGAAACAGAGAACAGGCAAAGCAGGGGAAGTGCACAGGTATAGCTGCCCCAGCCTGGCCCCACCAGTGTGCTCCACACTTGGCTGGGAGGGAGCCACTCTAGGGCTGAGAGGGGAAATTCAGTCTCCAAGATCTGTTCACTCATTGGCTTTGCTTTTGATGGTATCAGCAAGAGAATCATAGACAGTTTTTTGTGATGTGAACATCTTTAAGAACCAGATTGAGAATAATCACCCACTCATTTCATTCAGGCCACTGAGCAGCCTGCAGCTGAAATGACTTTTGGTGACTATCAGCCTGGTTCAAATTGATCTAGTAATGTAGAGGGCTTTCTCCATCACTAGTCTTACCTGTCCCACTCTGCTTTAATAATAGCTAGAGCAAGATAATTCTCACCTTCTTCTTCCAGCCTGACCATCCTATGACACTGGATGCAGATATGCAAACAGAATTCCAAAACCCAGTTAGTATCCAGGATAGTGGTCTGTGTGTGCTTAACAGTGTTGAGAACAAGGATCCAAGTCAGAAGATGAGAGAACACAGGGGACCTACAGGAGATGCTATATATCACCTGAACTGCATACATTTGGCTATGGGTTGGTTGCTTGCTTGTTTTGTGGAAAACTACCTAGGATTGGTGGAGTTTTTGCTCAGATTTAGGACACTGATCTTTTGTTTCCAATATTTATTTGGGATGATATTTGAATTGACAGTCACTCATGCATAAAATAAAGTGCCAAGCCAATATTTATTATGCTCTTCAGATGTATTTAGCCTGCCAGCCCTCTCTCTCTCACTTTTTTCCAAATGATGATTCACCTCAACAATTACATGCAGGTGAAATATTGCCTCTCCCAATACTGCAGGTGAGAACCTCCCCATGCTTTCTTGGCAAAGAATGAAGATTCAATTACTTCCTGAAAACAAAATGGGGTGAAGCACGAAATGCAAAAACAAAAAAGGCAAAGATCGTTAGATCACAGGACCATGTACTGTGTCTCTAGCTAACAAAAAAGACGTTGAATTATGAATAATGCTTATTTGTTGGGCAGCTTCTCTGTAGCCATGAATTACTTCTCTTTTAAAGAAATCCCAGAATTATCTGGGCTGGTGCTACAGTTCCTTGTGCTTTTTGTTTTCTCTAGGCAACATCAAAGGAGAACTTGGTATTTGCATAGCACCTTCCTCCAAGGATCTCAGAGTGCTTTACTACTACGGATATCTAACTCACATATAACACTTTGGGTGCATCTACACTTGTAAATTAAGTCGACTTAAGCTTGCTTAAGTCGACTTAATTTACTCTGCATCTACACTACACTTTCCTTAAGTCAACTTAAGCAGCTGCTTAAGTTGACTTAAGGAAAAATTAAGTCGACTTTGTTAAACCTACTTTTAAGTCGACTTTCTGCTTAAGTTGACTTTCTAAAGTCGACTTAAGACAGTGTAGACGTGGAGTAGCCCTAAGTCGACTCTAAGTCGACTTAGGACTCTCCAGGACTTCCCCACTGCCCTCCCTGCCAGGATGGCTGGCACAGGAAGAGCCTGGCATGCCCCCCCACAGGGCAGGGCAGAACCCTACCCACCCTGCCCCTATGCCCTGCCAGGGTCCCTGTCCCCCTTTGCCCCATTGTACCCAGGTACAATAGGGCAAAGGCTGAGCCCCCTGGCACTTGGCAAGGGGTGCCCCCCTGCCACCGTGGACCAGTCCCAGGTCCACCTAGCCCCTACAAGTCGACTTAGGCATCCAGTGTGGACACTCTAGGTCGACTTTGTAGGGTCCCCTCAAAGTCGACTTAAAATTCAAGTGTGGACATGCTAAGTCGACTTACCGTCAACTTTGTTAAGTCGACTTAGCTAAGTCGACTTAAATTAACAAGTGTAGACATAGCCTTAAAGTCCAGCGATTTATTTTGTTTGGGTGCTGAGGTGTGTCTGTGCAGTCTGCTGCAGGCTCAAGACCTAAGCGTCACAATACACCAGTAAAATAACTATTCTCACTCCCCTTGTACAACTGGAGAGAAAAACTGAGGCAGAGCTCAGAGCTTGTCCAAGCTCACACAGCAAATTGGTATCAGAGCTGGCAACAGGACTGAAGTTCCTGACTCCCTCTCTTTTACTCTAGCCCATAGACCACATTTCCTTTCTCTGAGCTTATCAGTGACAGCAGCCATCCTAGGTGGGTTATGTTCTCACCATCTGCCATACAGTAAAATTTTAAACTCCATGCTTTTCATTGATGCCTATATAAAAACTATAGAAAAAAAAAGGCGATAAGAGAGGAAGGTAAGGAATTTTGAAGTCTATTCCATATTTATCTATAGATTTATGGCCCTCACTGCTGCAGAGAAAATATCCTTGGAACAATTTGGGGG